>CM060953.1:129597047-130069547 GCA_030765055.1 Mantis religiosa | reverse complement strand
AGTGAGTGAGTAAGTGAGTAAGTGAGTAAGTAAGTAAGTCAGTCAGTAAGTCAGTAAGTCAGTAAGTCAATCAGTCAGTCAGTCAGTGAGTGAGTGAGTAAGTGAGTAAGTAAATAAGTAAGTAAATAAATAAGTAAATAAATAATAAATGAATAAGTGAATGAATAAATAAGGGTTGTTTTAAGTTATAAATATGTATACCAATTTCGAACTACTTAGGTAATCTTATCAATAATCCATCCTATTTTATAATATACTGCACCAAACAGAACGTACAGGGAAACGGAAATAGATATTTATTACATCCGTACTGTTGTTACGCACAGGTGTAACGAGCACAGTAAAAGTTTGATAATACAATTCATGGAGAATGTGATACGAAGCGTTCGTGTACGTTTTGGCGACACAGAGACGGTTATCTTAAGTCCCGTGCTTTACTGCACTCTAGCGGATAAACCGTAAGTTATGCGCCAGAGAAATTTCGGCACTACCTTCTCCCATAAGAAGCCGTGTATAAGCAGACATCCTAGCCCTTAACACAAGGCGCTTATGAGCGTAGACGCTGTTTATAACGCATGTCACTGACCTATATTACAGCTGTCCAGTGTGCGGTGTTTAGGACACTATGTCTTAGAGTCTGTATGAGATAAGAAGTCACGGATTTCTAGAAAGAGAAACCAGTATTCAACCCTCTCGCTCGCACGCAGTGTTGTAACGAACCTTTCAGTGTGAAGGTGAAAGACGGTTTATTCCAGAAATATGCACACTTGAGGAAGTAGTGGTGGAAGAAAACTGGCAACAAGGAATTGTTTTGACCGGAAGAAACATCCTTTTTCCATTACAGTAAATGGGAGGTAGCTCAGGTCCTCCCTCCATTATTGCTCTCTTTTTTCTGGCAACTTAACCCAAACAGACTCAAGCTTCAGTGTAAAATTACGATCTTACGAAACAATACTAAATGAGGCACTTAATGAAGAGGTACAATTTTTGTCATATGACTCAGTGAAGACTGTTTCATTGCTCCTTGTGTAAATTTATGTATAGTTTCACGAAAACTTAGCAAATATTCTTTTCTGCTTAAATAAACATGAAATCCTAAAACTCCATTGTCAAATTATAATCAACAGAATTAATTCTTAATGTTAGCTACACCCCCTTCACTCCAGATCTCTTATTTTAACCAAAAACACAGCCCATTCCTTGCTTATCCAGGTAGGGTATAAATCAAATTTCGTTCCTCTTGGTTCCTTTTAGCACCTTTGGTGCGAACCCAAGCACCAATTTAAAAGGTTTCGATCACACAAACACAGCCACTTTTACCCGCAAATCTTGATGCCATTTTTCTTATTGTACTTTTAATATTAAATCGTTCACCTTATTACTATTACACATGAAGAATTAACACTAAAATGCAAGGTTTGCCGTTTCACTGCACTGGCAACAATAATTCTATAAACAAATAACTAAAGCCTCGGTTGTCTTGCAAGGCCACTGATATCCCACATGAATCTGTACCCCTCGAGTTTGCCGGTGAGCGCCACTAGCAGCATAACAAGCTATTTAGAACTGGAGGATGTTAGACGACCGGTCTCGGGGGATCTATCACCGACCGGTGCCTGGAGGTCGTCACGAATTTAACGCAATTGAAATCTCAAAGTAAAAACTTGGATTGCCCATTATTCTTTGAACAAAAGGCAATGTAAAAGTTGGATACGCTTTCTTTAATGTATTAGCTGTTGTGGCAAGAGATGCAACATCAACACCTTGCTACTGCTGTCGTTAGTTCTGACTAGTCTGTTAGAGATTCAGAATTACTATCCACCTTAAAATTAAATTCAAAACAGTATGGATCAAGATTGTTGATTGTATTTCTGAGTACATCGATGAGTATATAGCACATGAAAATTTGCAGTAGGACTTTTTCAGTTCAAATTGATACTGCAGGTAAGCTTCTGTATTTAATAATTCTCAGACTAGTAGACGCCAACGGTGAACTTAGTCGAGCACCTTTTGTGCCTATTTTGTCAGCTCAGACAATTGGAAGCATTGATTGATTCAGTGTTGGGACCGCATGACCTTGTTAATTTTTTTTTTTTTTTTTTTTTTTTTTTTTTTTTTTTTTTTTTTTTTTTTTTAAACATTTTACGTCCTCCAACATTAGGTCATATCGGACGGTGAATGAAATGGGTGAAATGATGCTCAAATTTGCCCATGGTCCACGGAGCTTAAAGGTACCTGACATTCGTCTTTAAGGATAAGGGAATACCCGGAAGAAACCTTATCCGGGTAACTCACCCTGACCGAGATGCGAACTCGGTACCTCTTGAACGTGAGGCAGACACGCTACCATCTACGCTACCGAGGCGGGCTTGTTAAAACTTATTGAACATTGATGCGATGGCTTAATCAAAGCACTAGTGATCTACTTGATGTGCTATAGTTCGAGACCAAGTAAGTTAGGTTTCACATTAACTTGGATAAAGCAATGGTCGTCACTCTGATATACCGGTTTTCTAATGTAATGTTTTACTTTCCTTTCTCTTTTTTTTTTTTTTTTTCTTTTTTCTTTTATAGACGCCCTTTAGCTGCTGGGGTTCTCGCGTCCCATTCTATATTGTGCATGAAAGACATTAACTTTTCTTAGAGGCCTCTTTATCAAGTCTGACATTCTCTTACTGCCGTAAATCTACTTCCCTTCGAAGGAAGTCATCCTAATAAGGACTTTAGGCTCGAAGAAATTCAACGCCCTCTGCCGGTGTTTGAACTTACGAATTCGGAATCAAAGGTTGGCTTATTACCCATAGATCAGATGTTGTTACCCATAGAAAGAGGGCAGACAGAGAAGGGCAGAGATAAGCAAATTAGGTTACGAACCAGTGAATTATATAACCGAATATCATGTCTCCGTTATAACTTAAGGAGGCCGTGCTAAATAAATAATAACAATTGAAAAGTCCACTAAACAGGGCCTGTGCCACTAAATTTTCTGTAAATCTACACGCTGTTGTTAAATTATTTTGTTTCTGTGGTATCATGAGTTCATCACATAGTTGCATAAATAATATAGCAAAATGTATAGAGATTATTCTTCAGGAATATTCCAAATTGATGGAATGGACAATGAACGCCTCTTGCGGATCCACAAGCATTTCGAAAGCGTGTGTTGGTGAATGTTCCAGAGACATAAGTGTGCAAACTCTGAATAAATATTCTTCAGAAGAAGTAGCTCGGATCATAGATTTCTTTTATGTTCTCAAGAACGTTATTGATACCAAATACTTCGAGAGATGTATTAACAGTTTGGAAGCACAAATACCAGAGTTAAAAACAAGATATTAAGAAAACTTGCTGTGGAAGGTTACTTCGAAATGAGAAGAAATGTTTAGAAGCAGCAACAAAACTGCATGATGTGGAGTGCTGGGGAAAGCTAAAAATACGTAGGGAAAAGCAAAATAGAAAGAAAAAAGTATCATTGAATATAGCTTGCAGATAATATATTGTTTGTTGTTCAAAGGATATACAATAAAACTAATATTACTTCCTTTATTGAGTGTTCTTTAGTATATTTGCCATAAAAATCAGATAGTGTCCCTTTTATTTGCTTTACCACCTACAGAAAATTATTCGGTTCTATCCAAAAAATTTGGTGTTCAAATTTCACATAAAGCAGAACTTGCGATCACTAAAATTAAAACAGCCAAAAGAATCTGCGTTTTTGTTGGGTGTGCCTCCGTAACTTTGTCCTTTTTTTTTTTTTTTTTTTTTTTGCCAAAATTGAATGTCTTGCTCCTTAACTTCTGTGATTGTTAGAATCCGTTCCATATTCGGTGTGAAAACATTTTGTTAAGAAGCCTCTAGCACGCTTGAGGCTCTTTTACATGGTGTGAATCTACGGCACGGATGATCGGCTTTACTTCCCTTTCGAAGGAAACTATACTACGGATATTTACACCCGAATAAAAAATACATGGCCGTCCCCCGGGTTTGAATAAATTTCAAAATTGTTTTTTCAATGAAATGTGTAGTGATGCTACGAAAATCTTTATAAGGCAGCTTCCGATGCGTACTTGGTATATAAACTGTCTGCTGTCTGTCGGGAACGATTCCCAACGTTGCTCCGGAGGTTTTTTTTTTTTTTTTTTGTTTGTTTGTTTGTTTTTTGGTTTTTGATAAAGATGATTCCTCAGTATGCTCAAATCTGACATATGAATGTGTGTATGTGTGTTTTCATGTCTTAGACCATCTTTTGTTGGTCTGAGGGACTCACTGGTTAAGGTACTGGTTTACTGATATCATGGTCATGGTTTCAAACCCGGCCCAGAACTATGGCTTTTTAATTGTGCTTAAAAGCGACTGCCCCATGGCAGTGTATTTACTTGCATGTAAAAGAGCTCTTTCGAGACAAAGTTCCAACATCCCAATGACTGCTATTGATCCTTGCAATAGAGAACATCGCTAATAAACAATATAATTTAATTAATTAACCAAATTTTCGCAAACGGAATGGTGAGGCCACCATCAGGTTGACACCAACCAATTTGGGCATCGACAGGAAGGTCCATCTCCCATGTGAGCTGATGTTTGGAGGCCAGCAGAACCCAGTGACTACGTGGAGAACCTAGTGAAGCATCTCGCTACAAGCTGCAAGCCAAGGGACGCTGCCACAGGCTTCAACAATGGCACGAGTCATATCTCTAGTGAACAGATAATGATGTGCTCCGCATCCAGAGGCTGCAGTGAGGAAAAGGCTGGTGATACACTTAGATCGTCTATGGCATATAAAATGCTCCCCTTTCACATCAAAGAAGCATACAGGCATATGACAAAAGAAATTGCTATGTATCCCATAACGCAATTGCTATCACAGCTCTTTTAAAAGAGAGAGAGACAGAATTTGGCTCACTAATAAATAACTGAATCAACCAGGTGTGCAATATGTCAGATTAGATGGCGTAATAGGAATTGTAGAGATGTGTTGACTTGATAGTAAACAGGTAAATAATATTTCAACATCTTTTATTTTTATTTTATCGTACCTTTAGATTTCTTTAACAATATAGTTACTGGTAAAAATTGAAGCATATTAGAACACAAGACTAGATTCAAGGGGATAAGAATTGTAACCAACATGAATAAATTATGTGATAAATACTTCTGTTAACAATGCTGCCAACTGGCAGAATGATATCAGCACCGCAGGAATTTATTTACATGCCAGTAAATTTACTGGCATGGGACTTTTGCTTCTAAGCACACTTAAAATTCATCAGTGTGGTCCGAGTTTGAAGCAGCAACATTGGGAGGAGTAGGCCATTTAAGGCCACCTAACAACTGAGCCTGTGATGGAATTCTTCAATCAGAAATATGTTATCCCTGTGATACTGAGTGGCAACTCTCTCTGTTTTATAACTAGAGTTTGGATTTATATGCACTATAAAGGATGAAAATATGCATGCATCTATGCACTAAAAAATCTGATAAATATGCTCTAAAAGCTTTATAATATGCATTTAAAATAAAGTACATTACATTACCTTCCTCACATTTATTAATCAAATAGTAAATTCTTAAACACAAGCACTAATTAATTAATAGTTATTAATCTCTCGGTTTACTTAACTATTAGTTATATGTGTTGCAATAAACAAATATTTTCCAGTTTTTTGGAAGAAACTATTTTATTCTGTTATTTAAATGCTTTTGTATTTCTATGAGCTGCTGTCTGAAGATGTTGCGCATTCTATAATTTATTGTTGCAGGACACCTACAATGAGAATATAAAAATTATATAGGTTTATTTCAATTAAACAAAATCTAAAATCACAAACTCGAAAATCGCAATGATTTACAAAATATTGTGAAAACACAAAAATGACACTTAATATTTTAACACACTTGCACAGTACTATACTTCTATCTGATATTAGGAGTAGGATTTCCATCAATCCATCATTCAGTTTTCATCAAATCAAATATTTATTATTTTAACACAGTTGTACAATACAAGAAGTAGGATTTCCATCAATCCATCATTCAGTTTTCATCAAACAAATATTTATTATAACACACTTGCACAGTACTGTACATCTATTTGTTCTTAAGAGTAGGATTTCCATCAATCCATCATTCAATTTTCATCAAACCAAATAAGCTTTACTGCTCTTCTCTTTCGGCATTATAATATTCCTTTTCCCACTGCTCACACTTCAGAAATGATGATTAGGGCACATTAATTCTGTTAATAAAGCTTTATCAGTTACAAAAACATTAAGTACATCTGAAAAATACAACTTAAAATCTTCCAACTCCACACTACCAAGGTTGTACTGACTGCCAAAAATCCACAAACAAGACAATAGCATGAGACCCATTATCAATGGCATCAATTCACCTACATACCACATTGCAAAGTGGTTAGTAAGAAAATTAAAATCATATGACAAATTTCAAAGTTTGGGAATAAAAAACTCCTTAGAATTGATAAATCACCTACAGAAGTACAACATCCCGGTAAATCACATACTAGTTTCTTTTGACGTTAAGGCACTTTTTACAAGCATTCCAGTAGAAAAAATACCTACATTCCTCAAAAAATGGCTAACCCAGACTACAACGGACCCCACAGAAATAGATGACATTATCAATCTTACATTATGCATAAGGAATAATTACTTCATGTTTAACCAAAAATTCTACAGACAATCTAAAGGATTAGCTATGGGGAGCCCACTTTCACCTATTTTAGCAGACCTATACATGAGCTATTTTGAAACACACATAGTAAAGGCCTTCCCACAGGTTTATAAATTTTGGCGGAGATATGTTGATGATGTTTTTGCTATCATTCCGGAAAAACTTAGAGAAGATTCTCTAAAATTACTAAACCTGCAAGATAATCACATCCAATTTACTATGGAAGTAGAAAGAGACAACACCCTACCCTTTTTGGACCTCAAGATAACTAGAAATCGTCATGGTGTAGATTTTGGAATATACAGGAAGCCCGCACACATAGATAATTACATAAAGAAAAATGAATACAACCCAGTTTCACATCAACTAGCTGCCTTTAGAAGTCTAATTCACCGGCTATACAACATCCCACTGAGTAAGGATGAATTTTTGAAAGAACAACAACACTAAAAGACAGCGGTATTAAATGGATTCAACCCAGCCATCATAAGGAACATGATGAAGAGAAAAGAAAAACTGAAGATAATATCAAAAAATAACACTCTCACACCACTCAAAAACACAAATTGGCAATATAGAAAATTCACCTAACACCCATGGGCTTTTAGAAAATTTGAACGAATCTTCAAAAGACTAAACATAAAACTAGCACCCCAAAACAAATTCAATCTGAGGAACCTGCTAAATAAACCACTGAAAAATACAATCCGCAACAATTTGAAATCAGGAATTTATCAGATTAATTATGAAACCTGTGAAAAAAGCTACATTGGAAAAACTAAGAGAAACGTGTTAACCAGGCAAAAAGAACACCAGAGGAACATTAAGTTGAAACAAACAGAAAAATCTGCAGTTTCACACCATTTTTGGACAGAAAACCACAACATTGGCCACAACATTAAACTGTTAAAATCTTTAAGTACACCCATAGAATTGGATATTTGGGAAAAAATATTCATAAACGAAAACCGTGATAACGTTATAAATTTTGAAATCCCGGGATTAAATGAAGTATTAAAACTTAGTGCCCCAAACACTAGATGGCAGAGTGATCGAAGCTCCGTAGTAGTGGAAGAACAGAAAGGTTCATTTAGTCACCAAACAGCTGAGGATGAGATCGAATGATCTTGAAAACGTTTCAATTGTACAACAGCAAGTTAGTGAAGTTCGAGTGTAAACATAGTGACTCATAAATCAAACTCAAATATGAAGAACACTTCACTGTTAATAATGCTTCTGCTTTTCATATTTATGACATTAATACAAGTTTAAAACTTGCATGAAAATGGCAATTTAATTCTTGGAGATGTTATCGTTGTGGCAGATGCCTTCGTTTGCAATATTAATACAAACCATATCAAGTTTTATGTTTGCAACATCTGCACCAAACTTTAAAGATTTATCACATGATTGTTGAATGCCATTTAGTTTAAGTTGTTGAGAGGCATATTTTAATATCAGGAAGGGCTCGTTGATAGCTACGTTCTCATTTTTTGGCAACCTTTTATGGATTTAAAACTTGATACCTATGTAAGTCCTACACAAACAAAGCAGTAAAAGAGAAATTTGCTCATATCATTTTCTTCTTAAAGTATTGAGGTGAAATATTTGTATAAATCATTGCTGAAAAAAATGAAACATATGCATAAATAAGCAGAAATTAATTAAATATGCACTAACTCCTTAAATATACATGTATATGCACTATAAAATTTCTATAATAAACTTCTTACAATGTGGAATCAATTTATTACTTACATGCATCCATTTAATTATCAAGGAATAAAACAGGCAAATATGCAAATGTCTAAACTCTACTTATAACTACTGCCAAATGATGATAATGATGACGACGATGATGATGATGACTAAATGCATCTCAATCCTAGCAATGTTGAAAAACTGAATGTTAAAAGAGCAGTTCAAATTCATTTAGAAAAAATATCAGTTTCTCCACTTCTGTTCAAGAAAGAAGAGAGATGATTTCTAAAATTATGATGCGTCAGTTGAATTTTCAGAAATAATGAGAAAATGGTATAGATTCCTTAATGCAATGAAAGCAAATTATCATATGCATTCATATATATGATGTGATTTCAAAACTTTTTTCCCAAAATGATGATTATAGATTACAGTGATGAGAGGATAAGTTTCTGAACTACATTATGTTTGGAATAATGATTGTCAAGATTCATAACAGCAGTTTCATAGTACTATACAATACAATACAATGCTTTATTTGTGACATACTTACAGAGTTGGTCCTGTGGCGTAGCGGGCTAAGGCAGCATGCCTTGGTGCCTGGCCATGGAAAGCGGCTCAGGTTCGATCCCACCCATGTGTTGGGGATGTTAGGTCCCGGGTATAGGACCGGTGCCCACTCAGCATCATGAGGAAAGTGAGGAGCTTACACTAGGTAAGCGGCCCTGGTCACGAAAACCAACATTCCGGCTGGGGGATGCCGAGATGCTGACTACATCTCCTCCCCGTATCGGTTTAATGATCGTCCACCTCTGCCTTGCATAAGTGGGCGTGAGGCCGGCAGTCAGGTTGGTAGGCCTTGGCCCTCTAAGGGCTGTCGCGCCATGGGTTATTTATTTACAGAGTTGAGCAATGCTCATAAATTGGTCACTCGTCAAGATTTAAGTTTAAGATTAAAAACTAGAAACTGAGACTTCAATATTTACTAAGTATATTAAAGTAAAGAAATATCAAGTATGTACAATATATACATTACCTAAACTTATACACTATGATACACTGAGATCACAGTTCATCATCCATGTATTCCACAATTGAATAGTACACATTACTGGCAAGTAAACATTTAATACTCAAACTATAAACTTGAAAGAAGCATAGGGACAGCGAAGCACAGATTAGCACAAAAGTGAATCGAGAAGATATTGACACATTGCTTCACTCACACTGTTTATTCACAGGAAATGTTTCAAGAGCTTTTGCTCTTATCATCAGCTGTTACTCGACTAGTGCAAATTGTAGTGGTTTCCACTTCCTCCATATCGTCGAAAGAGGAAACCACTACAATTTGCACTAGTCGAGTAACAGCTGATGATAAGAGCAAAAGCTCTTGAAACATGTCCTGTGAATAAACAGTGTGAGTGAAGCAATGTGTCAATACCTTCTCGATTCACTTTTGTGCTAAGCTTTTAATGGACATTTTGAAGAGATTTTGCTTTTGGATTTCTTAGTAAAATCTCTTATAGTATTAACTACATTATCGACAGAAAAACTCATAACCTATCTCTTGAAATTGACAAGAGATATCTTGATGTTTATTCTTATAAAGACATTTTCAACTGATCACTAAACATATTTTATTATTCCAGTTAGAAAACTAAAGAGGAAGCAATGTTCAAATGAATGCTGTTATGGTAGTCCAGGCTTTAAATAGAATAATTTTGTACATTTCAGTGCAAATTCTGTTTATTCTAAAAATAAATTAGCACAATAATAACATGTTCAGTACCATGAAAGAAATTCACTTTAACATCACTTATTATTAGGAACATCAATCTTCATTGATTTTCATCTAAAGCTATCTAAAAGTGCTATTAACCTTCCAGGCACAACATCAAAATTGGTCAGAGTGTCAGTTATCAATAGTTATCTTATATTTTCGTAAATTTTGTATATAAACTGTGTTTTGGATGATGCCATGAGTCTAGTTAATTCCTATGGCTAATAAAATATCTGAATCTGACATAAATAATTAATAATATCTTAGAATGTAAACACTACAAATCTATTTTTGTGTAAGATAGAATTAACAAACTTATACTCCTACTTATGAAAAAAGTTAATCCTTCTGGCTATTTTACAACTGTAACAGAAACTCATCCTGCAACTGAAGCAGCAATATCTTATGTGTATAATCCTGACAAACTTCCTCAGAGTTGGTAGAATTTACATTTCATTTATAATAATGCCAACTTTGATGACAATCATGTGAAAAAAATGTGGAATTCTCTCTAAACAAATTCCTAAGACCTTATAGAACTACATACATAAAGAAGTTTCAAAATTAGAAGAAAAGCTTTCATTCAAAATCATTATTAAAGAAAATAATTTACTATAACTATAGACATACATGTTGCGTGTTACTATGTATTGTTTAATAGCTACAAATTTCATAATGATAGCAAAAACAGGCACAATAAATTGCATAAAACTGTGTTAAAACGAAACTTATGCAGGTCTAAAAAACTGTTCAATTTTGAAAAAAACTAACTGAGAAAACTCTTTGTAGTCAATTTCACACACTCCGCCACCTACATTTTGTTTTTTGAGGCACTCGTTTTGTGAGCTGTTGCTTTCAATTTCACTCGAAGTTCCAACTATCACTGTCATTGTCTGCTGTCTGTGGTCTTCTCTCTGGTGGTGGAAATATGAACTTCTTTAAGAAATTATCAATTGGTGGGATTTCAAAGTTTATTGCTTGGTCTTTATTTTATTTTTCCATGTTAAGATGTTCTCCCACATTGTCAGTTTGTTTTGGTTTATCACATCTTTTAATAATTTTGAATTCACCTCAAGGTCATAGTTTCTTCATAAAAGTGAAATGCTACTGCTGCCCGCCTCGGTAGCATGGTGGTAACATGTCTGCCTCACAATCAAGAGGTCCCGAGTTCGAATCTCTGTCAGGGTGAGTTACCTGGATAAGGTTTTTCCGGGGTATTCCCTTATCCTGAAAGATGAATGTTGGGTAAGTCTAAGCTCTATGGACACCGGGCTCATTTGAGCATCATTTCACCCATTCCATTCATCGTCCGATATGACTTAACATTGGAGGACGTAAATAACAAAAAAAAAAAAAAAAAATGCTACTGCTGACTTATCTTCCTGTTTTAATATGTTTCTAAAATACTCTTTGACTCTGATTTTTAGGTTTCTTTTGTTTGCTCTATATATCATTTTTTACAATCCTTACAACTTATTGGTATATTCAGGATCTGTTGATTGGTGGGATTTCATCTTTTGTTTTTGAATTTAGCAATTTTAATACTGAGTATCTATTTGTAGGTGCCAAGATGATATTTTGTTCTTTGAAGATCTTTTTGAATTTATTTTTAATGAATGTCTTTGGGTGGCACATGAATCCTATATATTTCTAGCTGTAACATCACAGAAACAATTGACTGGCATACTAAATAATGCATTTGACCTGTTCAAATGTCTTAGCTGCAGTAGCACACTTTTGGAACAACCACCATGATATCCCTGAAAGTAATCTTCTGAGAGCAGCAAGATACCCAAATGAACAAGCAATTTGGATATAAAAATAAAAAGGAATTGAATTGTGAACTTCAAACAGCAAGTTCACATTAGCACTGCAAATCTCGCCCATCAATACAACTAGTCAACTGGCTGCTAATGATGGGAGGAAACATTCCCGAAACATGTTCTGATTTGACAAAAAGGAGTTACATAGTATAAATAAAACCGATGTTCAATGAATAGTTTAAAAGCATTCCAAAATAAATATTATTCAGCAAGAAAATCTTAAAGTGAACTTCCATGTCTTTTAAAGCTGATGGACTGGTCTAAGAAATATAAAATCTTCAAAAAAGATTTAAAGTCAATCGTATTGCTTTCCATAATTTCTTGAGGAATGTCTGAATATTGTCGCGAAGCCGTTATCTACGATAGCGCGGCTAGTGTACAATAAGAGCCGGCAAATAAAGATAGCGGAGGTAAAGGACTTGCCGGCGCATATTAAGTTACGCTTCTGGAAGGTTGGGATTACGTCATTCGATGTCTTGTCATTCCAGAAATATATAGTGATTATCGGCTTCTTGGTGAGTCGCGAGAGAGTAAGCAGAGAACAGCTGTAAGGTGTTGTTGTAACGAGAGCTGATGTAATCAGAACGTTGTTTGTTATTGTCATCGACTTTGGAAGATTGTGTTGTATATGTGATGTAATGTTGTTACGTGAGAAATGAACAGTGTATTTCTACGGAAATAAAGAACATTTAGAATTTCGGCAAATTGGACTTTTAATTCTACGAACCCACGAAGTCACAATTGGTGTCAGGAGTGGGATATAACACGACATGGCGGCGGCATTGGAAAAGATTTTGGAGAAGATGATGGAAATGAAGGCCGAACTGATCTCGGAAATGAAAGCAGCAAATGACAACCTCGCTGCAAAAACAGAAGCGGCAAATAACAACCTAACCGCAGAGCTGAAAGAAATGAAGACGGCGAATGATACCTTCGCTGCGAAGACGGAAACGGCAAACAACAACCTGGCCGCGGAATAAAGGAAATGAGAACGGCGAACGATAGCCCGGCCGAGAAGCTGACCGAATTGACCACGGGGATGAAAGCGGCAAACGAGGCCCTCGCCGTAAAGTTTAAAGAGTAATTGACGGGCGTGAGGAATGACGTCACGGAGCTGGGCAAGCGGATGGGTCAAGTGGACGAGCGCATCAACGACCTAGAGCGAAAGGCCGACTATAACACCAAATCCCTAGAAGACCTGGCGAGGCGCGTTAACGACCAGGAGGGAAAGGCCGACAGCAACACAAAGTCCCTGAACGCCATGGTGGAGGATGTCGTCAACAGGAGGTTGAAGGACTTGAAGGTCGACGCGCCGGGACGCGACACAACATCTGCGCACGTCAAAACTCCAAAATACGACGGTGCGACAACTTTCGAAGTCTTCATCCGCCAGTTCGACACAGTGACCAGGCACAACAAGTGGTCACCAGAGGAAGAGGCCGCACAGTTAATAGCCAGCCTCCATGGACGGGCCGCAGAAATCCTGAACGCGGTACAGACAACGGCGGCGCCCAAGGACATCTGGGAGACCCTGGAGAATCGCTTTGGAAACCACTGCTTAGCCGCAGCGTACCGCAGCCAGCTAAAGGCAAGGTCACAGCAGCCAGGGAAGACGCTGCAGGAGTTCGCCCTGGCAATCGAGCAGCTGGCTAGTAAAGCCTTAGTCGACATCCCACCAGAGTTTGTATCCCGGGAAACCGCCAACACCTTTGTTGACGGGGTACAAGACACGGGGATTCGTCAGCGCCTAATGGTTGGCGACTACAAAACCATCCACAAGGCGCTAACGGCAGCATTAAGGATGGAGGCGGTCAAGGTGACGGCTATCCCGACGTCCCGAACCAGGAGTATCCGCTACACGGGAGACCGAAGACCAGTCGAGAGATGCCGGCGAAGACCTAGTCCCCTGTGTTAGGGGTGTGGAAAGCCGGGACACCTAGAGAGAGACTGAAGATACCAGGAAGAGCAGCCGGAAGAACGAGTAAGGCCTGTCGTGGCGAGGAGCACGTCAGCGCCATCACCACCATCCCCTCGAGTGACACTGTGCGCCGTCAGCCAACAGTTGGATGACAGCCTCATCGCGGACATTTGGATGGAAGGGAAACCGTGCCGCGTGCTCGTAGACACCGTGGCAGCCGTGACCGTCATCAGACCTGACATAGCCAAGGGTCTGCCGACGAGGAAGCCGAGCCGACAATACCAGCTTATGACGGCAGCGGGCGACACATTTTACCTGTGGAAAAGGAGGCCCTGCTGAAATTGACCTTGGGACGAGGTACCGTTCCTCAGTGGATGTTCGTTGCGAAGGTGGCTGAGGAGGTGATATTGGGATTGGATGCCTTCAGGAGCCACGAGGCGACGGTCGACGTCGATAGGAAGGTCCTGAGGCTCAATGGAGAAGAGGTGATACTCCGGCAACCCGAAGAGCGCCTTGGAGTCTGCAAAGTCATCCTGAAGGAAGACGTGGTTGTCCCAGCAAGAAGCGAGGTGGTGGTGCCGGCGCGACTGGAAGGCCAGCGGACGAACATCATGATGCTGTACAAGAAGACGCTTTGCAGTGCTCCAATTTTGGGATTTCCACAACCAGACGGCGCCTTCATTGTGGATACCGACGTCAGCGACCATGGCATTGGAGGCGTCCTATCACGATTCCAGGAGGGCCATGAGCGGGTGATAGCCTACTACAGCAAGACGCTGTCCAAGGCAGAGAAGAACTACTGCGTCACCCGGCGAGAGTTACTGGCGGTGGTAAAGACCTTGGAACACTTCCACAAGTACCTGTACGGTCGGCCATTCCACCTGAGGACTGACCACTCCGCTCTCACCTGGCTATTGAGCTTCAAGAACCTGGAAGGCATACGGCCCGTTGGGTCCACAGGCTGCAGGAGTACGACTTCACCTCTGAAAAACGTAGAGGGAGGATCCACAGCAATACAGACGCCATGTCCCGAAGACCCTCCCAGACGAGTGTGACCAATGCACAAGAGTGGAAGAGAAGGAGCGTGCCGCAGCTGTCCGAGTGGTGACGGCAGTGCCTGCGGATGGATGAGATAGCGTAGGCCTGAGGAGGGAGCAGCTGGCAGACGCAGACTTGGGGCTCCACTCTTGAGAGAAGTGGAGGCAGCGACAAGACCAACCTGGGAGGACATCGCACCGCGGAACACCACCTACAAATCGTGCTGGGTCCAGTGGGACTCACTGAAGACAAGAGAGGGCGTGGTATTCCGAATATGGGAATCACCTAATGGGAAGACGCAAAAAGAAGAATTGGTACTTCCCCGAAGTGGAGTCCCGGAAGTCTTGGAGGAAGTGCACGCCGGTACTTCAGGACACCTGGGAGCAACCCGGACGATCGACAAACTTCGGCGGAGCTACCACTGGCTGAAGCTCCAAGCAGATGCTGAGAGATGGTGCCGTCAATATCACGTGTGCGCGTAGAGTCGCGGCCCCCAGACTAGGAGCCGGGGTCGTATGCAGCAGTAAAACGGCGGAGCGCCATTCGAAAGGATGGTTGTCGACATAGCTGGACCATTCCCAGTGTCCGACTAAGGCAACAATTACCAGATGGTAATCGTAGACTACTTCACTAAGTGGCCGGAGGTGTATGGCATCCCGGACCAGGAGGCAAAGACAATCACAGACTGCCTCGTGGAGCATGTGTTCTGCCGATTTGGGGTGCCGTTAGAGCTCCACAGCGACCAGGGCACCAGTTTTGAATCCAACCTGATGAAGGAGGCACTAGAAAGACTTGGGGTTAACAAAACCCGCACAACACCCCCTACACCCGCAGTTGGAGGTCATGGTGGAGAGATACATCAAGCCCTTAGAAGAGCACCTGAGGAAGGTCGTGGCCAGCCATCAGCGAGACTGGGACGTCAAGGTGCCACTGTTCTTGCTGACCTACCGCTCGTCAACACAGGACACCACTGGTATGACGCCAGCCAGCTTAATGTTCGGCCGAGAGTTACGCCTCCCCTGTGATCTGGCTTTTGGAAGCCCCCGGACGCAAAACAGCCAGCAACCGAGTATGTGGAGGACCTGGTGGACCATTGCCATGACATGCATGAGATGGCTCGTCAGAACATCCAGAAGGCGAGCGACCGCATGAAGACCCGATAGCCCACCTCGGTAGCGTAGATGGCAGCAAGTCTGCCTCACGTTCGAGAGGTCCTGAGTTCGAATCTCGGTCAGGGTTTGTTATCTGTATAAGGATTTATCCGGGGTTTTCCTGTATCCTGAAAGACGAATGTCGGGTAACTCTAAGCTCCATGGACCCCGGACGCATTGAGCATCATTTCACCCATTTCATTCATCGTCCGATATGACTAAATGTTGGATGACGTAAATTACAAAAAAGACCCGATACGACATGCAAGCCAACAGCCAAGGGTTCCAGCAAGGTGACCTTGTCTGGTTGCATCGCCCTACTCGGACCAAGGGACGCTGCCCGAATCTTCAGCAGCCGTGGCAAGGACCACACCGGGTGGTAAAGAGGATTAACACCGTAGTCTATCGCATCCAGAAGGTGCGATGGGAAGATGTTGGTGGTACACCTGTACCGTCTGGCCCGCTACGATGGTGCTGTTCGGGACGACCAGCCTTCAGGAGGGAGCAGTGTCGCGAAGCCCTTATCTACGATAGCGCGGCTAGTGTACAAAAAGAGCCTGCAAATAAAGATGGCGGAGGTAAAGGACTTGCCGGTGCATATTAAGTTACGCTTCTGGAAGGTTCGGAACTCGTCATTCGATGTCTTGTCATTCCAGAAATACATAGTGATTATCGGCTTCTTGTTTGTCCCAGAAATCTCTCGGATTTATGAATGAGATATATACGAGATTGTGACACGCCAGCGAACAGTTGTAAAACGAGAGTGAGTTGCGAGAGAGTAAGCAGAGAACAGCTGTAAAGTGTTGTAACGAGAGCTGATGTTGTAATCAGAACGTTGTTTGTTATAGTCATCGACCTTGGAGGATTGTGTTGTATATGTGATGTAATGTTACGTGAGAATTGAGTGGTGTATTTCTACGGAAATAAAGAACATTTAGAATTTCGGAAAATTGGAGTTTTAATTCTACGAACCCACGAAGTCACAATATCAATAACAAGTAAAAGTTTTAAATTACAAGTATATAGTGTCGGTGCAGGTGGCAACTCATACTCAGTTTTTTTTTTCTGGTTTACCTAAAACACGAGAAAAAATTAAACGTTTTGGGTGTATCCTTGCGTGTATGTATAGGGTCAGTAAAACACATGGTGGCCCTTCACAGGCTCTCTTCACTCTACAAGGGAAATGAGAGTCGCAAATTAGATCAAGATATCGGACCTATGGATAATGGACTTCATTAAAACCTGTGCTATTTGTGAAATCACTTACTATGGCCTGAAAATTGTAGTGTGATATGGAATAAATGCTAATAAAATAATTGGGTTCCATTTGTTTAATGAAACAGTGGAAGTGTCTGTATGTGAGGTATTATAGTGCAACTCTACTGGCAATATTTTGGTGGTAATTTTCGGTTCCCCCGTTCAGTGGAATCCAACAAAATAAGATATTCTTGCATTGTTGCAGCCGATTAAGAATTGAGGCGGTAATTGCCCGTTAAGTACCTCGTTGAGCCCTCCCGGCACTCGATATCTTCTATGATAGGATATGTGATGGGTGAGGGCTACGGATGGGAGGTTTACAACAGGTAGGGGTTTTTCTCAGCGTATGTCTGCATGGATTTTCTCTTTTGGGTTACAGGGAGTGAGTGCGTCCTGACAGTGCAAGGAAGACACCAAGGCCGTTGAATGGCAAGTTTATTTATAAAAATGCCCTCTCCACTCGTCACTGTTATTTTGGTGTTACCCGCACATTAGGCGCGAGATTTAGGATTTGCCCGTTGCTGTGCGCGTGACATGACGGCTAGTTTGAATCACAGACGCCCAAATGACCTTGTTGTCGACGGACCCTAAAACACTACACACACACACACACACACACACACACACACACACACACACACACACACACACACACACACACACACACATACACACACACATACACACACACACACACACACTAGGACACGAGTGAACTTTCAAATTTCTAGGGCTTGCGAGGTCATGTATGAATCTGTGTACGCGTAGTCGTTTCTGGACATCGCGAGAACATTACTTCGCGCACTAGAGTATTTCCGGAGGATTATACAACAGAGTTTGGTAAACTCTTGATGATGTTGTAATGTGTGCTGTTTCTCTCGCTCGCTAACACAGTGTTTGATAACCGCCTAATATGTGTTGCTCCGTCCATTCGCGAATACGGACTTTGATGAACCTTTTTTGTGCGTGTTGCGCCTTTCACTCGCCGAAACTGAGTGGTTTACCTAGCAAATTCAAGCGTCGCCATTGCACAATCACCGATGTCTAATTTGTGGCATTTAGATGATTTGTTGCCTCAGGAATTTTCTGCAGAGACCATCCGGAACAATTGGCAGCGAGCATTTCGTAATTTGCAACGGGCTAATGCTCTTGTTAGAAAGCGGTATGATGAAGGTAAAAAGCCCTCCCCATACGCTATAGGCCAGAGAGTGATGTGTAAGTTTCATCCCCTTAGTTCTGAACAGAAGGCCTATTCAGCAAAGTTAGCCCCTGAATACGTAGGTCCCTGTGAGATCGTGAAGATTTATAAAAATGTAGCTGTTTGCCTCAAGGATCCATCCACCGGTAGAGAAAGATTAGCCCATATTTCCCAACTTAAACCTTTTAATTAGTTATCCCTGTGTTTTTATTTTTCACCACCATTTAGCTTTGGTTTTGTGTTATGTGTTTGTTTTGAAGTTCAATGTTTTCATCCCTTTGTTTATATTTTGGTGTGGGAGTTTGTTGGTAGGGCAGGTTGAACTTGTGTGTGACGGGTAGCCTATATGCTTCGGCGAGACGTGTTTTGTTTGTCGCGATGCCCGATCTTTCGTTTACCTTTCCTTAACCTCTGCATTCCCCGTTTCTCTTGGCTTCAATTTGTGTTACGTGCGCACGTGTGTATTGTGTTTGTGTATATTTATCTTAGATCATATGTGCTGTATGTGTTCTCACTGGCCAGTGTTGTGTGATCTGCTTCTGTGTGTTTTATGAAGGCCCCAATTGGGCGCAAGTTTTATTAATAAGGTTATTATAGGAAATTAATTGTTCCTTCACACTCGCCGTGTGTAGGCTAAACTGTGGAAACGCAGAGTCAGACTGAAAAATTCAATGCCATGGCCGGGATTTGAACCATGGATCTTCTGGTTTGCGTTCAGCCGCTCTACCATTGAGCTACTATGGCCAACGTGCCGATATGACATTAAATTCCCCAACTGACTCGTATTTTTCCAGTAAACCACTTAGCAGTTCTCATAAACACATGAGACAACTACCTTAATGGCGACTTACAACATGTAAGTACTTTAAGGCCCAGGCTTTATAGTTAACCACTATTAGGTCAATTAATGGAAATTAATTGTTCTTTCACACTGGCCGTGTGTAGGCTAAATTGTGGAAACGCAGAGTCAGACTGAAAAATGCAATGCCATAACCGGGATTTGAACCACGGATATTCTGGTTTCCGTCCAGCCGCTCTACCATTGAACTATTATGGCCATGACATGACATACGAGTCAGTTGGAGAATTTAATGTCATATCGGCACGTTGGCCATAGTAGCTCAATGGTAGAGCGGCTGGACGGAAACCAGAAGATCCGTGGTTCAAATCCCAGTTATGGCATTGAATTGTTCAGTCTGACTCTGCGTTTCCACAATTTAGCCTACACACGGCCAGTGTGAAAGAACAATTAATTTCCATTAATTGACCTAATAGTGGTTAACTATAAAGCCCGGGCCTTAAAGTACTTACATGTTGTAAGTCGCCATTAAGGTAGTTGTCTCATGTGTTTATCAGAACTCCTAAGTGGTTTACCGAGAAAAATACGTGTCAGTTGGAGAATTTAATGTCATATCGGCATATTGGCCATAGTAGCTCAATGGGAGAGTGGCTGGACGGAAACCAGAAGATCCATGGTGCGGCAGAATCCAGTGCCATTATGTTGCAAAACCGCATATTATTTAAATTGTTTGGGTTCTTGTTGTTGAAATTTGGAGCTATGAGTTCTCTTCTCAGGTAAATGGTTATAGGAAAATGGGTTTGTAGATGTTGCTTGCCCAGTAGAATCAATAATTCTCAGATGACTGCGAAATTTTGTTTAATTCACTTGTAGTGTGTTTGTTCCATTAAGACTGAGTTGCAACGGTGACCACTTTCAATTAAATTCTACCAACGTATTACATCTTCTTCTCCTGACCGACGCATCTCTCTCCAAGAAGTATTAATTTTACAAGTAAGTTTTACTAAGATATTATTTTTCTTCTCCCAACCGATACCAACACGTCTGACTTCTTCAAGTATGATGTAGCGAGTAAGTTTCCTCGACTTCGCGATTCAGTTCAAACCTAATTCTGCTCCCCACTCTCACTTATCACATGACCAAAATAGCTCACTCTTCTCTCCATTTTTCAAATCTTACTTTATTATTGGTTTCTGGTTTATTTCGATTTATTTTTCATTGGTTTCCAAAACTCATCTAACTCATTTACTTAACACCTACCCTGGGTTCTGACACGCCTACCCTGGGCTCTTTGTAACGGTATACATCGTTATCACATCAGTAAAATAAGACCTTCTGGCCTTCATGCCTCAAAGCACCCTGAAAGCCTTTTTGTCTCATTGCATCCCTTGCTACTAGTTATCTATAGTCCTCAGACGTTGAACCCTTTCTGACACAAAGAAGATAACGGTTCTCTTTCCTGTCGCTTACAACGTGTAGATTTCACTAGAGTATTTTCTGTATCTTGTCTTGATGCTAACATGCCTGCTATATTAAATTATATTCTTTCCTCCTTATTCCTTAACTAAACCGCTATTTTCATCATCCTAACCATTCTAATTTCATATTAATATAATAAGATTTCTTTATATATATTGGTTTATCAAAGCATTTTTTATTAATTAATATTCCTTTCTTCAGTATCGAGATTTCTATTAATTTGTTGCCTCCTAATCGCTGTCTGATACTGACTGTGGTTACAATGGTTCAAATCCTGGCTATGGCATTGAATTTTTCAGTCTGACTCTGCGTTTCCCCAAGGTTATTATAGTTTGGTCAAAATTAAAACCTGTTGTTAATTGATCTATTGTTATATATTTTATTCTTAAGTTTATCTTCAATGTAAACTCTGCTAGCATACAGTCATTTAATACAATTCACTAATGAATTAGTCTTTTATGGTGCCATTATATAGATATTCTGATTATTTGTGATTGTTACAATTTTTATGATAGGGTTTAATATGGTTCTCAATTTGTTTATGAAGTGTTTATAACACTTTCATGCTGTGCCTTTGTTCATTTTGGCTCCGCTTGCTGTTTTGTTCGCTTTCATTTTGCAGCTCGCTCATGTTTCCCTGGTTTCGTCCTGTTACCTACACACTGTTCCCGTTTTGGCGGCACCCTCTCTGTGCAACTAAGCTTTGTCGTCTACAAGTTCCTGACGCCACTACAAGTTTGGTTCCAGTGGCTGACTATATTGGATCCAGGGATGATGCTGTTTTCTACGTCACCGTTAGTTCTACTGCGTCTGGCGGCTTGCTCCGTTCTGCTCCTTACCTGCTCTCTTGGAGTTTCTCGCGTCGGAGCATTTGTGGTCCCGCTGGGTACAAATCTCTCCAGTCATCTTTGGTTTCTGGTGCCTCTCAGCGCGTGAATTATGGCCTTGAACCGCCTGCAGCTTTACGCAAGTTTTCGTCGCTGCATTAGTGCAAGAGCTCTGTACCGTGCTTGTTCCCTCCCTGTGATCGCTAACTTGTCAGTGTTCCAGTGTGAAAAGGATTTCATCAACTATGACTTAAGCTTGCGGTGCGTGGTACCATGCGGATGAGTGTTCCCATCTCCCTTGCTTTTACCTTGTTCCCGGTTTCTTGTCCTCCCGACCCAGCTTTGGGATAAGGGGGGGGGGCATGTTTCGATTGGCACAGAGGCTTATTGTAGTCTGACTTCCCTATAGGGGCGGTCGTAGTGGCTTATTGTGTTTTGTTTAGTATTTGCCTGCGCCACCGTCTCTATCGGGAGGTAGAAGGTGGGTACCTTGCCTTGTGCGAGGCAGTTGGGGTTTAGGGATCGTCTCGGCAAGCGGTGTTGAATTGTGGAGGTCATTTTTAAAACTGTTCATTGTTCGTTGGCATGAAGTCGAAGAACATTCTAAAACTGTTCAGTCTAATTTTATATAAAAGCAAATGTTTTATTTTCACGAATGTTCAGTGTTCGTTGTCGTGAAATGTATATGTAAAGGAAAGAAGTTAATTAAAGTTTTGGTGCAGAATTACATATGGGCGATAGGTGGAAACGATACGGGGATACGTTAAATGCAGGAATTATTCGAAAAGCAATCGTGCACTGAGGAAACAAAGAAGGAATTTAAAATAGATGAGTTTATATTAACAGTGAAATTGTTTTGCTCAGAAAGAAAAATTCAACCTTAAGAAACTATTGTCATTCCAGTTCAAGCGAGCAAGTGAGCATCCAAGGCTTTGCTTCCGTGCTTAATAAATATTCCTGAGTGCCTAGATCTAAGGCACAAAAGAAACAATCCAGGCCGACAAAACAACGATTAAATGAGCGCCAGAATTTCAGCCTTCCTAATTAGCCATCACATGTCATCCCACATTAAGAAGACTGCAATTATTGGACAGTTCAGAGGAATAACATGTAGTATCAAAATTGATTCGCACCTAAGAAAAAACAACCTGCAGTTTTTGTGTAGTGCAGTTGTGTCTTTACCAGCAGTGGAAACAGTCGTTCAGAATAAAGGGGAATAAAGAAACATCTTAAACATATGGCATTTAGAGCCATGTTTAAAGACTGGGATAGAAATTTTCTTGACATTCTTCGTGGCCTATACTTGAAAGGTGCTGAACTTAAATACCAAGTTTGGTATTTAATCGACTTCTCATTTAAGTGCTGT
This sequence comes from Mantis religiosa, assembly GCA_030765055.1. Taxonomy (NCBI): domain Eukaryota; kingdom Metazoa; phylum Arthropoda; class Insecta; order Mantodea; family Mantidae; genus Mantis; species Mantis religiosa. Next base: position 130,046,517 of record CM060953.1, on the reverse strand, counting down.
TCATACACACATACATCATACGCGCGCAGACATTTTCTTAATGCAATTTTTTTTATTCAGGGTGTCCCAAAAATATATTTTCGGTTAAACCTCGGTATCTGATTTTTGTATTGAATACAATAATTCCAAAATAAAGAAGTATTCTAATGATATTCCCAAAAAATCAAGTTATATATTTCAGTTGTCATTAGTTATGATATTTTAATTAAAATCATTATTTTCCAAAAAAAGAAAATGTCAGACATTTTAATGTAAAGCATAGAAAGGAAAGATTTTCTTGAAAATCTTTGTATGGCATTCTTGGAACATGTAAACTGAAATGCTAAGTTTCATACTTAACCACTTTTTTTTTTAGTTAGTTAGTTATGATGTTCACACATACACGCAATTTTATGTATATACCTCAGATGGATTGGATGGATGATGCAACACTTCCTTTATCTACTACGTACCTACACGTAGAGAAAGTAAAAATTAAAATATATACTCTTCACGCTCTCTTATACTTGTCCACATCTTACAACCACAAAACATCAAATGAACCCTTTTGCCAGGAGTAATTTGAAATGCGGGACAAGATGTTGCTTGGTTAGACAAACTCAAACTTACCTCTTTGTTTGCATAACTCAGAACGCTTGGTTGGTAGTATTAATCTGTGGTTGGTAGCTTGGATTAATGTATGTTGGTGGTACTGGCAGTGACCGATGTCAACATTGTAATGGCAGAGGAAGGGTAAATGTTACGGTAAATTGCTCCAAGACTTCTTTACCTTTGTGATAGAATTCGGGAAATTCGATCATGGACATGGGAATGATGCAGCTCCCACCTGGGGATTCGAGAATGATTGATAAAATAGTTTATCAGTTGAAATCCCAAGGTATTTTTGACCAGTTCAGGAAGGAATGTATAGCAGATGTGGATACAAAGGTAGGACAACAAAACATTTCTAAGGTTAAGCAAACCCAATAAATTCAAACAGGGTTCATTTGTGCGTAAGTGAGCCATAGTCTTTCTAAGTAATTCAGTAGTGTGCGTGTTTTGTGGTTTTATCCTCCATAAACGTTAAAAGAGCTTCATAGCAACTCTAATGATTCGACGTTGATGTTGGAAGAGTAATTGTGTATAAAACCGTTTGTATACATTCGTTTAACGTAACAGTAGAAATAGAAACTGATGTCACTACGATTTCAAGCTAATAATAGAGTATAATAGCTTTCAAACCAGGTTGGAACAATGGGGCGAAGCAATCTGCTGATGTCATACCGTTTCTTTTCATAATTCACCCACTCCAGTAGCTGCGCAAGCAGTATATCTATGGAGCTTGTAGGAAGAACATCCATACCTCAGTAATCTTGTCTATAGAGAGTTCATGTCAGACAATAAACGTTCATCTAAAGAGCACTTAGTAGTAATAGTGTTATCAATATTTTTTATCTTTGGTGTGCCTAAGTTTTAAAACAGAAACCCAAAGTAATAATTTGCCAAAATCCTAGTTTTTATTGATGAAACTTATACAAATAAGGCACATTGTATAGTATAAGGGAACGAGAAAATAAAAAATAAAAATATTGAAATTTCTTAGCATATAAAAAGTGATTACAAATTATCTTATTAAAATGTGAACACAAAAATTACACTCTGAACATGTGATATTTTCTGTATATTTTCTTATTATTTATTGTATCTAGAAGCATAGTCTATAGTTTTTATTATTTTGAAAAATGGAATGATAATGCAATTACAGATTAATGTAGGAAATACACTTGTAAAGCTCAGAAAACAATAAATCTATTTGCTTGATACACATAATGCATGATACACAAGATGCATTGCCAAAGCTATTTCCAACATACATTTCTCAATCACTTTATAGTCCTCAGATGACCATGAATTGCTGCACATTTTTAAAAGCAAAGTCAGTATATTGCTTTCCTATAGCCTTACAATCAGCACATTTGCCGCCTTTCACAACATAGGCAGAATTTGATCTGAACTCAAATGTATGTTTTAAGCCTGAATTATTTAAGTAGGCTTTTTTTCTCCACGTGATACGTTTAGGAGTGTACTTCTGTGCTATATATTTCCCAGACTAATATCAAACATACTTAAGTATTTAGTAGTTAGACCTTGATGCTTCTTGCTACCCTCAAGCTCTTCATGTACTTTGAAAATGTAGAGTTGGCATAGCCAATATGCAAAGTGAGGCCAAGGAATGTTTTTTATAAAAGGAGTAGTCAAACAGTTGCCAGCATTACACTGCATCTGTGAAGCAATGACAAAGCATAGCTCTAGGATTTGTAGCTTAACTTACAATATATCGCTAGAAATGTATATATATATATGACTAATTGCTGTATAAATCAGGTGAATAAGTATAACAAATCATAACATTCTAATGCAGCAGATTTAAGGGAATTATTTCATGCTCTTTCACTTTTTAAACAATTTTAATCCAAGGCTACAGTTAGTAAAGTATATGCTATCCAATATCAAGTAATGAACTAAAAAACATTAGGAAGTAATAGAGTGAAAAATATGAAACCAAAATCTACTGCACTACATGCTCCAATTTGTAGAGGACTTCATGGCCTGTAACCTAATACAGCACAAATAATTTGAATCTCATTTTTAACCATAGTTGGCATAGCAAGATTATATGATCACCAAACAATAGTGCTCATGCAATACTAGCTAATTAGTAATTACATTACCTTTTTATTTTGAGGATAATGACAGCACAAAGAAAACTATTCTTGATGTGCATTTAAAACATTTTAAAGCTCTGTAATATCATGTCATGTATATTTGCCTAAAGCGAAGAGGCTGTGCATGTTGATTAAACTGTATGCTTTATTTGTTCTGTAGCAAAGTGAAAATTGTAGCACTGAAATCTCAGATTGTTCATTGTTACATTATTTTAAAATGGTAGTTCCATTATATCAGCAGTGGTGTAATGCTACAGTTTACCAAGTGTAAGAGGTAATAATGAGTTGTTCACATTTTTAAATAGATTGATGTACAAAATGTTCTCTGCTGTATTTGTAGTTAACGCACAGGTGCAGTAAGGTATATTTTGCAGAAAACTGCTTTATTTACCTTCTCTAAAAATGTTAAGAAATAGAGATGAAATTTATAAAATGCATATATGAGAGGTTTTTAAAGGAGAGTGAGCCCTTAGCTTGTAAAACACCTGTCCTCCCAATTTTAACAGTTTCTTTTATTGCAAAACTATGTCCACAAAGTGCTCCATCTTGTTACTACTACACATGTACAGAAGGGCCTGTTAACCAGACCTGCAAGAATGTCAATGCTTTTGCTCCTTGTCATAAAATTGTACCTATTACTTGAATCCAGTTTATATAATCACAACCTAAACCTAGCCCTGGCTAAATTTCAAAGCCATAGGACCAAGTTTTGCTTTAGCTTGATATGGCTTCCACTTACCTCACAATATTTGTTTCTATAGTTCAACAGGTTAGAAAAGAATGTTTGGAGGGAAACTTATCATTGCCGCATGGCAGACTGCTTCCCCCATTCTTGCCTCTCCTTCCTTGCTTGCTGTCCGCCTGTCTCTCCTTGGGCAGCAGGAAGAAGGGGAAATGTCACACTGCTCATGCACATGCTCCTAGTGGTCACTATCCAGGATTTGAGGAAGAAGGAATACAGTGGGGGAATCATTCCCCCTAACTAAGCATGCACCTGCACAGAAAAACATTCTTTTCTAAGTTGTCGACCTATAATTTCAGTCTTGCAATATTTTTCACTAAAATGTTGGTAATTCTTCAGTGTGGATTGCATAAGCTATTAAGAGCCACAAGGCACCTACTGACAGAACTGTACACTAAGCAGTAAAGTTAAGCAGTTTGTTATTTTGTAATCAGTGGACTATAGCAAGACTACTGGATGATTAGCTGTATAAAACTGCTGCAACTACTGGTAAAAAAGTGCCAAATTTCTATGATCTCTTTCCTTTCCCAATCCCATTAATATGCTGTCTTTAACATCTATGGTAATGGAATTCCTTTCTTGGAAGTGTTGAAAACAGTGTTGTTATGATAAATTAACTTTAAAGAGAGTCAATTAAAGACACTAGACAACACTTTTTAAATTTTTCCGGAACATGTTTCAGAGGCTTTGCCTCTATCATCGGCCGGCTCTCGACTGGTTCTCGTTGGTGTAGCTGACGATACCTTGTCACAGGTCTCCTCTGGTGGCGGCTCAAGGAACTTGCTGAATAAATCCTTCTGGGGGATGTCGAAATTGAATACTTTGTTCCTATTTTTTGAAATGAAGATTTGTTCCCATGTGGATAGTTCTTGTTTTCCTGATGTATATTTCAGTAGTTTTGGTTCTGGATTTATGTTGTGGTTTTTTTCCCAAAAATGTGTGGCAACTGCTGATTTTTCCAATTGTTTATATTTTATGTTTCTAAAGTGTTCCTTTGCTCTTGTTTCTAAATTTCTTTTTGTTTTTCCAATATAAATTTGACTACAGTCATTGCATTCAATTTGATATATACCAGATTTTTTGTTAGATGGAATGGCATCTTTGATGTTTGAGCAAATTAGGTTTTTTAAGGAGAAATGGTTGACTGGTGCTAGTTGAATATTTTGTTTTTTGAATACTTTTTTGAAACCAAAAACCACAAACCATCCATAACAATGAGACCTATAGTTAGCAGTATAAATTCACCAACATACAAACTTGCAAAGTGGCTAACAAACAAATTCAATTCATTTCCAAAATTCGACAGCCTAAGCATCAAAAACACCTATGAACTTATAGAACACATTAAGGATACTGAACTAAAAGAAGAGGACACACTAGTCTCGTTTGATGTTAAATCACTGTTTCCCAGCATACCAGTTAATCAACTCCCACCGTTGATAGAAAAATGGCTCAAATCACTTGGAATGGCATCATCTGAAATTTCAGACTACATTGAACTAACCAAATTATGCATAGAACAAAATTTCTTCCAGTTTCAAACAAAATATTATCACCAAACTTCAGGGTTAGCAATGGGCAACCCACTATCACCCTTCCTGGCCGATCTGTACATGAGTGCATTAGAAATAAGGATCAACAAAGGTTTCCCTTGGATGTTCAAACTCTGGCAACGATATGTAGATGACATCTTTGCAATAGTACCAAAAAAACACATCAGTGATGCACTAAAACTTTTAAATATCCAAGAAAAAAGCATCAAATTCACTGTAGAAATAGAAAAAGATGAGCATTTACCATTTTTGAATCTAAAAATAATGAGGAATAAAAACAGACTAAACTTTGGCATTTACAGAAAACCAACACAAACAGACAACTACATAAAAGCTAATGGCTACAACCCAAGATCCCACAAACAGGCAATCTTCAATAGTTTAGCACACAGACTGGTAAACATCCCTCTCACAGCAGAAGAATACAAAACAGAATACAACAAAATAATTGAAATAGCACAAAAAAATAACTTTCCCAAATCATTAGTGGACAAAAAAGTGAGCTTAGCAAAAAAGAAGAAGCTACTAAAGGAAACCACAACTCTCATCTACAGAAACTAATATGATTTTCAAAAAATTCACTTACCATCCATGGGCCTATGATAAATTCAAAAAAGTCTTCAAAAAACAAAATATTCAACTAGCACCAGTCAACCATTTCTCCTTAAAAAACCTAATTTGCTCAAACATCAAAGATGCCATTCCATCTAACAAAAAATCTGGTATATATCAAATTGAATGCAATGACTGTAGTCAAATTTATATTGGAAAAACAAAAAGAAATTTAGAAACAAGAGCAAAGGAACACTTTAGAAACATAAAATATAAACAATTAGAAAAATCAGCAGTTGCCACACATTTTTGGGAAAAAAACCACAACATAAATCCAGAACCAAAACTACTGAAACATACATCAGGAAAACAAGAACTATCCACATGGGAACAAATCTTCATTTCAAAAAATAGGAACAAAGTATTCAATTTCGACATCCCCCAGAAGGATTTGTTCAGCAAGTTCCTTGAGCCGCCACCAGAGGAGACCTGTGACAAGGTGTCGTCAGCTACACCAACGAGAACCAGTCGAGAGCCGGCCGATGATAGAGGCAAAGCCTCTGAAACATGTTCCGGAAAAATTTAAAAAGCAAGTGTTGTCTAGTGTCTTTAATCGACTCTCTTTAAAGTTAATCTATGGTAATATTGGCGTATTTTACCTTTGAAACTGCTCATTGGCAATGATGTTCACTCGTTTTACTGTGGTGTTCAATCTTTTTGTTTACATTGGGTTTTTCTTTTGAAAACATCTGAAGTTACATACACATTTGCTCTCTCATACCTCTAGACTCCAAAGAAAATGAATGTTCATGGATGGCTAAAGCAAAGTTTCCATCCTCAATACTTAAGATTTTAACAAAGTTATGTAAACCACATTTATATTGAGAGTAAACTTTCAACTTTTCATTGAGCATTATGGTAAGACAACAATTAAGGGTAAGGTAAATCACATTACATCTAATTTCCCTTGTGTTGAATATTTAAGTGTTGTACAACACTTGAACAAAATCTTTCCATAGCATAGAGGGAATAAGTACTCAAGAATGAATTTAGATAATTTTTTGAAGATTTTATGCTAATTACCTAATAGTTTTGGCGAGATAATATAAAAACATTTTTGTTTGTTAATGATGCCATCAATTACTAGCATCATAATGCGCCACCAGTCCGCCAGAATTTCATCCTGCAGTAGTTCTTTTACATGCTAGTAAATCTAATGACTTAGGGATGTTGCTTTTACTCATATTTAAGAAACCGTGGTCTGGCCTCTGGCTTTGTTTGGTGCTATTGTAGCAGCGCTCTAGGACATTGAACACGTCATACAGAAAAACTACCCTCCCAAATTAACATAAATCATCTTCGTATATCAAGACAGGCTTTTTTTTTTTTTTTTTTTTTTTTTTTTTTTTTTTTTTTTTTTTTTTTTTTTTACCACCACCAAACATATTTTAGAACTATTACTACTACACATATTATACAATTACTCATTCAAGAAAATATGACAATCATTTATGGAGATAACAATACATTGAACCAATACAGTGATAAGAGTGCAGACCAGCTAGGAAGTCCTATGGCAGCACATATGCACTGGCCACCAGTCCAGTGTGGACCTCCTCTCCATTTCTCTGTTTTGACCAGAAACAATGTCAGTACAGGCAGTCAGGGATAGGAAGTGGCAACTTTTGCTCACATACACATTTCTCTTTACCAGATGACTTCCTATTTGGCCTGTACTCTACATTACATTCCCTTTATTGCACAGGACACTTTAACAATCATCCATAAATTCTTGTACAAAGTAATAGGCCTTGCTGCATAGATAGTTTTTAAGAGTAGACTTCTACTTATTCATTCTTCCTGAAGATAGTAATTTTAACTATTTTTGAAGGGCATTGAATATTGACACATTCATAGTATACTCCTTTCTGAAAACAAGTCAATCTAGCACTCAGTTTATGTAAGTCCATTCTTTGTCTAAAATTTATGCTATGTGCATAAATTTTAATTATGCTATTGCATTTATGCTATTTTGTGCAAAGTAATCTTGATTTTTTATATGGAAAAACATAAGCATAAATATATATTCACAAGGAAGTGAATCGGCGACTTTAGGATCAGTGGACCTTAGTTCTATACCTGGGTTACCCGGGTAACCTTATGAATTTATTACCATTCAACAATGGCTGGCAACACTACGCTCTGGATATATGTAAAATCCTTACGACAATGCATTCTAACTGTTGCTGGCTACTGTTGCACAACATTAACTGCTCATTGCCATGGATGCTTTGCTACAGAGAACATCAACTCTGGATTCTCGTGGATAATATACGAGAACTCAAAATCTGAATATAACAGATTAAGCTATGAAGTGAAAGACTTTATTAAAATGTTAATGTCTAGTGTTGATTCAGAAGAGGATTCTATAGACGAATGGATTCCAAGTAAGGAGGATGCGGTTGCTTCAGATATTGAAGATACTATTGATGCTTGTAGCAATATTGAAGTTGAAAGAGAGCGGAGTGATAGCAGTAGTGATGAAAATGACAGTGATGATGAATGCAGTGAAGTGATTGTGTCTTCTGCAGCCATTTTGCATGGGAAAGATGGAACTGAATGACATAAGGAACCTTTTGGTACAAGAAAGTTGCTGAAACATAATATTTTGCGGGAAAAGGCTGGTCCAACACGTGCCTTCCATTATCTCTAGATCATTGAATCCTAATTGCTTGAGAAAATTTTCTGTGAAATTGGGTATTGAGTGCATGATAGGAAGATCTCTAAATTTGGTTCCTGAATAAGTGGAACCTCAACCAAAACGAGATGCTTCTGGACAGCTGAAAATCATTGGTGACTGTTTTGTATGTAAATCTCAACCAAACAAAAGGAAAAGGAAAACAAGAAAGAGCTGCAGTAACTATAAAAATCTTATATGTGATGACCTTGCATTACAACAGTGTGTGGACATTGTGGATAAAAAGTACTTGCAAGTTTATCTTTCTACTATAACAAATACCAGAATTAGTAGCTTTATGATATCATGTAACTTGCTTGACACCATTAGGAAACAGCTTATATATTTTGCACATATTTAAGATTATGTAGTATCAATACTCAGGTACCAAATTAATAATAAATAACGATATATTATATAAAATAAAGTATTTCATTCATGAACTTCACACTTGTTCTATTAGAGAGATGTGGTTACCTGGGTAACCTGAATATACATTAGAGAGTGCACTTTATTCCTCTCCATTTTAGATGATCTTCCTTGAAAGTATATACATTTTGCTTTTATTACGACATTTATGAAGATACAATTGAGAAATAACCTGAGGCGTGTGCACACTAGCTTCAATATACCTGATAAATTAGAAGTTATACATACAAAGGTTACCCGGGTAATCCAATGTGGACACAAGGGTTAATAGCTTTATATCATGTGTTTCAAAGTAAACAATACATATTTGTATACTTGTGGAACACGGTATAAGTATTGAGACTTGCCAAAGCTCGCTAGTTGTTTTTGTGACACCTGGCGTAGCTTCAAAACAATAGTAAAATGCGTAGAATGTGTACATTTGTGATTTGTTTGTCTGGATTTTAAGTTCTCGGAACTTAACAAACTAAAACGCTTATTGTGAATGGGTTTATAAATAATTATAAGCTGCTGCTTATTCGTGCGTTGTATGTGCCAATTGTAACTATTGTGAAAGAGGAACCAGATTTATTTCGAGAGCTGTCGTTAGTGAAATCGTTATTTCAAAATTTTTCATACCGACTTCCCATAACAAGATGGTTAAGTTCTGCATCTGATGGTTAGGTTCTGCATTGCGAGTCGTTAGCATTCTCTTTGAAAAAGTAATCTGCTAATGAATTTTCCATACGTTCGTAATTTGTTTTATGTGCAGTTTAGGCAAATTACGCGCTGAAAAACAGTGAATTTTAGTTTAAAAATATGTGATTTTTCCTTTCAGATGAATTATGCAAATTGTATTTTAGTATCTTGAATGATCGGAGATGAATAATTAGAACGCATAACACGGGGAGAAAAAGATTTTAGAAGAAAACATACTTTTTTTTAATTTGTCATTGTGGTGCCACTGCGTATGATTAACGGAACAAAAGCAGGCATGAACTAAGGTGGTTGTTCTGAAAAATGGAGCGGAAGCGGAGTGTAAAAACCAGTCCGGAACAGTACAGGATGTATTTAGATTTTCTAAATAGCCATCCAGTTTTTCGAGCTGGCCGTCTGACGCCACAGACTGACCCAAAGCAGTTAGAGCAACTTTGGGAGCAAATAACACAACTACTGAACAGCTGCAGCAGTGGACCCCAGAAGAGCGTGAAAGGGTGGAAGACTGTAAGTATACAATTTTACCCTATTTTGCATATTAGTATAATAACGAGATATTTTGGAACATGAAACGCGAGAAATTTTGATAAAGGTGCATTTTGACGGCGTAGCAATTCGTGACGTCATGGCTCGAGCGTTGCCAACATCCAACACTTGCTTTCGCGGAAAATAGCAACAGTACGTAAGCAAACTGTCGATACTGTAACTAAAAGGAATTGTAGCACAAAGCTTTCGGAATAGTGAAATTCTTTCGTAGTTAAACTGAGAGAAAGTACATGTTCTTTCATACCCAAGGAATATGTTTTAATGTTAGTGTTTACACAATTATACCCATGTTATGGACAAGTGGAGCAACTTTTTACTGGAAATAGATGGGACTTTGATGTCTAACACATTATACAAAAATAATGGCTGCATTGTTGTTAGTCTTTGAGCCACAAAACACACAATGTTGTATTTGAGTGCAGTAAGTTAGTAACGAATCATCTTATGAACATTTGTCAATTAGGTGACATAAACATAGCACAGATTATTACATGGAAGCGATGGCTGCATTGTTATAGTCTGAGCCACATTGAAGAGCATGATGGTAATTCAAGACAATTAAATGTAACACATCAGATACTTTATTAGTACCAATATACTCCTGCCGTCCTAAGAAGCACACTTTCCTGTGAGAAATATCCGCGAATGAAACCTACTGGTAAAGCTATTCTTGTGCATACAACTTGTTTGAATGTAATATGGCATAACACATGGGCAAAAGTGTCACTGTCTGTCATGCTTGTGCACGTGGGTGCAGAGTAATACAAAAAGTGTGTTTCTTAAGATGGATGCAGTATAATAATAGTAAAAATAATTGATGATGATAATTGATAATAAAGCTTACTATGCAGTATTCTCATTACAGTATCGCTAGTAAGTAATAAAAAGAAAATGTGTTGACGTTTCCCTGTATTTCCGTATTAACTTACTATGCAGTATTCCCATTACAGTATCGCTAGTCTATAATAAGAATTAAAAATGTGTTGGCAATGTTCTGTCTTCACGTATTTCAGTTCTCTGCAACTTGCAACAACTTATTTCCGTGACGTTCTATACCAGCATAACTCTACAGCGTCCAAGTGCACCTTTATCATTTTTGTTAAACTGCAGAATAAATGTGTTTGTGTGTGTTATAAACTAGCGACCTGTAATGCATAAGGAAACTGGCAGTGTATAATAATAAATGGAAGTTAGTAACCTTATAATTAGTAGTGCTTGGAGCTTGAGATGATAAAACCTTGGGAAATATTTATATGTACCAAAAATTATAAAAATATGTGCCAAAACAAAAGTTTTCTTAAAAATCTAAATGGTTGATCTAATAGAAATGTATGTGGTACTCACCAGACATCATTCTAGATGAGATCACATCTGATCTTGCTAATTTTTTAAAGTAATTTTCGTTTAATGCAGTTTAGAAAATAGTGCCCGGTAAGTATGTTACTGATATGACCCCTTTATGTTGTAGGTCTTTACAGAATGGAGAAGCTCAGTGAAGAGGAAGCATCGTTTGTATGTGGCAGGAATGAGACAGACTGGTGGTGGACCCATGACTGCCAAACCTCTTACTCCATTGGAGAATGAGCTTCTCTACACACTTAGACCAGTGCTAGTCAATGGCATAGAAGGCATAGAGGAAGTCACTGGACTAGAAGTAAGTACTTTCAAATGATCATTCTGAATGTATTAGAAACTGTGCAAAACCAAAATAAGTTTGTTTGCAAAATGTATTTCAGAAGTTTCTCAGGAATGTATTAGAAATTATGCAAAACCAAAATACATTTGTTTACAAAATGTATTCCAGAAATAACACAGGTTCAAATTTGCTGCTTATTATCACAGGTGCCTCAACAGCGGTCACCACCACCAACAGAAACACCAGCAGCAATAGCTAAAACCGAATCATCACCATCACCAATGCCATCACCAGCAGTATTGTCACCACCAACATCTCCACAACAGCATACACCAGAAGTATCTACCCCTTGGGATATTCCAAATACATCTTCCACAAGTTTTGGATTACAAAACGGGTAATTTAACTGTGTATACACATAAAGCAAGAAATAAATACAAAAAAAATAATGGTTGAATTAAGTATTAAATTTAAGCCGTAAATAGTCTCTGGTATTCAGCAATAATATAAACCACTCTGATTACAGGCATATCGGGAGGAAAAAGTCGACCCTTACTTCAAATGTAATGCACGCCTGCATGGAAAGCAATGAGAGTATTGCATCTGCATTAAATAGAATTGCTGATGCACTGGTTGAGCAGAATAGGATAAAGACAGAGAAAATTAAAATAAAGGCCTTAGAAAGTGATAGAAAACTTTTAAAACTTAGACTTGAAATAGCAAAGGCCAGAATGGATGGGATTGTAGTAGATTATGATGTTTTAGAATAGAAGAATGATTTTTTTTTTCTCCATTTATTTACTTACGAGGTGTGTCCATAAAATAAGGTCTCCAAGGTGCTGGAGCCATGAGGAACGCTATTACACAAGATCCGTCATCACTGACATGTTGCTTGGTTTCACCCCTTCAAATCTCCACCACAACAAACCCATTGCAACTATTAGTCTTGGCTGGGCTGCTGTTTGCGATGGAGCTTCCTATCACTTCTGCCGCCAAGTGCGACTTGCGTGCAGTGATCCGTTTTTTGAGTTCCAAGGGTGCTACCCCTACTGAAATTCATGGTCAGTTATGTAAAGTCTGTGGGCCACAGTGTGTGGACGTCAAAAACATGCGAAAGTGGGTCAGAGAGTTCAAAGATGGATGTACAGATGTCCATGACAAACAGTGTTCTGGTGGGCCTTCAGTTTCAGCCGAAATAATTGCAAAAGTGGAGCAAGAAATGCTTAAATATCAGCGTGTAACAGTTTGTGAGCTGTGCGAACTTATCCCAGTAAGACCACGATTTACAAGATTGACCAAACATTTGCATTATCGCAAGGTGTGTGCAAGGTGGGTCCCCAAACTGCTCACCGAAGACCATAAACGGCAACATGTTGAAGCGGCCCTCTGATTCCTGGAGCGCTATGCAGAACAGGGCGAGGAATTGTTGGATTCAACTGTCACTGGCGATGAAATCTGGGTACACTACACAACACCAGAAACTAAAGAACATTCTCGTCAGTGGCGGCATTCGAATTCGCCGAAGCCGCAAAAGTTCAAACAGACATTTTCTTCTGGCAAAAAGGTGTATTGTTGTGTGAGTTTATGCCTACTGGCACAACAATAAATGCTGCTAGCTACTGTGAGACTTTAAAAAAATTGTGACAGCCATTCAAACTCAAAGGAGGGGAATGCTGATGAAGGAAGCGATTTTTCATCACGACAACGCTCGTCCCCCATACTGCACATGCAACGGCTGATCTCCTTGCCCAGTTCGGATGGGACATCTTCACCCATCCCCCCTACAGACCAGACTTAGCACCTAGTGATTATCATCTGTTACCTGAGTTGAAGTCACACCTGGATGGAATACATTTCCAGACTGATGATGATTTGAAAAACAAGGTTGAGCACTACCTGCGGAACTTGGCGGGAGAGTGCTATGACAAGGGTATACAGAAACTGCCACAGCACATGCAAAAGTGCATTGATCGCAATGGTGATTATGTTGAAAAATAGCTGTAAGTTCCTCCTTTCCATCAATGTAACATTCATTGATAATAAACATGTTTTCTATATTAAATAAAATTGGAGACCTTATTTTGCGGACAAGCCTCATAGATATAGGATATAACTTCACTGTTATATTTTATATAATTAAAATTAGTTTTCCAACCTTTGTGTTTGTAGCTTTAAACTAAGCACACCATACAAAATATCCCTTACTCCATTAAAAGAGCATACTGGTCGCTTTGGGTTGCTCATAGGTTTAGACTAGTATCAGTGGATATGTGATCCATTATTGCTGAGTCTTTTAGGGCAGTGAAATTATGTATATGTGCCAGTCAGTTGTATGGAAATAGTTCAGTAAGATATGCCAAAGTAGAGGCATGGAATGTATATTTGGACTGTCATGACCACTCTGAAGGAAGTTATCCAATTTCGTGGTATATGCTGGCTATCCATTGTATCTCTTAAGCAGTGGTGTACAACTGGTGTGAATATGGTTGTCATGAAAAGATCCTGACCAACATGTAACAGACAAATGTCATTCCTTTCATTGTAAATCATTTACAAACCTAGCAGGAATTTTGCTGTCAATGAGTGAAATGCCCATCTCAACCAGTTTCTAAGAGAATTTCGTGCAGTGGACATTTGTCAACTACCTTGCAAAAGGTTGTTTCTCACAGGAGACATAAATCCATGTGCAACATCACAAACTGGACAGTAGCTGACTTGAGGCATCAAATGCTTCAATGTCCAACAGGGTATTTAATCCATGGTGTGTGAATAGTGTAGTTCAGGCCAGAGGTATTGTGAAGGGGGTGTTGTATCAAGACATCGGCCCTTTCATATGGGCTACTGTGAACATGAACATTTATTTCAACATCCTTGACAACCAATGCTGCACTTCATGCAGCAGCTTCATGAGCATGTTGGGGAGACTTCTGTTCTCTAAAATGACAGTAATTGTGCTCATGGGCTGCACACATATGTTACTGGTTTGACAAACATAGACCACTTCACTGACCCAGTAAATTCCCCAGTTTTAAATCTATAGAAAATTTCTGGGAATTAAACCAATTAAAATACAGCAATCAACATACCAGCAGTTTGGTAGCTGTGCAAGATTTAATCATATCTGAGTTGCTTCAGCATGGATGTGGCATATGTGAAGAAACTTGCTGACTTCCTTGTTGAATTGAAGCTGTCAAAGGCTAGAGGCTACTTTATACACAGTATTAGTGTGATATCTCCAGGGATGACCAGTATTTTATCTAGTGTTCATGCATATCTAGTGTTCATGCTGCTGCTACCACCATTATTATTCAATACCAAATGAAATAATTGGACTTCTTTATATTATTGGTATCTTACGTGTGCTGTAATTCATGTTCTAGCTATACATTTGAAAAAATTGCTACAAGGTAACTAACTACAATAGCCAGCACAATTGATGGCAGTAAATGATAAAAGAAACAGATAGGGGAAGTTCAAAGTATAAAAATTGAAAGAAGCATAGAGACAGTGAAGCACAAGTTAAAATAAACATGAATCGAGAAGATATTGACACATTGCTTCACTAACACTTTTTTTTTTTTTTCCACAGGACATGTTTCAAGAACTGTTGCTCCCATCTTCAGCTGTCTTCACTAATCGAGACTCAGCTGAAGATGGGAGCAACAGCTCTTGAAACATGTCCTGTGAAGAAAACTGTTAGTGAAGCAAGGTGTCAAATCTTCTTGATTCACATTTATTTTAGATATGGAAAGTGCTGCATTGCAACTATTTCTAGATAGGGCCAAACCAAGGCAAAACATTCCTTTGTTATTACACATCACTATATAAATACATATTGTTTTACCTTATTCTTCGTCACTGGATTCTCCTTCAGAATCAGAAACCTGTAGATTCATTATGAAAGGTTCCATGATTGCATTTCTGGATAATCTTCTTCTTGAAGCTTTTCTGCATGTCGGACATTAGCCACGCCATTTTCTTGCAGTAATGTTTTCCACACCTCATATGTTAGTCTCTCCATGTATGCAATTTTAATGTGTTATTTTTCTCTGCTACATATGACTTCACTTGTGCCCATACCAATTCGATTGGATTGTATTGGCTGTGGTAAGGTGATAGTCCTTCTAATCTGCATCCATGTTCCACAGCATGATGTCCAATCCATAGCATTTTTGCAGTTTACTTAATTTAAGTCTGCAGCAACTCTTCCTTTGTGATGAGTCGAAAGGAATTTCCCTATTGAATAGCCAAGTTAAAATATCGGATTTCCTTGTGTTAGAGTGTGGTACCCTCTTTATTATGGAGTGTGTATTTGCACTGTCCTTGACTGCAACCAATCTTGGGACTAAAAAAATGGCAAGAACTTGTTGAAAACCAGCTTTTAAACACACACCAGCATTCATTTCTGCATTATAATTTGATGGAGCCTTACACTTAAGCAAAAAATTAATTTTTTCTCTGACAAGCAAACATACTCATGGGGCAGAAAAGTATATCCGTTTTTGCTTTATTGTTACATCCTTGTTATCTAAACATATCCGTAGAATTTTATAACTCAAAAAGAAATAAGAAAACTTAATATGACATTCATAAGACATGCAGTTCTTACATTGGAACAGGTGTAGCAAGTGCATTGCAATAATATAAACTCCAGTTACATAAAAGAAAGAATTTGTTGAACGTCAAAATGCTCTCAAGAAAAAGATAATTTTAGGAGCGATATATTTCAGGAATTCCTGCAGAAACATTCAGTGAATGCGTTAGTGAAGGAGCGTGATTTGCAAAACATTGCTACTAGAAAAGCAGCAGAACTGCTAATAGTTGAAAGTCATTTAAAGCCAGCCAGCCTATCATGGCTGTATCATTTCAAGAAGCACTGTAAAATAGTGAGTCATAAAATAACCTCTTTCATGACAGATTAGCATGGTAAAAAGAAACTTGAGCTTGATTAAAAGATTGAAACTTATAGAGAACATGCCAACAATTCAATGAGGATCAAATACAGTTGAACCTGATTTACACATAGATGTATTAAAGGGAAGATTACTCGTAACTTACAATTACTTAAAAGTCAGATTTTGGTAAATCTTTTCCTCACTCCCCTCCTAGTAAAAACATTAGCTCTCGTGTATAAAATGTTGCAAGCAAAAAAGATATCCATGAAGAAAACATTATTTTGAACTTGATCAGCTTTAAAGATATAAATTAATTTGGCTTATGTCACATCTTGTGCGTTAAGTGTATACAACTCATTTTGCAAACTTAAAGAGATTTTTCACTGCAACTTTTTGCACTAGTGTATCTTCTACATGCTTTATTGCACTTAACACCTCACTTTAGTTATTTCAAGATTTTAGTTGTCATTCCTATTACTGTCCATGTTGCTAGAAACTGGTCCACTTTCTTGATCACCACATACATGTTTTTGGCACACATCAATAATCTCATCTTGTAGTTTCCCCACACACAGCTAGATTATCAAAATGCACAAAGGTATCAGAATTTTCAGTAGAGCTCATTTATAGGCACAACTTCACTACTGGTCACATCATGGTCAGAGGCAGCCTTTTCTTTAAGATATCAGTTTTATCGGTATTCAATTTACCTACTTCCAAGCTACTGAAATGAAGTTCCATGGCTCTTAGTAAGTAAATGCTCAGATTTTTATTTCCTGCATCAGTCAATTTTATTACATGTTGAGCAAGTATTTTTCTAAAATGACTTCAAAGTTTTCAGTGATGCCTAAATCAAGTGATTGTAGCTGACTATTACTATTAGGAGGGAAAAATTCTACTTGAGCATTTTCCAAAATTATTTGATAACTGGCATTTCCTTTTCCTGTTTTCCTTAGCTGATTAGGAGCAGCTAAGAACAGAAAACCAAAGCCACTATCTCAAGTTTACACATATTCTAAAAATTATCTTAATTCTCATTTGGTGCTATGACATTGTTGTGCCAAAAGCAAATGTCTTCATGTTTTGTTCCCATGGCCAAAAGCTGCTTGCCCAGCTTGCATCTTTATCAGTAGCAATAAGGAAAATTTGTATTTAGGTGGTTTTTTTTTTTTTTAAAAAAAGATAGTATGTGCCGTGTGCTCATTTAATTACATTAAACTTAGTTGTACTCCACTGAAATTTAATACATATAAATAAGTTTCTGTTGGTATGTTTGTAAATTACATTTTTTCTGGGACTTACAAATGTTTAAATATAAATACGAGTTACTTATAATTGGGTTATGTATAAAGTAGGTTCAACTGTATTTAATGCAGGTAAATCAGGTGTAATAAGGAAATGCCAATGGGAAGAATAGAGAAAAGGGCACTAAAGATTGCTGTGCAATCAAAGGGTGCAACCACACATTCCTACTCTGTAATGTTTGTGGTGCCTCAATCATTCGACTAGTGACAAAGTAATTATTTGTAATTCTTCATGAGCCTCTGTTATTTGTAAGATAGTGGAAGAAAAGATATTCAAGAACAATTTAACTGTAAAATGGAATTCCTCAGGAAAAATGACAAAACTGCTGTTCCATTTATTTTTTAAAGTAGCATTACTTCCGTATTCAAGCACATACAATCTCTTACTTCTGGACTCATATGGTGTTCATAGCGATATAGAACACATTCAGCAAATATATTCTGTGAATTCATTTCTCTAACAAGCCAACTGTGTTCAAGTGGCCAAAATTTGCAGAAGCATTTTTAAATAGTAAACGCCATCAAGTAGAACAATTATGATTTTTTGTTCCTGTCCCTTCAGAACATTTGGTTGTGAGAAAAACCTGTCAGCTGAATGAGCATGTTAAGGTCAGGCAACTTCCTTTGCCAATCTGAGCTTCTAAGATGCACTGCCATCACTTATTTACCAATAAGCTCATCTAATATGGTTTTATTTAACCCAGATTTCATACAAATAATAAATTTTTTGGCTTCTCTAGAATGCATTGTTCTGAGAAGCATGGTTCTTGTGGCTTCAGTGCCACTGCGTTTATCTTTCTTCTGTCACAGCATTCCTATAACGAAATCCTATTTTTGTTAAAGTGCAAGGCATGAAAGATTCCTTTTCTCATGCCTGCTATCTTGCTTCATTTTGACCACAATCTTATGCCCTTTAGGAAACTTGTCTTTTCACACATGGAAAAACATTTTCAGTGGTATAAGTTCTTGTCAAAATCATCAAGGTTAGTCACTGGTTCGTTCTTCAATGCACTTTTCCAGGTGAATTAAGCTTAACACCTGCTGCATGAACACAAGCTTTTGATTCACTTATAATTTTTCCTACAGTATGTATACCCCAAATTCTTTCTATAGTATACCTAGCCATCTGAAAAGTGTCAGCTGTTTCCCTGCAACAATTGGCAACACTGTTTAGTGTGCTTCCTGCCTCTTCCATCTTCCCAAGGAAATATTTGTACACATAAACCTTTTTCTGGCTTGGCTGGAAAAATGCAACTATTTTTTTCTTCAGCCAGTATCAAAACTGTTAACTACCTTGCTGTCATACGATAGAATAGGTTTATAGCTTGGAATTATTTAATTTAATTGCACTGTTAAAGTAGTAGACAGTTCTCTCGCACTCATTCAAACAATATACCTGATTGCCTAGAAAGTATGCGACTATGACGTAATTGTATATTTTGTGGAGACATTAAATAACACTCATAACATCATAGGATAACATAAAGTTAATGGTCTAGAAGTATTTTCTTGGTTTGCTCGTACTATCTACACTGATTGTAATTCCATCTGCAAGGCGTTTCGGTTCACCTTCTAGATAACCTGTAGGAACGCATGCTTGTTAATATCTGAGATAGATAGGTTTTAGTCCACTGATGATTTTAACTGTTCCCAGAATTGCGACCATATCTTTACTTTACCAGAGAAGGGTTTGAGTTAAATGGTGGGTAGTTTCACCAAATGCGTAATGGTTGTAGGCATGGGCAGTGCAATGTGTTGGCTGATGTTTATGGCGAAGGTTTTTGTGGCTAATCTATCTACACCCCATGAGGCATACAGTAAGGCACGTTTTGCATTGTCCATATATTCACATTTAGAAGCCTCTGCTACGAAGTCCTCATCAGGCAGGCTGTCTTGAATAGAATCATCTAATGTACAAAGTTTATTCAAGGTCTCTTGCAATTGACTGTGGTAGTGCTGGTAGTCTTCAAGTGGTGTGGTGTCGTTGAACAAATTAATAGCATTAATAAGACATGTAAGACTGCTTTCTTTGGTTTATTTGCCCTGCAATAAGTGTAGGTGTTAGTTTCCGCTGTTGCTCTTCAGGTTTACAATATCGGGAGTCTGTATTATCGACTGAGTTGTAGCTTCTTGGACCTAGTACTGAAATGCACTGTGAGATATGCAGTAATTCTCTGTAGTGTTTGACTCAAAACCTTTCACAGTTATTGCAGTATTTAATACTTAGCTGTGATTTGCAGTCCTGTCATTGTAATCTTTATGCTGGTCTCATTATATTACTCCCTATATTGTTCCAAATGAGTTTCAGCATCAAATAATGTGGGGAAGTTAAATAAGAACCCTCATTACACTGACTCCATCTTATATATTTTCACCCAAAGATCATACAAAGAAAAGCACACACACACATATAAAACAAATGAAAAATCAATGTTCAGTTCAAAGTGCAGTAACATCAAAGACTTCAATCAATGGCATGTTGTCTACTGCACAACTGCCATCATTCGTGGTGGGGAGTGTAGTGCAGTAAGACTTTGCTTGACAAGATATATTTTTCTTAAAAAAAAAAAATATTAAACATTGGAAAATACAGTTTGAATGGCCTAATAGAAAAATGTTATGCGTTGTTTTATATGGCTGATATTTCAATATCAGCAGTATTTTTATTTTAGCATGTTTAACTATTGAATAAGTTGTGTGCTAATCTTTTTTTTTTTTTTTTTTTTTTTTTTTTTTTTTTTTTTTTTTTTTTTTTTTTTTACCACTACACAGATTCAGAATTGTTATTTGTATTATGTGTTTATAATACCAATCTCTGTATTTTCATAACACTAAATAACAGGTTAAGTTAAGAAAATTACTCAATAATTCAATACAATGTTCAGTTACTATTTTGTATTATTTCACACTTTGAAATCAACTATGTATTAGTATATTGTGAAATTATTTATTTTACAGCATTATTAAGTATTGTTATAAAATATGTCAGATAACATTGGTGTCATAACACCTTGTCATTTATAAATTTATAGAGAACATTTTGCACATGTGGGCTGCACCTACAGTGGGTTCAGTAAGTAAATCAGTGTCATGTTATCTCCTTAAAATATCACTTCACACTGTAAATGGTAATTTACAGATTTGTGCTGTTTAAACATAGACACTGTAGCATTGATTTGATTACTTGCAGTTTTTGTTTCAACATCATTATGTTGGCAGTTTCAATATAATTTTTTCCAGGATTTTCCTTTCGTAGTAGCTGTAAGTATATATGTATAAAGCATCATATCTTTAGCCTAAAAGTTTTTCATTTAGCAGCTGTGCAAAATATGTAAAAATTTTGGTAGTAGACAATAAATCATCTTGGTTACTTTACATCAACTATATTACAGCAAAAACTGTCCAGACATTTATTTAATAGCAATCTGAAAAGTCATGTTCTTGATACTTATGTAAGGTTTGCATATTTTGCTTTCTTAAATAGGGTAATATGCTACTGCATTTTATTACATGAAAGCATGTAATTGATGTATTTATACTGCAGAAAAAGATTTCCGTTATTTCAGATTCTCATAAACTTGAACACAGTAAACCACTATTAAATTTATTGGGAGTTGATTAGTCTCATTAATCGACTCCCAATAAATTTAATTTATACAACAACACTGTTTTCAACACTTCCATAAAAGGATTCAGTAAACCACAGTTTATATATAACGGAAATCTTTTTCTGCAGTATAAATACATCAATTACATGCTTTCATGTAATAAAATGCAGTAGCATATTACCCTATCATGTATAGCTGAAGTAATTGTTCTTGAACACAAACATTTAAATGAAAACTTCAATGCTAGTCACTTTCTGTGTTCAGTAGCACCAATGTTTCATTGTGATCAAGTCACCCACTCGTCTCTCTCTCCCTGGAATGTTTATTTCTCATGTCTTTAAACAGAGAATCTATGCAGTCACTAATAAACTGAATACCACAGTTTTCTCGTATTATGATGAAATCACCCATTCAGATATTACTGGAATACAATTTTGAGTCGAACTAATACTCAATGCTCCATTTATTGCTAGTATTTACCTAGACAACAGCTGATGATGTTAGGAAGATCCTAACGAAACACGTTCTAGGTAAATACTAGCAATAAATGGAGCATTGAGTATTAGTTTGACTCAAAATTGTATTAATTTTGTGCTTCATTGTATCATAGTCCTTAAACAACAGATTACTGGAATGTTTATTTCACATATCTCTAAACAGAGAAACACTACCGTCACTAACAAATTAAATGCCACAGCCAATAATGACCTCAGTTGGCAATGAGTAACGAGTTACTTTAAGAACCCCAAATTATGTTCTTTTGTCTTCATGCTTTTATTCCTATAATATTCTTGGACCAGAACTGTGCAAGATAAGGGTTGCAGCAACTGTCTTGCAGCTTTTTTTTATTTCTTTGTAAACTTCAGTAGAGTACCATTACTTATGTTTGACCTATTTCTTCATGTATTCACAGTTGTTAACAATCACCTCGCAAATTTGATTAGGAAGTAACTTTCCTCTTAACTTAAAAATGAAAGGATTATCACTAAGTTATTTCAATGCATGCTTACTAATATCCATAGAATACTTAACAGTGAACTGTACCTAGTGGCAGACTTATACCGGCACCATCCTTGGTTTATGAGGCGATGTTAAAGCAGGAAAATGTATTACTCCATCAGCGACTGTGATAGGAGGGAATAGTCACACTTATTTTATCCAACACATGACAAACCTGTGCACTGTCAGTGAACTTCTATGCAAAGTTACACAAATATAAATATTTGCTACTAAGGCTCCACTTATCTTAAGAAATTGATGTTAATACTTCTTTCTAATGGAAATCAAAAATCGAGCACTTGGAAGCTGTATGTAGCTGCAAGTAGCTGTGAAAGGTTAGCCATTATATGTAACATAATTATATGTATAATTATACAAAATAACTTCAATGATTATAAATGCATTAAGTATGTATCGACGTAATTATTTATAGTAATTTTTTCAAAGAATCAAAATGAGGTTGAACAGCCCTATCTTCTCCAATATGTCCCGTTGCTTGTCATGAGCGTTATATATAGTACTCAAGCATAGCCTTCAGTCGGAAAGTGTTAATACATACAAATTACACTTACGTGTATCAAATAAAATACTAATTCATTACTTTTGATTGTTGCATTTGTTATGTGAAGTTTATATATTTAACATTAGATGTAAAGTCTTCAAAAATGATATGTGAACTATTTTTCGCCCGCAAAGAGTTAAAAGGCCAAACAGCCAATGATGTCACACACATACATGTGCTTTTGTTTGCATCGCCCCATAAAGTAAAGATGGCGCTGGTATATAGTATCAAGTAACACCAGCTGTAAACTCACTGATAAAAGATAGATATATACAGGTTTGCTATTTCCTGAATCAAAGTCGTCGTTTAAGAATGAATGCTTGAGCTACAAAAGGGTATATATCCAACTTGAAACTTCAGTAATACATGCATAATCATAATACAAGAAATAATAACCACATAAACGACCATACTGCAGATGCACTAATTTGATTCACTAATATGTAAAAAATGTTGTATAACAGTTAACTGCAGGAATTGGTACAATTATCTGTGACATCCAAACAAAAGAGATATTGTAACTGGTTAATTAATACTTCAGTTACCCAATTCAAGAATTTTTTATACTAATAAGCATTTTCTTTGTAGAGGTGCAAAATATTTAATGTACTATATTTTGATATACTTGTATAAAATATATATATTTGTATTATAAACTTCACATTGTACATGAATGTCTTGATATCTGTTGCTGTAAAGTTTAATGACAATAAAAATTTACTGTCATCTGTTAACGTGTATGTTCGCCATTTAAAGCATATATTTGATTATATATGTACATAACATGCTGCACACTAAGCATGAAAATCAATCATGCATTATGAACAGCACTAATTTCAGGAGGATACCAGTGCCTTCCAGTCTGCTTCTCTGTGACATTTGATTCCTCATCCTCTAGCTGTATAACACATTTTTCTTCAACATTAATAATACCCTCAAGTTCCACATTTTTTTATTTTTTTTACTTAAAACTACTCTACCAGTAATGACTTGAGAGTTTTGGCCATTTATCTAATTTGTCCTATTATATTTTTATGTTTGTCCTAATTTTTAATATGTCATTGGTGATTTTATAGTAGCCAAATAGGATGTATTAATCAGCATACGCTCCATTATATACCAAAAACTGCCTAACAATCCCAAATAGATATGCACATACAAAAATAGTAATTTAGACAATATTAAACACAACTTCCCCACTCAAAAAGCTACAGAATTGGGAATAAGCAATGCAAAGTAAACACTATTAAACATTATGTGTGTTTGGAGGAATTTAGTAACAGTGACGTCAAAATTAATCTCAGGAACTATTTGTAGTTGGTTTGTTAATACATGTCACTTACTTTGTTTATATCTATGAGAGACTAGTTTCAAAGGCATTCGCCTCCATTTTCAGTCTTTTTGGGATTTCAAAGTTCATTACGCGATCCTTATTTTTCCATATGAATATTGTGACTTTGTGTTCGTGAAATGAAAAGTCCAAATTTCACCACTCAAAACTGTTCTTTATTTCCACCGACTTACAGTTTAACACTTGCCAATTACACAGAATTGCGTACTGCACACAATTACAATTCACCAGTTCGTCCGTTACAACTTCACTTGTACTCGCGATTACGTCAACTCCGATGCTCATACACAGTTACGTACAGTCTTCCGTTGCACAATCTTTTCGTTCATTAACACGTCACTGACTGACACTTACACCAAGAACTGTGTCTGTCTCCTCACTCACTGACTAACTGACTAACTCCACTTCGCTCCGGCAGCCCCTTTTTATAGGAATGTCGCCGCTTTCTGGCTTCCACAGGAAGGTTCCAGTAGATGAAAGATCCCGTAATTTCCAGAACACAGGTAGAAGAGAAACAGACCGCACAATCATGTTTTTTCCCCCAGCCATCCCTGTCACCACTATAAGACGGACGAGGGGGAGGCGTGGCTAACACGGACCTCCCCTGTCTTCCTCTCTCAGCTGCTTCCATAGGGTGTTCCAACGCCCGGGTGACACTGCTCCCTCCTCAAAGCTGTTCGCCCCGAACAGCACCATCGTAACGTGCCAGGCGGTCCAGGTGTACCACCAGCATCTGCCCGGAGTCTGAGCCAGAAGTAGCGCTGCCGTAGTTTGTGAATCATACGGTTCGCTCCCAGGTCTCCTCCTGAAGTACCGGCGTGCACTTCCTCCAAGACTTCCGGGACCTTACTCCGGGGGAGTACCAACTGTTCTCTCTGCGCCTTCCCATCGGGTGACTCCCATACCCGGAACAGCACGCCCTCTCTGGTCTTCAACGAGTCCCATTGGGCCCAGTACGAGTTGTAGGTGGCGCTCCTCGGTGCGATGTCCTCCCAGGTTGGTCTTGTCCCTGCCTCCACTTCCCTCAAGAGTGGCCCCAAGTACGCATCTGCCAGCTGCTCCCTCCTCAGGCCTGCGCTATCCCAGCCTTCAGCAGGCACTGCCACAACTACTCGGACTGCTGCGGCACGCTCCTTCTCTTCCACTCTTGTGCACTGGCCGCACTCTACTGGACAGGGTCTTCGGGACATGGCGTCTGCGTTACCGTGGCTCTTCCCTCTACGATGTTCCGAGGTGAAGTCGTACTCCTGCAGCCTCTGGACCCAACGTGCTGTCTGGCCTTCCAGGTTCTTAAAGGTCAATAGCCAGGTTAGGGCGGAATGGTCAGTCCTCAGGTGGAATGGCTGACCGTACAGGTACTTGTGGAAGTGCTCCAATGTCTTTACTACCGCCAGTAACTCCCGTCGGGTGACGCAGTAGTTCTTCTCTGCCTTGGATAGCGTCTTGCTGTAATAGGCTATCACCCGCTCATGGCCGTCCTGGATCTGCCACAGGACACCTCCAATGCAATGGTCGCTGGCGTCGGTGTCCACAATGAAGGCGCCACCTGGTTGTGGGAGACCCAAAATTGGAGCATTGCACAGGGTTTCCTTCAGGTGCTGGAAAGCGTCTTCGGCGTCCTCCATCCACACATAAGGTCGATGTTCCTCTGTCAGGCGGGTGAGGGGTTTGGCGATGTTGTCGGTCTTTTCCTCTAAATCATTAAGGCGGTTGTATACTTGACCCATCCGCTTGCCCAGATTCGTGACGTCATCCCTCACGCCGGCCAATCGTTCCTCAAATTTGGCGGCGAGAGCCTCGTTCGCCACCTTCATTTCCGTGGCCAGACGGTCGTTCGCTGCTCTCATTTCTGTGGTTAACTCGGCCTTCATTTCTTCCATCTTCTCGGTGATGTTGTCGTTGGCCGTCTTCATTTGTTTCAACTCGGCGGTGATGTTGTCGTTGGCCGTCTTCATTTGTTTAAGTTCGGCGGCCAGGTAGTTATTTGCCGCGTCCGTTTTCTCTGTTAATTCGGCCATCATTTCCATCATCTTCTCCAAAAAATTTTCCAATGCCGCGTCCATGGTTGTAATGTTCGGTGATGTTATCTTCCCGCTTCCTGACACCAGTGTGACTGTGGGTTCGTGAAATGAAAAGTCCAATTTCACCACTCAAAACTGTTCTTTATTTCCACCGACTTACAGTTTAACACTTGCCAATTACACAGAATTGCGTACTGCACACAATTACAATTCACCAGTTCGTCCGTTACAACTTCACTTGTACTCGCGATTACGTCAACTCTGATGCTCATACACAGTTACGAACAGTCTTCCGTTGCACAATCTTCTCGTTCATTAACACGTCACTGACTGACACTTACACCAAGAACTGTGTCTGTCTCCTCACTCACTGACTGACTAACTAACTCCACTTCGCTCCGGCAGCCCCTTTTTATAGGAATGTCGCCGCTTTCTGGCTTCCACAGGAAGGTTCCAGTAAATGAAAGATCCCGTAATTTCCAGAACACAGGTAGAAGAGAAACAGACCGCACAATCATGTTTTTTCCCCCAGCCATCCCTGTCACCACTATAAGACGGACGAGGGGGAGGCGTGGCTAACACGGACCTCCCCTGTCTTCCGCTCTCAGCTGCTTCCATAGGGTGTTCCAACGCCCGGGTGACAATATGTTCTCCCATGTTCTCAATTTATTTTGGTTTATCACTCCTTTTAATAATTTTGGATTTGGATCAATGTCATGGTTTTCATTCCAAAAGTGAAATGCTACTGCTGACTTATCTTCTTGTTTCAATCTGATGTTTCTAAAGTGCTCTTTGACTCTGGTTTTTAGATGTCTTTTAGTTTGACCTATGTAGCATTTTTCACAATTCTTACAACTTAACTGGTATATTCCGGATCTGTTAACTGATGGTATTTCATCTTTTGTTTTTGAATTTTGAGTGTATTAGTAGGTGCCAAGATGATATGTTGTTCCTTGAAGATCTTTTTAAATTTATTAAATGTTTTTGGGTGATATGTGAATGAACTGAATATGCTGTTGCTTTCTTTTTCTTTTGTAGATGTGGTTGCTTCCTTAATGGTTTTCTTTAGTTTAGCTTTTCTAATTTTCTTCAACACCAAACTTTTGTTTAATCCATTTTCTTCTGCTATGTGTAGTATTGTTTTTTGTTCTTTGTTCTTTGAAATATTCTTCTTTTTCCATAGGTATGTTGACTAGTCTGTGTGTAAGGCTGTTTATTATTATGTGTAATTGGGTTGTGGCTATTATTTTTTATGTAATTTTCTGAATGTGTTGGTTTCCTGTAAATTCCAAATTTTATTTTTGTGTTATTCCTGATGATATTTAGATTCAAGAAAGAGAGTTGTCCATTGATTTCCTTTTCTATAGTGAATTTTATAGTCCTTTCTTGCATATTGAGTAATTTTAATGCATCTTCTAAATGTTTATTCGGTACAATTGCAAAGATGTCGTCAACATATCTATACCAAACTTTGAAGATCAATGGGAAGGACTTTTTGATTTGTGTTTCAAATGCACTCATAAATAAGTTAGCCAAAAAAGGTGAAAGTGGATTGCCCATTGATAACCCTGATTTCTGTTTGTAATGTTTTTCATTAAAGCTGAAGAAGTTTTGTTCAATGCATATTTTTGTTAGAGAAATGTATTCGTCTGCTTCTATTGATTCCATTTCTATTGTAGTTAGTCACTTTTTTTAATACAGTCTGTAATTTTTGTCCAAATTTATACCTTTGATATTCCCTACTAAATCTAAAGAGTTTTTTAAATTTGCACTTTCGAATTTTGGGAAACTATTAAATTTATTTAGCAACCATTGGCCAAATTATATGTGGGGGCATTTATACTACTAGTGATAGGTCTCATGCCTTTCCCTGTTTTATGAATTTTTGGCAGCCCATATACTCTTGGTAATGTTGGGTTATCTACTTTAATTTTGTGAAATTCTTTTTTGTTGATTATTTTGCTTTCTTTTACAGTTTTATTTGTGGTTTCAATGCAGTGACGAGTATTAATAAACCAACTACAAATAGTTTCTGAGACTATTAAACATTGTCTGATTCAAGAATTTCCTTAATCATAAATTAACCATTCTTTGCTACCAGAATGTACTGTGCACCTCTCCCTTTGGGGAAAATAAAAACTCCCTCGGATGAAAGCTAGAATTAAACTTAAGAAGTTGCTAGCAAGAAATTGCAAAATACAGTTCAGTGAATGTATTTACCATTGTTCAACGTTTACAATTTATTTTATGCAATTTTTCTCTATAGGGTCTTTCTTGATGTTTAGTTGAATGGTTTTGGGATATACACAAGGTAGCAGGAAAAAAGGAAAAAAAAAACCTGAATTGTCATGTGTGTAATATTTATGCAATTCCCACCAAGACCTACAGTTCAGAACATAGGCCCCATTTAATTATACACTTTATTAATTCTCTTTCAAGTGCACGTATTATACACTTAACAAGTGTGCACTAAATTAAAACTGTAAACTTTGACTTAAATCGTGTGACATCAAACATGAGCAAGTGCACACACAGTGTAGTGAGTGGTCAGCAAGTGTTAACAAAACTGTTATACCATACAGTAGAACCTCGTTTACCTGGATTAACTTAGGAGCATTTTTTCAAAACTCAATAGAGCACAAATTTTGAGAAAATGAGTTATATATGGGATCGGTATGCTTTCGATGCCACCAATTGATCTGTGAAATCAGATTTTGCATAACTCAATATTTACCATGTGTATAGCATGGTGAATCATGAGCGTTTTTCCATAACTCGATAGAGCACATGTACAGCTATTTTACAAAACTCGATACAGCACAGTCTAAATCAACAGATTTGCTACCTGTCAACACCCATCGCTGACCTGATAATTTGCAATATTCCACTCGTCCAACATTGCTTTCCTGGAATTAAATACTATACAAAAACCATATAATTTCAAACCCTTCCCGAAGCTAAATAATATAGAGAGTGATATATTTGGTATCATCGCCGCACTTTTCTGATTCAAAGGGAAGAGAATGACAGTGCTACTTGGCATGTGGTTTATATCAATAACAAACTCTGTTGTCACTCTTTCAGAACCTTTTATCACCACTCTCAAAGCAGAATTACAAAGACCTTACAATCAAACATGTTCCACACTCACGATAGCGCAGTATTACTGCAACATAGTCCATTGTTTAAAACCATTGTTTATCACACAGTAAAGAATGTTACATTTTTTTAATCACTTCTATGACTGTGTCACTAGTGTTATGTATATAGATTGAACCAGTCTCTTGCAAGCACAAGCTAAGTCATGTACAGGGTTTGATAATCCAGTGACTGAATCTGATGGTGGCAGGAAAAATAGAAGAAAACGTGTTCAAGCTACAGAACCTAATAATAAAGAACCGAATAATATAAGGTGTATTCTAAAAGAAACGAGCTGGAAACAATTACAGAAATCATTACCCGTATGTTAGGAGTATTGGCCCTGGCTGTTGAGTGTCCCACTGTGAGACAAGGCAGTGAATGGCTGTCTCATAAAAGTCCAGGGCTGCGATGTGAGCCATTTCTGCACATACAGCTGGATGTCAAGGTTTGAGGTGAATTGTTTGTCCCTCAGAGCCTTTTTAAAGAGACCTGAAATGGCGTTATCACAGGGAGGGTGGTCTGGACTCTGCAGGAGTGCCACAACTATGGTGGCCGTATGAGGTTTTGCATTTTCGTGGAGCAGAATGACCCCATGGTTGAGATTGCATGGTCGTTTTGATTTGATTGCTTGGCGAAGGTTGGTCAAGGGTTGCGAGTAACATTGGGCATTCACTGTTGTCCCATGCTACAGGAATTGTCTCAAAAGGGAGCCATCTTGGGCAAAGAAGAACGTCCGCATAATCTTTCCTGCACGTTTGTGGATGGCCATGGCCTTTTTTTGGTGGTGGTGACCCTGGATGCTTCCACTGGAGACTTTGTTGTTTTGATTCTGGTTCGAAGTGATGACACCATGACTCATCTCCAGCCACCACTCGTGCCAGGAACTCAGTCCCTTCCCTAGCATAGCGCTGCAGATGACCAAGACAATGGGAAATTTGACAGTTTGGTTGAAGACTGTGGGGCACCTACTGGGCAGACACTTTGTGCAAGAGCAGTCATTCCTTCATGATAGCGTGAACACTTCCGATGCTCAATTCGAGCTTGGCGGCTATGGCTTTCACTGTCACTCGGCGGTCCTGGGTAATGAGTGCATCAACCAGCTGGACAATGTCATCGTTAATGCAGTGTGGTGCTCCAGGCCGTGCATCATTGGCTAATCACACCTGCCCTCCCCTGAAGTGCTTGTGCCACACCTTGACCCTTGCAGTGTTCGCCGTACACTTGTGACATTCGTCGATTAACCGCTTCGCCGATGGCCATTTAAACCCTTCAGGGGCCGGAAACGGATACCCAATAAACAGGACAGGACATATAAATTGTTAAATGCTGTAAAAATGCATCATAAATACAATTCCGTATCTTCCATATTTATTAAGTTATTTAAACGAAACAAAAACTGGTTTAAAACTCATTAAAGGCAGTATAAATCTACAGTAACAATAAAGTAGAGACTACATTAATAAATTGTTGAAATTTCACTACTTTGTTTCACTGTAGCAAAAGCCATTCTTTGTGCCAAACGCGCCTAATATGTGAATCATTTTGTGTTGTGTGTATACGAGCCATAGTATGTATGTATAGCTATGCAAGCGACTTCTCAGGTTCAAGTTTAATTTATTTATGCTATGCCAAGCGATAATATGACGAGAATATGTTGCGTCACACACTCACACACTGGAATGAAAGCTCTGTCAGCATCTGTTATTACAGTGTTTCTCAACCAAGGTTTCTAGTAGCCTTATGCAGCAGTTTTCGCTCTGTATTTCAGTTATTTATACTCTCTGTGTTCAGAGTGATTTCTTGTAGCTATCAAGAGCTAAATGTATGGCACATTTGAAATTGTTAAATTTCAATGTTAACCATGGCTTATCCCCGTAATGTAGCAAATAAATTAGCTTGGGTATGATGTGTACAGGCTTCTGATATTACTGTAGAAAATCTGGAAGATTTGTTGTACGATTATGAAGGAGATCTTTAGGACATACGTAGCAGTGACGTGTACTGGTCTACAGCTGGCATGTTAGCTACTCCATTGTTTGGGGAAATGGCGGGTCAAATATGGGTGATACGGATCAGCTATTACCAGCTATCCCTCTTTACGGAAAACAGTTAAATGGTAAAAAAAAAAAAGTATTTTTATACCACTGGATGTAACTATGCACAGTTGTTTAGTAATTTTCAGAGCTGTAAAAGACATTCATCTACCTGTACTTGCGCGTATAAAGAGCTCGTAACCTAATTGAGTATTATAATACTCAGAGGCCTCTTTATACTAGGGGGTAGCAAAATTCACCACATCATCCCTCATACTTGAGAGAAAACACTTTCCTAAAAGTATACCACCCACACCCAAAAAACTTGTAACCATTTTGAAAATGTGTAGTGTGTTGCGAAAAAGAAGTTTGCAAGGAAACCAATATTATTTGGTGTGAATCTGCAGATGTGCCCTTGGGTGTTTATCCAGGTTTGGAGGTGTACAATTCAAAAAGAAACCTTTAAGGATACGTTTACATTCCTTATAGAACTAATTTAAATTTATTGTAAAACAGCAAGATTAAAATAATTGGCATTAAATGAGCATTAAATGCATGTATGTGCAGGACATCTATACACGTCCATATCGGTTTGGGGCATTTTAACTTGGACGTCATATGACGTCCATATCGGTGAAAGGGTTAATGTCCATTCCCCCTACTCCTTCTGGTGTCAGAACACGAACGACACCTCTTTGCTCTTCTTTTGACGCCTCCATTTCGTTGTTTGCAATGTGACTGGTGGCGTTGGACGATTGATGCATGCTGCTGCTAGCTTTGTATAGTCACACGATGTGCATGCATGTCCTTTAGTGAACTTCCATGCTTTGGTCGGAACAACACTTCGTTACACATGCCACAATATTACCATTTTGTCACCAGTTTGTGCATACCAGACTCCTGTTCGTTTCTTTTAGAAAGCCGCTTATAATAACTGAATTCAAGGTTATCCAACAAAGTCAATAAAGAGGTAAGTAAGGAATGCAGAGTAGGAGATCTGACATATGAAGATATTAATTATTTCCATAATAAAGTAAAATATCTAAATAAAGTGGACCAAGACAAATTCCTGCTTAAATAAATACATGACAATTAATTCCCCAAACAAAGGAAAGTGAAGGAGGAAAATTCTAAAAGAAAACAATCTGAGTATTAAATATAGCAGGAGAAAGAAAAATGGAAATGTTTTACCAAACTGTGCTGCAAGTTTTCAGTGAATAGGCAGTTTTTGATAGTCACTTGACTCCATGACTCTGTCAAAAACCTTAGCCAATATACGGCTAGTGTGAGGAAATAATTTCCATCAATTAACTAAAATAATAAGAGTCAAATGTTGAAGCCTGGGACTCAAGTACTTACGATAGCAAGTCGCCACAAATGGTGTATCTCGGATACGAGAGCCCCTAGTGGTCTACCGATGAAATGAGTCAAATGGAGAATTTAACATCATGACGGCAAGTTAGCCATGGTAGCTCAATGGGTTAGAGTGACTGGACGGAAACCAGGAGATCCATGGTTCAAATCCCGGCCATGGCATTGAGTTTTTCATGTTGACTATCTATCCACATGCTCTTTATCCAAATGCAAAAGTGTTTTAATCTCTCATTCAAGACACCACACACTAATACATGATCCACATGTAAGTTGGGACTAATTTCCATAAAGCAAGAGACAGATTTGGAGAATAAGATATTGAAATAAACGTACACATTATTACTTACTAGTTTAATCACTTTGTATTCTTAAATTTTTGTATTAATTTAATTATTTTGTAACTTTTTATAAATGTTATTTCATTAATGCTGATTTAGCCATTTGTTAAATTTGTATGTTGCACATAAAAATAAATTATGAAGAAAGGAAAATCAAATCAAAGCAGTAATAAAAACAAAACTAGTAGCAAATTAACTTTCAGTCAAGTTTATTTGTTTCATAGTCCATGTCCTCTATTGAGTTTTGAAAAAACCAAGCCTTTTTAACTGGCTAATAATATGAAAAATATGGTTATCCTCTAGGAGTTCCACTGTTGTCTGAAATTGTGTCATGATAATGTTTAGTATTGCCCAAAATAAAGTTTGTGTAATGAAAGCTTATGTACTAGAATAAAAAATGTAGTTTCTGTAAAAACTTACAAGCTGTGCAAAACTACTTACAAGTGCTCATTAGTATAAATAACAAACTTCAGTATGTAGTGTTTTAAAATAGACCCTTGTATCGAATTACAAATTGGTACAGTATTCACTAAGCTAATACATGAGGATTTATTATGGACACTATCAACAAATGCTTCCATATTGTAAAGAATATGTCACTTTTTAGATCCTTATTATACATATATTGCAGCAAAGAAACTGGGAAAACCGTGAACGCATTTGGTAAAATATTGCTGGACATCCCATCTTCATGTGGTGACTTTTTAGATTGAAATTTTCCAACACCACCAGTATTTATGCAGTCGTAAATTCCCTATTATCTGTTATATCAATTGGTTCTGTTGTCAACCTCCTGAGCTCTTGGTAACACTCATCTCTTCTGGCACAAAATTTCTTTACTCTTTCCTCAGTGTGACAAGTTAATTCTATCCTCCAATTTTCTAATAACAATCTTATAGACAGCCATCTATGGATTACTTTGTTCAGCTGTGCTGCAAAACTCTTTCCATGTTCTAAGCTTTTCATTGTTTATTTTTGCTTATTTGGTTGCCCTCCAAATACTAAGTTGTAATAATAAGTCCATTGTTAATTACATTAACAAAAATATTAACATCATAGGTACTTATTATTTGTGTGTGACTTTTCTTGCCATGTATAAGTGATTTGGATGCACCTTATATATAGTTGGTGCTACACTGTTGGCAAAAAGAGATTGAATTCTATAAAACTTCAAAATATTATGACCTCATAACAATGCATAAAGTTAACAGCTTGGTTTGCATGTTCAGTTGTTTCACTACAAACCAGACTTATGTAAATGTCCAGCTCAATATAGTAAGTACATTATGTAAAATAACTACTTTAGAAATGATTCAAAGAATGTTCTTTGCAAAATGTGCAGATAAATACCCAAATACAAATCCAGATCATTTGATTTAAACTGTTGGTAATGTGACCTTATAAAGAAAGAATTTCTCCTTATGTCTAGAAT
This sequence comes from Mantis religiosa, assembly GCA_030765055.1. Taxonomy (NCBI): domain Eukaryota; kingdom Metazoa; phylum Arthropoda; class Insecta; order Mantodea; family Mantidae; genus Mantis; species Mantis religiosa. The sequence goes on along the minus strand of CM060953.1, from coordinate 130,011,863 downwards.
AATCAAAGCTAGCATTTTAGGTTTGAAGTTCAAAGTAATATCGTAATAGCTTAAACCGGGTAATCTGCATATACAGGGTGTATATAAGTGAATATCTGGGTTTTAACTCTTTTTAATATTTATTACATTAAACTTAGTTATAAATGATATGTCAAATGAAAAAGCAACTCAAACGGTTTTGTTTGTTGGCACCAGTGCGCATGTGCATGCAGTGTTTCTGCCACAACCCGCTAGACAGCGGTAGTAGCAAAGATGGCAACTAGTAAACAGAAAGCATTTTGTGTTTTTAAGTTTGCAAAACTGAATCTGTAGTTACTGTGCAATGTGTGTTCCACATTAAGTTCGGTTGTGATCCTCCTAGTGATAATAACATTCATAGATGGTATCACCAGTTTGAAGATACCAGCTGCCTTTGTAAAGGGAAGAGCATGGGATGACCAAAAGTAACTAAAGAGACTGTTGAGCGAGTGAGAGTCATTCACTCATAGCCCAAAGAAATCAGTCCGGAAGGCTAGTCGTGAATTACAAATTCCTGTGCTGACTGTTTGGAAAGTTGTAAGAAAACGCTTATGGCTATGTCCTTACCATTTACAGTTATTACAGGCTCTAAAGCCGACAGACCATAGATTACATGCCAACTTCGCAAACAACTGTTTCATGACGATGACTTTATGGATCGTGTTGTCTTCAGTGATGAATCAACCTTTCACCTTAGCGGACATGTTAACACTCATTGTGTGTTAATCTAGGGCTCAGAAAATCCTCACGAGGTGGTACAAATGCAATGAGATTCTCCTAAAGTGAAAAGTTTACTGTCCTTTCTTTTTTGGTGAACCTACTGTAACTGGTACTTCTTACCTTGATACACTAGAGCAATGGCTCTTCCCTCAGTTGGAAGAAAAGGAGCCAGAGAACTTCATGTTCCAGCAAGATGATGCGTCACCTCACTGGCATAACAAAGTATGTGATTGGTTGAACGTCACTACCCGAGCATTGAATAGGCCGCAAGGACCCCAATGACAGGGCTTGCTATGCATGGCCTCCACGTTCTCCTGACCTAACACCATGCGATTTTTATCTTTGGGGCTTCATCAAGGATCGTGTGTACGTGTCTCCGCTACCAGCTGACCTCCCTGAATTAAGAAACCAGATTGAAGCAGCTGTTGCTACAATAACTGAATACACACTTATCAACGTTTGGTAAGAACTCGGCTATAGACTTGATGTGTGCCATGTGATAAAGGGTAGTCACATTGAACATTTTTATTTATGCAGATTATGTTTAAAGTTTCTATTATATTTAATCTGTACTATTTATCTGCTTTCAATTTGCTATCTGCTAAACTCTGCATAATGTGAACTGTGTTTTTGAGAGAGAGAGAGAGAGAGAGAGAGAGAGAGAGAGAGAGAGAGAGAGAGAGAGAGAGAGAGAGAGAGAGATCATTAACTAAGGCAATTAGAACAATAAAAATGACTATTTGTATGACCCAAACTAATTTTTATCAATTTTTATCTTCAGGCTTGGAATCCATAGGTTCCTGAAATAGTTGGTATTCTGTGTTATAATTCTTAAGTGTCATAAGGCATATAAGAGCTGCATAACATTAGCAAATCTGGGATTGAGAGTGTCTCTTCTTTAGAGATTGTTGGATTAAACTATTCTTCAATTCTTTTTGTTGAGTCACAATTGTTTACACTCACCTTCACTTATTATTTTTAAGTAAAGCACATGCTTTTCCTCTGAGTTAGTTGCTCTTACATTTCAAAGGTTCTGTTTCCTGTCTAATTATCAAGCAAGGCAATAAAAATATAATGGATTTTTTGGTTAGTCATTACTCATTTTACAAGTGCTTCTATTCTTACATGGGTTCATTAGTGTTTGTCGGCCAAGTTTTGATTGCTCCTCTTATATGTATAATAACCTATGATCATAGCATCACACAGGCATACATTTGCTTCTAGTGCCGCATTATCATTGAAGACAAAAAGAGAAACTGAGTTAAGTTGTTCAACCCCTTGCTGTTTCATTGTCAGGGAACAAATAGAAGGGCAAAGATGTGTTACGACATTTATTTATGCACTGGACAGACAGTAAGAAATATTATGGACATTGCTTTTGTCACTATTGCAATACTTGGAAATGACCTTGAATGAATCCCTCTTGAAATTGAAGTGCCGATGGAATGAGTCCTGCTCTCAGAATAAACTCAGATCACTTTTCCACTGTTGCCATGTTGTAATTCAAGCGCTATCCACAGACTTAACTTCACGAGGTAAATTAAACTTTGCATAAAGTTGAAATGAAAAAGAAAAAGGAAATTGCCATTAAAATTTTTCACTGTACAAATTAAAATGTAAAAGCATTTTACTTTTAACTGTATTTAATTTTTAGTATGACTTCATTGATTTGAAAAAATTTTTGTATTCCCTTGGAAAACATTATTTATAACAGTAGTTGCCTTATGTAATGATCTGTACACAGACATGCAAAAGTATTCCGATGGATGAGGGGGTTGGAGGGGCTAGGGGAACAAATGTTTATGATCAGTTAGGTTAGCCTGCTAATCAACACTGACGACATTCCCCTCCAGCGACCACAGGAGGCGGGATACGATGGATGTAATATAATCCTGCCTATAAGCAGTCTGCCAAGCAATAATAATAATAATAATAATAATAATAATGGTAATGGTGATAATAATGATCATGATACTAATGATGATAATAATAATCATAATGATAATCATAACAATAATTGTTTTATATATTTATTTATTGAATTATTCAAAATGAAATTATCTGTTTCTTACATATTTATCTATACATATATTGCACATTTATTGATATAACTAATAATGTTTAATATCTATTTCAAATAAAAACTCACTGAAGAAACCTGATTCACAAAATACATATCTCATTCTGTAGCTTTTCTGTAAATATAGTGATAATAATGATAATGAAAATAATAATATTAGTACCAAAGGAAACTTGAAAGATCAAATAAGAGTGTAACGCTATTCTAATATGCGGCTAAAATAGAATTAAACATTTAAGCAAGAAATAGTTCATCTATTTGAAGCATCTGTTGTTCGAAGCAGAGTGCAGCCATTATTTGCTCTAGAGTCTGTCAAGATTACAACATTTCAGGTAACAAATTAACACAAAGAAAAATCAACGGTCATGTAGATGCCATTGCTGAAACCGGTCAGTTTAATAAGATAGTGTTAGCACTTTCTTCATTCACTTTTTTAGTAAATAATATAGATTTACTTCAAGAATATTTTAAAAGTTAATTGATGGAAATTAATCATTTCCTCACACTAGCCGTGTATAGGCTAAGGTTTGTGACAGATAGTAAGTCGCCACAAACCGTGTATCTCGAATGCAAGAGCCCCTAGTGGTTTACTGGGGAAATATACGAGTCAAATGGAGAATTTGTCAGGACGGCACATTGGCCATGGTAGCTCAATGGGTTAGAGCGACTGGACGGAAACCAGGAGACTCGTGGTTCAAATCCCGGCCATGGCATTGAATTTTTCATGTTGACTCTATATTTTAAAGGAAAGGGATTAACATATTTTATTAGAAATGTTTCCAAGTTGATGTCATGTCTAGCATTCAAAAAATGAAAAGCCACTGGTGAAACAGAAAAATCAACAGTGGCTTTTCATTTTTTGAATACTAGACATGACATCAACTTGGAAACATCTCTAATAAAATATGTTATTTACCCCATAGACCTTTCCATATGGGAAAAAATCTTCATTAACAAAAATCGTCATAGAGTCATGAATTTTGAAACTCTACCACCAGACATCTTTGACAAGTACATCACGCCATCTATTGACAACACGGAGAAAGAGGAAACCACTACAACTTGCACTAATCGAGTACCAGCTGATGATAGGAGCAAGAGCTCTTGAAACATGTCCTGTGAAGAATAAACAGTGTGAGTGAAGCAATGTGTCAATTTCTTCTCGATTCACTTTTGTCCCATTTCTTCATTGTTTTTTTTTTTTATTATTATTTTTTTTATATATGACAGACATAAGTAGAATTTCAGTTACAGAAATTAGTAGAGCCTAAACAAAAGCAGTGTTTAGACTGTTAGAGTTGTTTGTGGTATCCATTTTCACTTCCTCATGATTGTAAGGCAGTTAAAATTGTTTTTCTTAGATTCATAATTCTGTTTTCTTATACAGAAAATCTAAACAAAGATAACTTGAGGTGTGGGTTACAAGTAAATATTTTTATATGAACATTCTTAATTTCATCCAGTTTTAATCTAAATCTTTTTAAGTCTGCAGTACTATATTTCATAAATATAAATAAAGAATACTTCAATTATACTACTCACAGAATATATCCCTACCTGCAAGAGTTGTCTTTACGCATCATCTCTTCCAACCTAACAAGAATTCTAATTTTAAAACAATATATATTTGTCCTGCATATTATGTAAACAAATTATTGCTGAATAAAACTAATTAGGTTTTCACTAATGATAAGAATCCTAGTTTAATTACTATTTATTTTGGCAAAAATAGTGATCCTGCATCTGTAAGGTTCTTAAGTAAAATAATAATTAAATTAAAATAAATTAAATTAGCTAATCCATTTGATTAGGCTAATGTAATCATGGTTACTTATCAGTGTTACCTTATTCCTATTGTAACTTGATAGGTCATACAGGAGGACCCGTACTTATATAGCAGTAATACTTATGTGATATGTACCATTGTATAATTTAATGGATGTAATATTTATTCTAATGAAATTTATTGTATTCGAATTAAATTATTTACCTCCAGAAATGCTGATGCGGCATTATGTTGGACAAGACCTTGCAAATGCGGTTCAAGCCAATAAGCCCACTTCTTTGGAAAACCAAAACAGGGTTTTAAAATCCCTGTCCAGAATAGAAAGTGGATCCTATTGTCACTGAATTACCTCTGTATAGTTGGATTTCATAAGCTGTAGAAATTATTACTCAAATTAAATAATATATTCCATTAAAAGGTCACTTAAGTTCTTAATCTCGTAACAGCTGGATTATAATTTGTGGTACATTTATGATCCACATAAGAAACATGCTAAATGATTGCAATATTTAGTTCTGAAAGTTTAATATATAATATTAATAATAATTAATAATACTAATAATAATTTAATATTTCTTGCTTCAATTGATGTTTATTTTTTCTCATCAACTTATTCCTTCACTAATATAGAGCCTTGACTTAACTGAATAAAGATTTGCCAACAAAGGCCACCAGGCCGTTTGATTTGTATACACAGGATTGAAAATAGCAGTTATGTTTTAGAGTAGCATATCATTTTTGGCAGATTCTAGGAGTACCACAAAGTCCTACAAAATCAGCGAAATTTAATGATGTGAAAATAGTGGTGGCGACAGCAACAGTGGCGGCAGTATTTATTCATGATGTAGGACAGGTCAAGTACTTATAACTATGCAACTTTATTGTTGCAATAATGTTTACTTAAGTGTGGAATCATTAAAAATCTGTGTTTACAAGTACAATGAGGTGCCAAGAAAATCTAATAATACCCAGCAAAATATATTTGAATTTGAGTTATATGAACCCCTCCCCTCCCCCTAAAAAGTTTTAAAATGTTTTTAAAGTATTTTATAGCCTAAGTCCATGCATAAGAAGAGTACTTTCCAAATCTGAAGCAATGATAAAAATTGTATGTGTGCATGCATACACACACATATGTAAAGTATTAATATGCAGATGTATTTAAAACTTCCAGACAAAATGCATATCTGCACAAAACAAAACTATTAGTTTTCCATAATATGTAATACTTTATTATATACTCTTAGACTACTGTTTGATGACAACTCTTCTCTGCTCTAAATATAAAAACTTGAATAGTAACCCTTTGATAAAGTACATAAATTTATATACTCAGTGTGTTGATGTAATTGTATTGATTGATACAAGTGCATGTAGCTTTATGATCTATATTTTATGAATGATCCATCATAATTTAACAAGAATGGTTCATTGCAAGAATGATTCATTGTATCTTCATTCTTTATCAAAATTTGCATTGCCTGTTCATTAACTTAAGATGAGTTTCAAAGCTTGGCTTACATGGTATTTTCTATTAAATTCATGAGGTGTCCCTTTATCATGATTCATATGCTGATCTTGAATTTGGTATGTGAAGATGCTACAGTAGACCACTGTTAATTTTGATTTTAAGATCATTTGGCACACTTTAAACTTGCAAACTAAATAACATATCAGGACCTAAAGAATTACCAGAGCATTTAATTAGCCCACAATAACAGTTTATATTTTGTAACTGTTCTTTTGTTTCAGCCTGCTTATCAGAATCTGCATCAAAGAGTGGAAACTACAGTTTCTAGCTTTTTAGCAAATCAGGTATGGAGACCTGATTTAAATAAAAACCAGTTACGAGACAGCCTTCGCAAGCATATTCATGAGTATGTTTATTCATTATATTACAAGTTATTTTTAAAGTACTGTTGCATATAAGTCACATTCTCTGTTAATTCAGTGTTCATTAGTTTTGTCTCTAACTATGATGTTGGAATAAGTAGAGATGTTAGCATATTAGCTGAATGCCAATGATTTTATTTGAAACATGAAAGTGTGAATAGTTAAAAGTCTGACTGTCCTGGACTATATTATGATGTAACAACCAAAAGCATGCAGTTTTTATAATTTTGGACAGGTGGAGTCAGACTGAAAAATTCAATGCCATTGCCGGAATTTGAACACGGATCTCCCAATCTCCATCTGGTTGCTCAGTTGGAGAGTTAAGAGTTGTCAGTTGGAGAACAATGTCATACTGGCATGTTGGCCAATGGTAGAGCAACCAGACGGAGACTTGGAGATGGTGTTGAAATCCCAGCTATGTTATAGAATTTTTCATTCTGGCTCCACCTGTCCAAAATTTGGCTACACACACCTGGTGTGAAAGAAAAATTTAATTTCCAGGTTTTATAATGTCTGTAAGGTGATTGTGCAATAAAGCATGTTATTGTTATGCTGAGTAATCATTTGACAGTTAAAAATTAGGATTTGTTATGCATTTTAATGTTTCCATTATTACATATGGGGTATTATTATAAATATTGATTTGCCATATTAGTGGATGTCTGGTGTATTATGCACTTAATATCATATCTGATTATATTTCCATTTGTCAAAAAACTTTTAATAGTAACAGATATGGATATTGATAGTTGACATGAAAAATTCAATGCCATGGACAGGATTTGAACCACGGATCTACTGGTTTCCGTCCAGTCACTCTTACCCATTGAGCTACCATGGCCAATTTTCCGACATCACATTAAATTCTCCAATGGACTCATATATTTTCCCGGTAAACCACTAGGGACTCTCACATCCGAAATACACTGCTTATGGTGACTTACTGTTGTAAGTACTTGAGTCCCAGGCTTCATCATTTAAATCTTGTTATTTAAATTAATTGATGGAAATTAATTTAAATGGCTATTTAATTAACTTAAATAATAAGAGTTAAATGATGTAGTCAAGTGATCACAAGCTCTGCATTCTCATACTTCTTCATAATGATTACGCTGAATTTTAAAAGGTGTGGGGTTGTAATTATCCAACAATCTTTGGGTGGTGTAAAACATCTTTATCCTTGATACTTTCAATTTGCTATATTTATTTTTCTCCAGTTTGTTTCCAGCAGACGTTGTGTTCATGAGTTCAGCATTTCTATTCTTGCTTTTACAATTCACAGGAATTTTTAAACAACAGTATTAATTAGTCTTGAACTCATTAACGAAGATGTAGTTATGTTACACATTTAAAGTGTCTTTTTTGTTCTTAAATGGTTATAACTTGCATAAATTTAGAAGTATCCTACTTATGTACTTTTCTTGTTTGTTATCAATGATGCACAACAATTATTTGTATTCAATAATATGTTCTGTATAATATACACCTGGTTTTGTGTGCATCATTTTAAATTATTATTATTATTATTATTATTATTATTATTATTATTATTATTATTATTATTATTATTATTATTATTATTATTATTATTATTATTATTATTATTATTATTATATCATAATTATTTATTACCACATATTAATATTGATGTGTCTAATACCACTAACTGTATCATTGTAATTATTTGTATTTTATCCATTATAATTGCTTCTGACATGATCTTCAGTAACACCAACTGTGTATATTGTATGATTGAAAATAAACTAAACTAATACTAAAGAAAAAATTAAAGACCAGGGATTAGCATATTCTTTAAGTAACTTTTTTATATAAAAAGTAGAAAAGCAGAAAAAGTAGATAAATTCAAAAACATTATAACTGAGAATGAAAGGAATACAGTAATGAGTGTTTTATTCTCTTCAGAATTTGGAATGTTGTTTTCCATAAGGGTGTTTAAGAGAAAGGCAATGAAGGAATTTCAGAACAATATAATCAAATTATTTAATTCTGCACTTAAAATTTAAACAGTTTCCCCCCCCCCCCCCAGAGAGGTCTGAGAAAGAAAATGAAACCAATGATGTAGTTCAAAAAGGAACAAGGGTCTCCTAAAGAAGCAAATGGTTAGGCTGAGAAAGGACTGTGCTTTCTGCAATCTTCAGGAGAAGTTAAAATTTCAGAGAACATAACCAAATCAGTTATAGGAGTGCAAATATAGGCTTACCTGTTGTTAGATTATTTTTAAGATGCTACTGCCAGCCTATTCAGACGGCTACTGCGTCTGAGTATAATGTTGAATACAGGAGGCTCTGATTTCCGTGGTGTCTGAGTAAGGTATTAGGAGTGATGGGAGCTGTTATGGTCCCATAGGGTGAATGCGGGTTATGTCGTGTAGCAATTTGAAGGTGTCGGCACGTCTTACTGGGCAAGCGAATGGCACATTCACATAGGTCGTTATCTCGTCGCCCTATCCGTATGAATAATGATTGATTGTCGTTAAGCTTATTACAGCAATAGACAAAGTCAAAAATAGAGTACAAATTAATACAGTTATAATACAGGGAAGATAAAAAAAAAATCAAAATACTTACATTAGATATACAAATATAGAGACTTAAAATAAAATGAGGAAATAAGAATACTTCATGACATAAGCCAAAGTTTAACTACACCTGTTAAAGTATTCCTGTATTGAATAATAAGATTTGGAAACTAACCATTCATATAATTTGCATTTAAATGTATTACCTGATAATTCAGTTAATTCTAAAGGTAATTGATTATATAGTTTAATGCCCAATACTTCAAAGCTGTTAAAGGTTTTAGTTAATCTATGATATTGTGACTTTGTGGGTTCGTGAAATAATAAAACGAGGTTACAAAACACAATTACTACACTTTATTCTCCTCGAAATACACTGTTCACCATTACCTTTTGCTAGCTAACCTGAAACTGTTTATTTTTACAAAAACTACATTCAACTGTCTGTCGCTACCGGTAACGATTGGTTCCGAAGTTTTCCGAATCTCCACCGGCCATCATTTTTCATCGGCTTCACGATTCTACCGCCAGGGTGACACTGCTCCCTCCTCAAGGCTGGTCGTACCGAACAGCGCCTTCGTAGAGGGCCAGGCGATCCAGGTGTACCACCAACATCTTTCCTCGGGGCACCTTCTGGATGCGGTAGACCACGTCGTTAATCCTCTTCACCACACGGTACGGTCCTTGCCATGACTGCTGAAGCTTCGGGCAGCGTCCCTTGGTCCGGGTCGGGCGGTACAACCAGACCAGGTCACCTTGCTGGAACCCTTGGCTGTTGGCTTGCCTGTCCTATCGGGTTTTCATGCGGTCGCTCGCCTTCTGGATGTTCTGGCGAGCCATCTCGTGCATGTCGTGGAGGTGGTCCACCAGGTTCTCCACATCCCTCAAGAGTGGCCCCAAGTCTGCGTCCGCCAGCTGCTCCCTCCTCAGGCCTGCGCTATCCCAGCCATCCGCAGGCACTGCCGTGACTACTCGAACTGCTGCGGCACGCTCCTTCCCCTCCACTCTTGTGCATTGGCCGCAATCTTCTGGACAGGGTCTTCGAGACATAGCGCCCGCGTTACCCTAACTCTTCCCTCTGCGATGTTCCGAGGTGAAGTTGTACTCCTGCTGCCTCTGGACCCCACATGCTGTCTGGCCTTCCGGTCGCGCCGTCACTATCACTTCGCTCCTCGCGGGGACAACCACGTCTTCGCTCAAGACGACCCTGCCAATTCCAAGGCGCTCTTCTGGTTGACGAAGTATAACCTCTTCTCCGTTGAGCCTCAGGACCTTCCTGCCGACGTCGACCGTCGCCTCGTGGCTCCTGAGGGCATCCAGTCCCAGAATCACCTCAGCCACCTTCGCGACGAACACCCACAGACGCACGGCACTCCGTCCCAAGTTCAGCTCCAGTAGGGCCTCCTTCTCCACAGGCATGGTGTCGCCCGATGCTGTCACAAGCTCGTATGGTCGGCTCGGCTTACTCGTCGGCAAACCCTTCGCCACGTCAGGTCTGATGATGGTCACGGCGGCCCCGGTGTCCACCAGCACGCGGCACGGCTTTCCTCTTACCCAACCGTCCGCGATGAGGCTGTCATCCATCCGCCTGCTGACGGCGCGGATTGTCACTCGAGGGGATAGTGGTAATGGCGCCGACGTACCCCTCTCCACGCCGGGCCTTACTCGTTCTTCCCGCTGCCCTTCCTGGTGTGGGCAGTCTCTCTGCAGGTGTCCGGGCTGTCCACACCCCGAACACAGGCCACTAGGTGTTCGCCGGCTTCCCACAGCTGGTCTTCTGTCTCCGGCGTAGCGGACACTCCTCGTTCTCGACGTCGGGATAGATGCTACCTTGGCCGCCTCCATCCTTAATGCCGCTGTCAGCGCCTCGTGGATGGTTTTATAATCGCCGAGCATTAGGCGCTGACGAATCTCCGTGCCCCGTATCCCGTCGACAAAGTTGTAGGCGGCTTCCCGGGATACGAACTCCAGTGGCAGGTCAACCAAGGCCTTGCTAGGTAGCTGCTCAATCGCTATGGCGAACTCCTGCAGCGTCTCCCCCGGCTGCTGTGACCTTGCCTTTAGTTGGCTGCGGTACGCTGCGGCTAAGCGGTGGTTCCCGAAACGATTCTCCAGGGCCTCCCAGATGTCCTTGGGCGCCGCCGTTGTCTGCACCGCGTTTAGGACTTCCGCGGCCCGTCCCTGGAGGCTGGCTATTAGCTGTGTGGCCTCCTCCGGTGACCATCTGTTGTGCTTGGCCACTGTGTCGAACTGGCGGCGGAAGACCTCAAATGTTGACGCGCCGTCATATTTCGGCGGTTTGACGTGCGCAGATGTGTCGCGTCCCGGCGCGTCGGCCTTCAAATCCTTCAGTTTCCTGCCGACGACGTCCTCTACTATGGCGTTCAGGGACTTGACGCTGTTGTCGGCCTTTCCCTCCAGGTCGTCAACGCGGCTCGCCAGGTCCTCGACGCGCTCGTCCACTTGGCCCATCCGCTTGCCCAGCTCCGTCACGTTATCCCTCACGCCGGCCAACTGTTCTTCAAACTTCACGGCAAGGGCCTCGTTTGCCGCTTTCAGCTCCGTGGCCAGGCTGTCGTTCGCTGCCCTCATTTCTGTGGTCAATTCGGTCTTTATTTGTTTCAACTCCGCGGCCAGGTTGTCATTTGTAGTCTCCAGCTTCGCGGCCAGGCTGTTATTTGCCGTCTTCATTTCCTTCATTTCCGCGTCCAGGTTCTTATTCGCCGCTTCTGTTTCTGCAGCGAAGTTGTCATTTGCTGCTTTCATTTCCGTCATCTTCTCCAAAATCTTTTCCACTGCAGCCTCCATGTCGTCGCACTCCTGACACCAATTGTGACTTTGTGGGTTCGTGAAATAATAAAACGAGGTTACAAAACACAATTACTACACTTTATTCTCCTCGAAATACACTGTTCACCATTACCTTTTGCTAGCTAACCTGAAACTGTTTATTATTTACAAAAACTACATTCAACTGTCTGTCGCTACCGGTAACGATTGGTTCCGAAGTTTTCCGAATCTCCACCGGCCATCATTTTTCATCGGCTTCGCGATTCTACCGCCAGGGTGACAATATGGTATATTGAGTTTATAATTAAACCTAGTATTATAGGAGGTACACCGGTGTTAATGCCACTTGAAATAGAATTCTGAAATATGATAACGCCTTCCTTGTTAAATACGGCGTGTTAATGAATGTACGTAGGGCGTTACTACCCTGTCCGGGTGAGCAGGTTGTATTTGTGTTATAGCGAGGAATATTGCATACAATGTCTGTTGGTGGTATGAGGTATTCGTTTGATACCGGTTTATTGATAGTGGCTTCCCGAACTGCCTCATCCACTCTCTCGTTTCCAAGAATGCCTACATGGCTCGGAATCCATATAAATTTGATCTCTGTCATCGGCGGTAAAATTTCCAACAGGTTTCGAATAATTATCTCATATATGGGTCGTTTTACCCCCTTCACTGGTCGTTGTAGGGCCGTTAACAAGCTAAGGGAGTTGGAGTGTATAAATACTTTTGTTGATCCGTGACTTTGCACATATTTCAGTGCCCGGTATACAGCTATGGTTTCTGCCGTATATATCGATGTAGCTGTATGCAGTCGCCATGTCATTTTGTGCCCTGAATTCCATATATAGAAACCTGCACTTGTACCTGTTGTTGTTTTTGATCCGTCTGTGGATATAACTGGCGACTGTGTACGACTGGCAGATAAGACTGGTGATATAAATTCCCGCCATGCCTGTTCGTAATCTGTCGTTATTCTCTTAAAATACTTGCGTGTCTACTTTAATGTTGGGTGGTAGGAGTGCAAATATAGGCTTACCTGTAAGATGGAAACTGTTTCCAAAATTACTAGAATAGGATAGTTCAAGCTAGCCAACATAGAACCAAAAAAGGGAAATAACCATTTGTTTAACCAGTAAAGTTTGGAAAATGATTTAAATGGAGAAACAACATAAAGAGCAAAAGAGAGTAGAACAGAAGAACGAGAAATGAAAAAGCTCAAAATACAATACAAATGCCTAAACAAAAGGCATTCTGACTACTAAGGGGATTTAAGTTTGCTATCCACAAAGAAGAGGTTATATCCAGTTTCAGACAAGGCTCGTATTACATTTATAATGATAATCAAACTTTATTCACCATTTGAAACTTGACAAGATAAAGGCTTCATCAAACTTACAAAAGTAAATTAAATAAAATGTATAACACACATTGTGTAAGTATTTACAAAAGACATAAAGCATTGTTAAGAGAACTTAAGATTTAAATATTCTTCTATTGAACAATAATAGCGCTCCATTAAAAATGCTTTTAAAGCCAGTCTTATGTGTTTTCTGGTAATTTATTATATTGTGACTTTGTGGGTTCGTAGAATTAAAAGTCCAATTTGCCGAAATTCTACAAGTTCTTTATTTGCGTAGAAACACACTCTGTAGCGGCAAAGTTACATCACATATCACAACATAATCTTCCAATGACAATAACAAACAGCGTTCAGTTTACAACAACACTCTCAGCTGTTCTCTGCTGCCACGCCGTGGCTCAGTGGTTAGACCGCTTGGCTCTCACCAAGGCGGCCCGGGTTCGATCCCAGGCGACCGCAAAGTGAGATTTGTGGTGGACAACATGGCGCTGGGGCGGGTTTTCTCCGGGATCTCCGGTTTCCCCCGCCATCTCATTCCACCGGTGCTCCATCTTCATCTCATGTATCATCAGTGTCATCGCCTGCAGTGCCGTATGTAGTAAAAGCGGGCGTTAAACACTACACATTCATTCATTCTATTCTCCGCTTACCTCTCGCGACTCGCTCACTCTTATTACGTGTGTTACAACAACAACTACTCTTGTTTCACAACTTGCAAATCACTCTGCTGGCGTGTCACAATCTCTTAAATACCTTGCTTTTTATTTCTAGATGATTCGAAAATAAACCAGAACCCGAGCAATCTCTATCAGTCCAGAAGTTTCCATTTATCTCAGTTTGTTTGCCTCGGCACACCGTTATCGGCATGCTATCTCTGTCTGCCGGGTCCTTGTTTTCACACTGCCCGCCTATCCGTTCCTTTTGTGTAAACAAGCCGCGCGATCGTAGATTCGAGTTCGCGACAATATTGTGACTTTGTGGGTTCGTATAATTAAAAGTCCGAGTTGCAGATATTCCAAATGTTCTTTATTTGCGTAAAAATACACTGATCAATTCTCACGTAACAGCATTACGACGCATACTCACAGTCTACCAAGTTCCATGACCAAACAGCGTTCTGATTACATCAGCTCTAGTTACAACACTACTCTACATCTGTTTACTGCTTACAACTCTGTTTGCGACTTGTCGCTTCCTTAAATACCTCATTCATAACTCGAGACTGTTCTGTACAATCACTAGATGTTTCTGGAATAAACAAGACATCGAATGACGAAATCCGAACCTTCCAGAAGCGTAACTTAATCTGCGCCGGCAAGTCCTTTATCTCCGCTATCTTTATTTGCCAGCTCTTTGTGTACACAAGCCGCGCTATCATAGATAACGGGTTCGCGACACTGCTCCCTCCTCAAGGCTGGTCGTCCCGAACAGCACCATCGTTGTGGGCCAGACGATCCAGGTGTACCACTAACATATTCCCTCGGGGCACCTTCTGGATGCGGTAGACCGTGTCGTTAATCCTCTTCACCACCTGGTACGGTCGTTGCCACGGCTGTTGAAATTTCGGGCAGCGTCCCTTGGTTCGGGTAGGGTGATACAACCACACCAGGTCACCTTGCTGGAAACCTTGGCTGTTGGCTTGCCTGTCGTATCGGGTCTTCATGCGGTCGCTCGCCTTCTAGATGTTCTGACGAGCCATCTCATGCATGTCGTGGAGATGGTCCACCAGGTTCTCCACGTACTCGGTTGCTGTCTTGTATCTGGGGGCCTCCCAAAGGCCAGGTCACGAGGGAGGCGTAACTCTCGGCCGAACATTAAGCTGGCTGGCGTCATCCCAGTAGTGTCGTATGTTGACGAGCGGTAGGCCAGCAAGAACAATGGCACCTTGACGTCCCAGTCTCGCTGATGGCTGGCCACGACCTTCCTCGGGCGTTCTAAGGTCTTTATGCACCTTTTGACCATGCCATCCGACTGGGGATTTAGAGGTGTTGTGCGGGTCTTGTTCACTCCAAGTCTTTTCAGTGCCTCCTTCATGCGGTTGGACTCAAAATTGGTGTCCTGGTCGCTGTGGAGCTCTAACGGCACCCCAAATCGGCAGAACACTTGCTCCACGAGGCAGTCTGTGATTGTCTTCGCCTCCTTGTTCGGGATGGCATACACCTCCGGCCACTTGGTGAAGTAGTCCATGACCACCATCAGGTACTTGTTGCCTCGGTGGTACACTGGGAATGGTCCAGCTATGTCGACGGCGATCCTTTCGAATGGCGCTCCAACGTTGTACTGCTGCATGCGACCCCGGCTCCTAGTCTGGGGGCCACGACTCGCCGCGCACACGTGACATTGACGGCACCATCTCTCAGCGTCTGCTTGTAGCAGCGTTGTCGGAATTTGTCGATCGTCCGGTTTGCTCCCAGGTGTCCTCCTGAAGTACCGGCGTGCATTTCCTCCAAGACTTCCGGACCTTACTTCGGGGAAGTACCAACTATTCTCTTTGCGTCTTCCCATCAGGTGATTTCCATACCCGGAATAGCACACCCTATCTGATCTTCATCGAATCCCACTGGGCCCAGTACGACTTGTATGTGGCGCTCCTTGGTGCGATGTCCTTCCAGGTTGGTCTTGTCCCTGCCTCCACTTCTCTCAAGAGAAGTCTGCGTCCGCCAGCTGCTCCCTCCTCAGGCCTGCGCTATCCCAGGCATCTGCAGGCACTGCCGTGACCACTGACACTTGCGGCACGCTCCTTCTCTTCCACTCTTGTGCATTGGCCGCACCTCTCTGGGCAGGGTCTTCGGGACATGGCGTCTGCGTTACCATTGCTGTTCCCTCTACGATGTTCAGAGGTGAAGTCGTACTCCTGCAGCCTCTGTATTCAGCATGCTGTCTGGCCTTCCAAGTTTCTAAAGCTCAGTAGCCAGGTTAGAGCGGAGTGGTCAGTTCTCAGGTCGAATGGCTGACCATGCAGGTACTTGTGGAAGTGCTCCAATGTCTTTATTACCGCCAGTAACTCTCTCTGGGTGACGCAGTAGTTCTTCTCCGCCTTGGAAAGCGTCTTCCTGTAGTAGGCTATCACTCGCTCGTGGCCGTCTTGGACTTGCGATAGGACTCCTCCAATGCAATGGTCGCTGGCGTCGGTGTCCACAATGAAGTTGCCGCCTGGTTCTGGAAATCACAGAATAGGAGCACTGCACAGTGTCTTCTTCAGGTGCTGGAAAGCGCCTTCGGCGTCCTTCGTCCACATATAAGGTCAGTGTTCCTCTGTCAGGCGATTAAGGGGCTTGGCGATTTTGGAGAAGCCCTTTATGAAGCGGCGGTAATAACTGTACATCCCCAGGTTATCTCGGTTATCCTTCAGCCGAGGCCAATCTCTCACGGCCTGTGTCTTCTCCAGGTCTTTGGCCACTCTGGTTGGTGAGACTATGTGGCCCAAGTAGCTGACCCCCTTGTGGAAATGCTGGCACTTCTTTGCTTCTAGCTTCAGGTTAGTCGACTGCAGTCTCTGTAACACCTTGCTCAGGTTTTCCAGATGGTCTTCGAAAGTCTTACTGACGATGATGATGTCGTCCAGCTATAGCAGCAGACGTCATAAGTCAACCCTCTCATTGCCGACTCCATGAGGCGTTGGGAGGTAGCTGGCGCGTTGCAGAGGCCAAAAGGCATAACTGTGAACGATTTTTTTTTTTTTTTTAATATGTAACTTACAGGCCAGTGATTATAATCAAATACTGTCTACTGTATATTTGTATAGGATATTCATGTATTCTTCATTGCAATTATCCTCTTGGTGTAGGGGTAACAAGTTAGCCTTTGGTGTGCAAGGTCGTGTGTTCAAACCTGATGGAGGGTAATGGATATTATCTTTAAGTTGGCTTCTTTCAGAAGGAAAGTAAAGCTGGTCATAGATCTATGGCATGTAAAAGAACCTGAAGCCTGAAAAAGAGACTTCAGAGCAAACTTAAGCAGTCTTTTATTCTCAATATAGAATAGGATGCTGAGGACCACGCAGTTCAAGAATGTCCATAAATAAAAAATAAAAAAATCAATTTCAATTCATGTTACACACCTGACATAAACATTGAATATACTCATTGCACTACTGGGCCATGAACAGCATTTTGTTTATTTTTAATTTGTTACCAAATAGTTTACTTGTTTCTTGTATTGTATCAAGAACTCCATTCTGGAATGTAATTGCAAGTTACAAAAAATAAACTAAGCTATTTCTTGGATTCCATGCTGTTTTTTATTTTGCTCCTTCTTATATGTACTACTTTTTGTAGATTTAATATCTATATAATTTCATTCTAATTTTGTTTTTAGAAGGGAGGTTAATTCCTCCTACTTATTGTTTGTGTATGCTTAAATCAAATATAATTATTATAAATCAAATTTTTAATAAAATTAATATTTTCCTTGAATGTAAGTTATCACATAATTGAATTTGATAGCATCTCATATCCTGTTAATGTCTGTTTAATATATATTTTTGTAATGTCCTTTTATTCAATTTTAGATCAGGATTTTTGGATATTGGTGTGGAAAGGATAGTAGATCAAGTAGTAAATCCAAAGATAAAGACTGTGTTCATGCCACAAGTGGAAGATGTTGTTTACAGTTACCTTGGAATAGACAGACCAAAGAAAGGAAAGGAAAATTTGAATGGTACCTACATATGTACTACTATATTGCTTATTGTACCTTAGCTCAGTAAGTGCATTTTTTGTCGTATGAGAAAGAAAACTTCACATGTATGGTAAAATTAAGTAACTACCAAATTTGCTAATAGGCATGGAAATTATAGTCAAACTTGGTGTTTTAATTTTATAAAGGGGATATTTTCATTAATGAATCCATCTTTTATGTTGCAGTTCATGTGGCACCCTTAACAGTTGAGAATTTAGCACGTAAAGAACAGAAAAAATTGCCAACACTTACTGATTTGCTACCAAAAGAACTAGAGCCAATTTCTCCTGCAAGTGATACTAAAGGGATTGACACCTCTTTTGAGGAAGGAGAAGTTAGAGATGATAATCCCCTCAATGAAGAAAAGGAAGCAGAAGATGATGAAGATGATGATGACGATGAAGAAGTCTCACCTCCATTTGAACCTATTGCAGAGGTCAATGTACATGAGGAAAGTTCTGTAGACAGCCACTTGTCAGGAATATCAGAGCTTACAAGTCATGGTAGTCAGCATTCTCCTATGCCACCAACAGTAACCACTACCACTGTCACACAATTTGATAATTCACCTTTGAAGGTGCACACTATGGATTTCACTAACAATGATAGTCAGCTCTCAAAGGTATCTTCAGGCAGCAGACTATCTATTGTTTCATTTAGTGAAACTGACAATGATCAGCCCAAAGTTGTTCCAGATGCTGAAGCAGATGAAGAAAGTCAGCAGTCAAGAATATCATTACATTTGTCTAGTCAAGATACACAACATTCTTATAGTAGGGATGCATACTCACCAACCAAATTAGGTGAATGCAGCCAAGATGGTAAAAACTCTCCTGTGCTCCAGTTAAACATAAGGAATGTAGATGAAAATAGCATTGGATACAATGCTGTTGAAAACTTGACTGACAATGAGTATGAATTTCAGGGTCATACAGATCATGGCAAAATTTCTGATACTCCTCAAAAAGAATTGAAAACTGAAGTTTCATATGACCATGAAAACATTCCAGGTGACAGAGTAGTGGAAACACCAGAAGAAAACAGTGAAGTAACAATGAAGAAAGAAAATGCTGCAGATGACAAGGAACTCAACACATTTATTTATAAATCTGATGACAAAGATATATATGATAAATGGGACAAAGTAAAAGAAAGAGTGCATGTACAAAATAAAGAATGGGAACTATCAGAAAAATGTGAACAAGAAGAGGAGAAAAAAATTATTATAAAAACTGAAGAAAATGTGGATAGAAAGCTTGAATTTGAAACTGAGGAAAAACAAGAAGAGGTTCGGGATTACTTCCTTGAAAAGCAAATTGAAGATAAGCAACAGCAAATGGATGATAAATCAGAAAAGAAACCGGGAGAGAGGCTAGATAAAAAATCTGAAGAGAAAGCAGAGAAGAAGTATGAGAAAACAGATAAAAAGTTGGATGACAAATATGGAAAGAAACATGATGAAAAATCAGACAAAAAATATGATAAAACTGAAAATCATAAAGGCAAGTCAGATAGGTATGATGAAAGATCTGAAAAAAGAGGCAGTGAAAAGTATGAAAAGAAAGCAGATGATAGGCAAGAAAAAAGATATGATGAAAAATGTGATAAAAAGATGGATTCTAAGTCTGACAGAAAATTAGATGAAAGAAAATCAGAGAAGTCCAAAGATAGCAAAGAACGATCGAGAGATAAGAAAGATGAGAAACGGAAAGAGAGTACAGGCAGCAGCAAAGATTCAAAAAGAAGTGACGGGAACAGCCATTTAGATGGAGAGAAAAAGAGGAGTGATAAAGATAAACACAGAAAAGATCGAAGTGAGAGCCGTAATCGTTCAGAGAAATCTAGTAGGCATGGTAGTAAAGAAAGTAAAGAAAAGGATGGAAAAGAAAAACAGAAATATGATGAGAAAAATGACAAAGAAGGTATGAAAGGAAAGCATAAACAAGAGAGAGATACAAAGGAAGATAAAAGAGCTGAAGAAAAAGAAAGAAAGGCGGAGAGAGAGTCAAATAAAGAAAAGGCTAGGAAAGAAGACTCAGAATCTTTGAAACATGAAAAAGATTCAAAGAGAAAAGATAAAGATGGAAAAGAAAGAAACAAGAGTGATGAGAAACTAAGGTCTAAGCATGACGACAAGCACAAAGATAGGACAAAATCAACAGAAAGTAAATCTGATAAAGAGAAACCACGAGATGAAAAGACTAATAAGGATGGAAGTAAACCTGCTGGTAAAGAAACAAAGGATCGAAATAAACAAGAATCAAAAGATAGAGGAAAATCAGATGGTAAAGATACATCAGTCAAATATGATGAAAAGAAAAATAAAGACAAAAAATATGATGACAAAGATGGGCGAGATAAGTCAAGCAGATCCTCAGACAAAGGAAGCTCTAAAACCCCTGAGAAAAGAAAAGATGATTCTGAATCTAGTAAACCTAGTCGCAGTGAACATAAACATAAGGATAGTGGTCGTAGAAATAAGGACAGTAAAAGCAAAGGAGCTTCAGATGATCATCGTGCACACAGAGAAAAGCACTCAGAAGATAGGCGGTCAACTGACCGTGATAGTAATGGCACAGCTCAAGATCGAGCTGTAGGTAATGTATCTCGTACAAATGGTAATGATTCCCAAAGATCACATTCACATCGAACAAAAACAAATGAAAGTAATGGCAATAGTAAATCAGATAACAGGGGAAGCACTGAATCTGCTGAAATGATTGATGAAGCTGTTAAAGAAGAAATTCAGTCCCCTGTAGCAAATTCACCTCCATCATCATTGCCTTTCAAGAAACGGCCTTATTCTGAACATACTGAAATGAAAGAGTACCAGTCATCTATTAGCAGTGCAGGAAAACTAGTGCTTAAAACAAAGAAAAAGCCCAAAATTGCAGCAAACATTTTTGAAGTCAAAAAGATAATGCAATTGAGAAAATCTATTGCAAAGAAGGAGCGTAAACAGCAGAAAAAGTTAAGAAAACTAAAGAAAAGGAAAACTCATGATGAAAATGAATTGCAAAATGTAAAAAGATTGGTTGCACCAGATGAGGTGAAACGTGTAAAATTAGGCGAATTGGAGAACTCCTTAAGAAAAGAAGTAACAAAATCCTTGACTAATAAAGAACTAATTCCAACACATGTTGAAAAAGAAGCAGACATAAAATATTTTGCTTCAGAAGTGGATTCACAGTGGATATCACAAAAGGATGCAGATTTCTTGGCATTTGTCAAACGACTTGATAAAAGTGAAACTCTATCCGAACTTCTAACAGATACAGAAGATGAAATTGAAGAACAAAGGCAACACAAAATTTCAATACCATATGAATTACTAGAACCATTAGTAGCTGAAGAAATTGGTGCAAATCTTGTGAGAAGTGATGGCAAGGTGTACATCATAAGTGATCATGCTGTTTCTTTGAAGTCCCATAACATGGACAATGCTTCTCCAGCAGCTAGCGAAGCACCAAAATGCATTCAGTCAGATTCTCTGAAAGCAGAGGGTGGAAGTGTTCCTATAATACATAGTGAATACAGTGCTAAGTTGAATGACAAGTCAGCTACTGTTTCTGAACGGAGGTTGGAAGTCACATTGGAAAATAATGAGGATGCAGGGCACCTTAATAATCGCCCTTCATCCGTTAGTAGCATAAACAGTTCAGATAGTTGTGTTATAATGGTAGAAAGTATAACAAATAAACCTGAACAATATAGTGAGAAAATTACAAAACAAAGAGGAATTTCAGATAGGAGAACTAGTGGAAAATCTGAAGATGTTAAGCCTCCACAGGATGAAAATGACAGAAAGGAAAGGAGAAGATCTCTCAGGCCTAGTATGAGGTACTCAGGCAAGGAGTACACTTCAACCTGCACATCAGAAGGCCATTTGCAACAAGCAAATAGTGAAAGCTGTCAAGCGTTATTAAATGAAGAAGCGGCACTAGAGGCCAAACCCATGGCTTCAGTCTCAGAACAGACAGCCTCAAAATCCAAAATGGATAATTTCACAATAAAAAAAGCACCAAAGAAATCCCTTGCACCATCAGGTCTTCATAAAACACGTGCAGCTAGAACTTTATCTGCCTTTGTGTCAGACACAGAGGATGAAAGTCCTGTTTCAAATGATAACAGCTATTCTTTTGAAACAGGTTATTGTGTAATAAAAGATAACAACAATGTAGATAAAGATATTGATAAGGATCTGTCAGAAGATGAAAAGGGTAATGATATACCTCTGAATCAGGAATTAATTCTTTCAACGCTTCAAGATCTTATGATTGAAAGTGGGTACCATAAACCAGACATTCCAACAAACATAATACGCACAGTGCGAAGTACAAGAGGTTCACAGAGTCAAAACCAAGAAAGTGTGGAAGCCAAACGTCCAAAATTAGGGCGCAGTAGAAGGGTTGGTTTGGGTAAACCGATAAGAAATTCTGGAAATCAATCCAATGACAACAGCGGAAACAGAACTGCAACTCCACCATCTGCAGACTTTGTAATGCCTCTAAGTCCTGAGAGTGATGTTTCAGCATCATCAGGAGATGCAAAGAAAGGTGCTCTTGACAGTAAAGGTAAGTTTGTATTACACTCTGATTTATATACAAAATCAAGGTTGTAAAGGTTCCTAATTTCCACCATAAAAATACTAAATTATATTCTTTGTTTGTATTTCTTTTAGAAATGTTAAAGTTTTGGATCACATGCACAACATCCTTAATGGTGAAAAGAGAAATTAAAATTCTAATTTGTAAGAATCACTTGAACTTCTTTATGCTTTACTAATTCATAGGTAGCCCTTATATATAATTTGTATAAAAAGCTTATTTTTTTTAGTTAATTTTATTAAAAATCTGTTTAGAAATGTCTACGTGGATATTATATGCATGCTCATGCGTGCAAGAGAGAGAGAGAGAGAGAGAACAAGTTAAAAACCTAAAACCAAAAATCAGATATATCAATTTTGGTATATAGATCCAAAATTTTCTATATCAATTTGATTAAAATATTGTAAAATATTCTATTTTTAAGATATTTATGTAATAACTTCTTAAAAGGTCCATGATTTTATTATGCAGTTGGCTTTCCTAATTTTGTTTTCAAAATATTTGAGCACAGTGGAACTTCTTTAGTTCTTGGTTTCATTGGACTCAAGTGGCATTTCTCATTGAAACCTAAAATCAAACTTTTAGGTGAAATGTAATGCTTTTTGCACCTTAGGTTAGTGATGAAGTAAAAATATTCCCCTCTCATATAAATACTTTAATGCTTATTGTCCTTTCAACATTTCTGTGTTTTATTTAGTTTGCAAATGTATGTTCAACTGTTAATATAAATTGAAAAATGAGACAATTGACCTCTGAAACACATTCATAGTTACTAGAATAACTAACCACTTCAATTTCTGTTTAACTTTTGCTTTAAAACTTTAAAGCACTACCAAAGGACTATGCATTGTAGTTTTCAATGTTTCAGTTGCTGATGGTCCATTAAATCCTTCTCCATCAAATTCAGATGGGAAAACTGATTCTGACATAGCAGAAGGGGAACATAGGAGAACTTTAAGGTAAGACCATATGATATTATGCTATGTATTTACAGCATCTAGTAAAAAGTTACAGCTCAATGTCATATTGTTCTTTGCTGTAAGTGATATACTTTATTGTATTCCAGCTAATATTACATTTCATATGGAAAAGTTAACATTAAGGACTACTCTACCTGAGCTGCTATACAACAGCAAGGTTTTTCATTCTTGTCTGAACTCTATTAAGCAAGCTTAGAATTAAATACAGATGTCTGTGATTATTACCATAACTAATTGCTTCTAGCTTAGAGTGCACACAAAAGTACAAATCACTTGAATAGTTATAAATAAAAGCGTTGTTAACAACCAAATGTTTGATTGAGCCCAAAAGTTTTGCAATGGCTATGATAAAGTGAAAGATCAAAACTATATATGGCATTTGTTAATATTCAGACTGTACACAAGCTTTTGGATGGTGATCATATTACTGTTACTAAGTAATGGGTATAAATATTGTGAATTTGTGGGCTTCTAAAATTAAAATTCCTGTTTGCAGAAATTTAAAATGCTCTTTATTGCAGCAAATGTAACTTTATACACCCTTTGCAGCAATAAAAAAGACGTGACATGCACAACAGCAGTCTTTAAAGTCATCTCGTTCCACTGCCGCACATAAACAAACGAAAGAAATCACTGCGGTACACTACAAATGTCCACACACTCACAATTACTGCACACCTAACAACTCAATTAACAACTGACTGCCGCTCTAACACTTTGCAGGGGTTTTTATACCTCCAGTCATTGTTCTAGAATGCAATAGATCGCTCACATCGAGACAAAAACAGAACTATCCAGACATTACTCTGTCTCTTTCTCTCTCTGTTTCTTTCTCTCTTGGCAAGCATCCAGCTCTGTGCCCATGTGCCGGCTGCGGCTTGCAGCAGCAGCACAACAATGCCTCGGTAACAACATTAGAAGTGTCCATATCATTGTATCAAATATACTTAGATACAGAAATGTATCAGCAAGGTGAGTTGCACATTCTCTCACTAGAGGGCAAGGGAATGTTTGGAAAGACATCTTCAGTGACTCCTGAATACCCCACCTTACAGTCTAGACTTTGTTTTTTAAATTTACATCCTCCAACGTTAAGTCATATTGGATGATGAATGAAATGGGTGAAATGATGCTCAAATGAGCCCGGGTCCATGGAGCTACCCAACATTCATCTTTTAGGATAAGGGAAAACCCCAGAACAAACCCTATCCAGGTAACTCGCCCTAACCGAGATTCGAACTTGGGACCTCTTGAACATAAGGCAGACATGCTGCCATCTGCGCTGCCGAGGCGGGCTCAGTGTAGACTTGTCCCACTATGACTATCATATGGTTGGTCTGCTGGGAGAGGCATTAGGAGTGGACAGATTTGAAGATGATGCTGTGGTCAAACAGTACAAGTGCAGTTATCTACTGAGGATATATCTTTGTTTTCCACGAGGTGTTCCTGATGGAGAAAATGTATATTTGTTGTAGGAAACTGTAGAAAAATAAGGCAGTTCATCCATATTGGAAGTGTTGAAAACAGTGTTGTTATGATAAATTAACTTTAAAGAGAGGCGATTAAAGACACTAGACAACACTTACTTTTAAATTTTTCCGGAACATGTTTCTGAGGCTTTGCCTCTATCATCGGCCGGTCACCAGTCGAGAGCCGGCCGATGATAGAGGCAAAGCCTCAGATACATGTTCCGGAAAAATTTAAAAGTAAGTGTTGTCTAGTGTCTTTAATCGACTCTCTTTAAAGTTAAGTTCATTCATAGTTTTATATATTGCCATTAGAGCTGTGTTTAATTCTTGTTTATATTTGAATGACCTTCAAGCATAATGTAACATCTAATCATTATTTAAATTAACTTGTATGAGGTAAATTAAGTATTAGAGTGGACTGAGTTAAACTTTGTACTGTTTGTATGTGGAGGGAGGAAAATTGGATCACTCTACATGAAAAATGTTGCAGTATTGAGAACCAGTAGTTAAACACTGCTGTTTTCAGCAACCTATTTCTTGCCTCTTGATACTCTTTGCCACAAGCAAAGCATCACCGTCCATCTCTCTTTTCAAATCCTGTCAGCAAAAAACAAGATTCTTAACACAGTTGGCCAACTTACAACTAATATTAAATTGATCTGCTAGACTCGTTTTCAGCAGTTCAGAGAATAAATATTCTGGAAACTGAAGTCTCTCGAATTACCTGAGTGGAACATTTTTTAAATTAATTTTACTATATTTCCAAAAATAAAGCGATCTGGAACACCAGCATTGTACAACAAAGAGGCACATACTTCTAGCTTGTGATGTCAATCAGTGGCTGTCATTTTTTTTTCTCCTCTCAGCTACAAATAACAAAGATGGTGGATCTGGGATGACATACACTTAATCCTTTTATGTTAGGTATTTGCTGCTGCCATGACAATATAAAAAGTAAGGGGAGTATTGCATTTCACCCAAAAAATTTTTCAAAGTTTCACTTGAAATACATGTTTATGAGACCCCTAAATCTAAACAAGCATTTTTAAAATAAGGTGTGTATGTGTGCATGCAAACAAGAAAGAAAGAAAGAAAGAAAGAAAGAACAACATACTCAAAAATGAAAAGCTTTTAAGGATGTGATGCATAGATTTGAAAGAAAATTTCCTACTGCAAATTACTGTTCGTATAGAACCTTTTTAAAAAATTTTGAGTTTCTCAATGGCTCTAATGATTTTGATTAAAATGAGTATATTTAATGTAGAACATAGTTTTCAGGCTTGGGGTGTGGTCTAGTCAAATTACCATCTGACTTTTGCCCATAACTGTGTTAGGCATCTTCAGAGTGTGAACGAAATGTCACTTGATAATTCATTGACTAGACCATGTCATACAAACCCAGAAACTATGTTCTGTTGGATCAACATTGGCCTTGAAAGCCTAAGTATGTTTTAAGATATTTTCATGACAAATGAAATCTTTATCTTGAATTTTTGGGGGATGCTGAGAAGTTTTATTCATTCCATATGACTTTTGCATAAATGGTAAAACATAAGAGACAGACAGAAAATGTACTGTACAAAAAATGTATAAGCACATTAAAACATACAGTTTATGTCAGTTGCTCCCATTTGTAAGACTTGTGACCCATTTCAGAGATATTGCTAGTTATTTGTTTAAATTTTCAAATACTTATACTATTCAGAATGGAAAGTGAGACAAAATTCCAAATGGATTGATGATGCGATTCTGTACATGTTGAGGTGACTTTTGCAATAGGTTCTCTGGGTTGAGATGCTGCTGTCCCCAGCAGATGTAGCTGTATCCTGTCCTTGGGAATGGTGCTGATGTTTCGGATCATGCAGTGTCTCAATGTGATCATTTACTGAGATCTGGAGTCTCGTGATGAGCAATTCCTTTAGATGTTGTCCATGGTTGCTGCAATGGAAGCATGAATACCCCTTACCTGGGGTTTGGTCTCACACGGGAATTGTAACTAATTTACTAAATGAAAAGAAATAATCATTCAACTTCTTTTAAATACTACAATTTTTAATTCAAAATTAAGTTAAGAAAAATGTGTTGTAACGTAAATTAATAGATAACTATAAACATCAGTTTCCTTCGCAATATTAACTTGAAATTGAGTTCCCTCACACTGATAAGGTTTTGCTTCCTAACTCGACTACGTCTATACACTTAATGATGCTAATGCTGGCTAATTTGAAATTACTGAATTTGCCGTTGCTATGGCAATTCAATAATTTCTAGCTGGTTCGCATTATCTTTCATGAAACCACTTTTCATTATCATATTAGGTAATTTACATAATCTTTTGTTTAAATCATATTTAAACAATTTTAACATTCGAATAACATTTTTTATAATTTTATACTACTATTATTGTCGTTAAACACATTAATATTATTCCTTATTAATTTACAGATGAGTTGTATTTATTACACATCTGCTTCACTTACGTACCTATTTTGAGGACATGTTTCGCAAATCGTTTGCATCTTCGGCTCTTATGTGACTAAAGCATAAAGCTCTTATGCGATCCAGTGGTGTGGGTAATTCTGGAGTTGCTGCTGCCATCTGTTGATTTAGTAATGAACTTAAATGTGGAATTCTCTTCTGGCGGGATTTCAAAGTTCATTAGTTGGTTTTTATGTTTTTCTATGTATATTCTCTCCCATATGACAAGTTCACTATGTTTTTGTACGTATTTTAGTAATTCGGTGAACTTTGAAATCCCGCCAGAAGAGAATCCCACATTTAAGTTCATCACTAAATCAACAGATGGCAGCAGCAACTCCAGAATAACCCACACCACTGGATCAAGCTTTAGTCGCATAAGAGCCGAAGATGCAAACGATGATTTGCGAAACATGTCCTCAAAATAGGTACGTAAGTGAAGCAGATGTGTAATAAATACGACTCATCTATAAATTAATAATTATTTTGCTTCACTGTGGTGTTCCAATACAGTTAAATCTCAAAATATTGTTCCTGTTCCTTTGTTTCTATCTATTCATTCACAAGTTTACATTTCATTGTTTCTTAATCTTGTTCACTTTCCACTAGTTAATATTTAAGCTAAATAATATTATCAAATAAATAATATTGATTTTTGGGGCCAAATTAAAACAGCTGTTACAAAGGTTTTTTTTTTTTTTTTTTTTTTTTTTTTTTTTTTTTTTTTTTTTTTTTCCCCTTGACTATGCAAAGAAAATTGACATGGCAACCAACTCTCAAAAGATTTGACTTAAAGTCTTACTGTATTCCCATACCTAAAAGAAAATTAGCATAATTTCTGAAAATGTGTATCTTGATTAACTTGAAGTTCAGGAATAAGTGGCTGTTAGAATAGTTTGTACAAGAGTAGAGGAAGTCATATGAATACAACACATCAGATTTTTATTAATTGAGAGAGTTCTAACCTTGGTCTTTAATGTACAGCTACCACTGTGCATCACCTCAGAACAGGAACAAATATGCAGTGCATTATTGTTGGAACCACTCCTTTATTTTTTATTGTATGTTGAATTGTCTTGTAAAATTTGTTTAGCATTGATTTTCTGCTAACATGTTAACTACAAAGAAAAGGTTCTGTTTCTTAAAATTTCACTAATCCAATGAACTAAAGCCCCTTAAATTAAAATGAATCTGGTAGGACTTAAAATTATCTACGAATCACTGACATAGCGAAAAAAAGATTAATTTGTTATAATTCATTGAATATACTTTTAAATTTCTATATAAATAAAGACACAACTAAATACTTAGGCTGCTAAATTTCACGTTCAATAGGTAGTAAATTTTAAAATTAAAGATTCATTGTTGCCATATCATATGATTTTTCATATTTTGGCATCATTCCTTCATCAGAACCCTTATGGTGAGATAATTGTACTAATGTAGGGGAAGGTCGTATGGCATCCCCTGTGAAGTGACTAGCAGGTCCCCCTACATTCCAGAAGCAAGTGTTAGTGTTATTCAGTTGAGAGAAAGCATAGTTTGAAAGTGGTTGTGCTTTTTGTTATTTGAATTTTATGAAGACTGGCAAAGAGTTAAATTTGCTGGTTATTGAATTGCTAAAGTACCAGGACGAATACTATTTCTAATAGTTTCAATAATACTATGAAAGGTATAAGAGCTCCAGGAGTACCTTGGGGTACTAAGTGGGCAAATATATGTTTAGTATTATTAATTCAACCAAAGAGCATAAAACTTGGGAATAAAATTAAGTTAAACAGCACAAGAGATGCATTGATAGATACAGTATCTCGAATGGTTTGAATTGTGGGATGGGTGTATCTTTAATTCAAATGTCCAAAATTTAGCACACTGTTTTCTTCGTATGTGCTATTCAGATGGATTCAGACTTCTGGCAGTCAGTTTTGGACAGCCAAAACCTGACTCATGTAAACATTTTTAATGAAAACAGTAACAAACATAAATAATTTAATGCAATAAAAATGTATATAAATCTTCTAAGCGCTTTCTTATTGAATTATTGAGGACCTATTATACCTCTCTCTCTAGTAATGAGTCTTCCTTTGTTCCAGATAGAAAGGATAAAAAGAGAGAAAATTGGGAAGAGGTTAACATGGTTTTGCTTTAAATAAAGTAATAAGCAAATTATTATTCACAAAATCTCATCACTCCCCAGCAATAGCCGTGCAAAATTTTGATAAATATCAAACTTCATGTTTTAAGTTTATATTCCAAAGAATTTCAAAAGAGGCATCATAAATGGAGTGAAATATTGACTTCAACTCTGTATAAAGACCAAATTGTGGAAAAGTGGACATGTTTGGGAGACAAAGAGAAGAACAAACAACCAAAGAAGTCAAAAATTGTAAAGAGAACTATGAAATTTTTCCATATTTGCACATCACCTTTTTTAACATCCTCATTCTTTAACCGGTTAATTCATATTGGAGGATGAATGAAAATGAGTGAAATTATGCTCAAATGAACCCAGATTCCATAGTATTTTGAGTTACCCAAGATTCATCTTTCAGGATAAGGAAAACCATAGGAGTAAACCTTATCCAGATAGCTCATCCTGATTGAGATTCAAATTTGGCACCTCTTAAATGTGAGGTACACATGCTACCTCCACCCACACAGGCGGGCACTTATCAGCTTAAAGGAGTGTTTAGTAGGGAGTCTTAATATTTGATCATATTCAATAATGCTTTAAATAAATAATTGTGATGTATTTGAAAAGAGCATTTTCAAGAAACATAAATTACTCAAAATTTGGAACATCCAATAACTTGTTCTATTTCTTTCTTGCAGAAGTAGTGGAGCCCAGCGATATACCAGTGATGATCTTTATAAACCTCGACCTCTCTTCACCCCTGGCTCAAGACGAAGCAGGAACAGGCCTGCTTCTCCTATTGAAGGTAAATGCAGTAACTATTCTCTCCATATCTTTGGATTGCAAAATATTATTTAAAATTAAATGGAGTTCTAGTAACACAAGGGACATAGAGAAAATTTCTAGATAAGGCAAGACGTTAAAAGTTAAAACATATACTTCTCCCCTTATGTAATCCATCTTACACTCACTATACATTAAACTACTGATTTTTAACAAATGTATTTCTTTATTTTCTATCCAAATATGTTTGAAATAATGAACTATCTGTAAAACCACTAGTAGTTCAAATTCATCTGTAAATAAAACAATGAGTATGATAATATAGTCAAACCCTTCTATTTCTAGTCCTGATGTTTCTTGCAGCCAAAAGCAATAGCTGCTTTTGTTCTACTACTCAGGTGTTAAACATTGCCAAAGTACAGGGTAAACACAAATGTTTTATCCTCTTTCATTGGCTTGTACTATGGAAAGTATGAAGTTTATATTATTGAAACATATACCATTAGAAAGAGAAACTCATCAAATTGCAACTAAAATTTCACAGGTGTATGTTGCACACTGCTAGGCAGTAAGTAAGAGAAATGGCGGTTACAGGAGCTTAATGTACATATTGTGTTCTTGAATTTCATACACCAAGGTCAGTTAATTGTTGTACAAAGACATTTCTGTACACAATATCAATAAAAAGACAATTCGTTCATGTTATTCAAGATTTACAACCACATACTGATTGTGGTTACCACGACATGCTCCAGCAGGTTTGGATGGATTTGGACTATCAAGTGGATATTTGTCATGTGACGCGAGGGGCTCACATTGAGCACCTGTAGCAGTTGGAAGTTCAGGAGTTTGTTATCAGAACTTGTTGAGTTTCTCTTTTTAATGGTATGTTTCAATAATGTAAGCCTTATATTTTCCATAATACAAGCCAATGAAAAGGAGTAAAACATTTGTGCTAACCCTATATAATTCATTCTTCTTTAACTTAATATTGTAACTAGGGCTCGGAACTTGATGAAATGTCATCTCTTTTCTGCATGATCACAGACAGTGCAGAATGCAATATAAATTTACTTCTCCTATAGGTGAACCAATATTGACTACCTTTATTTTGCATCTTTTTGCATTTTTGGGGTTTTTAATGTCTATTGGTCATTATTTTAGAAAATAAGGTACCTTTGAGAGAGTCAACATGAAAAATTCAGTGCAATAGGCGAGATTTGAACCACAGATCTACTGGTTTCCATCCAGTCGCTCTTACCCATTGAGCTACCACGGCCAATTTGCCATCATGACATTAAATTCTCCAATTGACTTATATATCAAAAACACTTTTTAAACCAATTCTCGAACTGTATAAACACTTAAGCTCCACTTACTTTTTAAATTAGGACAAGTTTCAAGGACACCGCGTCCCCATCCTCAGCTGATGTTCTACTGGTTCTTCAGGTGACCGCCTCCCTCTCCTGGCGCTGTTCAATGAGTTGAATGACGTCATCTACTACTGGAATTTCGAAGTTCATTGCTCTCTTTTTGTTCTTCAAAATGTGTATATTTTCCCAAACTGTTAATTCCCAATACTTTTTTGCCGGTACCAAAAGTTTTATGTCTTTGGAAATGTTGTGATTTTTTGACCAGAAGTGATGGGCTATGGCCGATTTATCTGTCTGTTTGTATTTAATACATCGCATGTGTTCTTTCATCCTTGTTTCTAGGTTTCTCTTTGTTTTTCCGATATAAATTTCGTGGCAATCCTCACATGTATTAAATACAAACAGACAGATAAATCGGCCATAGCCCATCACTTCTGGTCAAAAAATCACAACATTTCCAAAGACATAAAACTTTTGGTACCGGCAAAAAAGTATTGGGAATTAACAGTTTGGGAAAATATACACATTTTGAAGAACAAAAAGAGAGCAATGAACTTCGAAATTCCAGTAGTAGATGACGCCATTCAACTCATTGAACAGCGCCAGGAGAGGGAGGCGGTCACCTGAAGAACCAGTAGAACATCAGCTGAGGATGGGGACGCGGTGTCCTTGAAACTTGTCCTAATTTAAAAAGTAAGTGGAGCTTAAGTGTTTATACAGTTCGAGAATTGGTTTAAAAAGTGTTTTTGATTGATGAAGCTCCACTGTTTATAAATACTTCTATTATAGTTTTATTATGACTTATATATTTTCCCGGTAAACCACTAGGGGCTCTCACATCTGATACTCACTGTTTGTGGCGACTTACTTTTTCATGTTTTGAATGCCAGACGTGACATTAACTTGAAGACAGCTTCTCCTAAAATAAATTGCCGCTTTGTGATACCACATTCTAGTATGCCATGCAAATGAGGGGATTAAATTATTGCATCAAAATGTACAGCACTTTAGTAATAAAGTACATACTGTAGAGTTGGTTTTCCATAAAGTTAGTCCACATGTAGCAATTCTAACTGAACATA
This sequence comes from Mantis religiosa, assembly GCA_030765055.1. NCBI lineage: Eukaryota > Metazoa > Arthropoda > Insecta > Mantodea > Mantidae > Mantis > Mantis religiosa. The sequence continues at coordinate 129,979,085 of CM060953.1, read as the reverse complement.
GTCTAACAGAAAATAATGTAATATGTACAAAATTCAAAACTATAATTTAGCAAGCAAATTCTGTCAAAAAATTCACAAGGGTAGTGATGTGGCTATATATGCCAAAAATGGGGTCATATACAGGGAAATGCCTAAGATTTGTAATATGAGCTTTGAGATGATTAGAGAATTGGCTGTTATTAAGATATGTTGTGATACATGTGCCTGTGTAATTAATTCTAGGAGTGTACAGATCTCCAGGCATTTCAGTGACACATTTTATTGAAGCCTTTGTTGTTATACTAAACAGTGTATGCAATCTAATATAAATTTGATTGTATTAGGTGACATAAATATCAACTCAGTCACTGAAAAAAGGGATTATGTACATTTAATGGACTGCTTAAAAATATATGATCTAAAACTATGGATACATCTCACGGATCTATTATTGACCACATATTTACCAACATTAAAACTGGGTATTCATCAGAAGTTGGTAACTATCATCTATCAGATCATTATGCACAAATCATCCAAATAGATAATATCACTGCCAATACAATTGAAAAAAATAGGTTTGTTAACTACGCAGTATGAATGATGAAAATGTTACTAAACTCAAACATGCACTAGAACATAAAACATGGCAGACAATGTACTCAGTGGATGGAGTTAACTCAAAGTGGGTATTATAATTTTAACCTACATTTTAATGAAAGGTGCCCAATTACTACAAAAAGGGAGAATGCTTGGAATAGTAAAAAGGTAAAGCTAAAAGCTGAGGAGTGTGTTTGAGAAATAGAATGAAAGGCACATATGAATGGTACAAATCAACAGGAGGGAATCAAAAATAAATACAAAAAGTGAAAGAGAATTTTCGTAAATATTTAGTTGAGATCCAAACATCGCAATATAAACTTCAATTCAATTAGATACTTGTAATAATATTACTAAGGGTGCCTGAAATATTATAAATAAAGTAAAATTAAAACCAAAAATGCATGAAAATATTGTAATAATCATGGTAAAATTGAAAAAAAAATCCAGAGGTTATATGCAATATTTTTTATGAACGCTCCTTAAATGTTACAGCAACAAGAACTCCCAAACCAATGTTTTGCCAATTCACAATAAAGCTCAAAACTTAAAAAATAGTATATATTTATAACCAACTGATGAAAAGGAAATAATAGAAATTATTAAAACATTCGATAATAAACAATCTAGTGGCTGGGATGATATAACACCTAAATGTCTAAAACAATGTAAACAAGAAATAGGCTGGCCCCATAACTCAGTCGGTGGAGCGCCTGCCTGCCATGCTAGCGGTCCCAGGTTCGATTCCCAGTGGTGGGGGTGAGGATTTTTCTCCGACCAAGATAATTCCTCATCTTCCCAGAGTCTGGAAGTATGAATGAGAGTGTGATTGTGTGCGTGATCCAATGATTAAAACCCAACAAACACGAGTTAACACCTTCAGTATGTTTCAAAGAAGAATGACTGCTGGTATGACCATTGGAATTAGGAACAAATAAAAAAAAATTAGCAATGCCATTGGTACATTTGATAAACTACTCTATAGCAAATGGGGAGTTTCCAAACTGTTTGAAAACAAGTATAGTACGCCCTATATTTAAAAAAGGAGATAAAACACAAGTAACTAATTATCGCCCAATCATGTTAACATCCACATTAGCCAAGCTGTTTGGAAAAATATTACTAGTTAGGCTAAATATATTTCTAGCTGACAATAATGGTGTTAGACCTACACAACATGGTTTTCAAAAGAACCACTCAACTGTAACTGCTACAACTAATTTCTTGGAGATATTATAACCAGACTAGAAGATAGGAATGAAGTAGCTGGTATTTTCCTGGACTTTATGAAAGCTTTTGACTGTGTTTATCACAAAATATTACTGCTGAAGCTAACAACAATGAAATAAGGGGAGTGGCAGAACAATTAATTTCATCTTATTTAACAGATCGATTAACTAAAATAATGGGACAGACATATTGATGAAGTCTGTAATAACATCAGTATAGGAAGATATCTATTAAGATATATTTTATAGTTTCAAAAACCTTAGTATATTACGCACAATTCATTAGTTGTAATATATCCTCATTTGCTGTATTAGAACTCTATTCTATTCCATATGAATAGAATGTTAACATTGCAAAAAAGGTGTATAAGGATAATTTCAAATGTAAGATCTGACCATCCATAGGAGAGTTATTTAGAAAAAAATGGAATTCTCACAGTTCTATCACTATGTATATCGTGTACTACTTTTAGTACATGGGTCTAAAGACATCAAGACATTGTGAGGTGCACAAGCACAATACTAGAAGCCAGAGTAATGTATATAGATCTATATACACGAAAAAAGTTTTCTGACAAAGGTCCATTAAATATAGGAGCAACTTTGTATTTAGAAAAAAACTTCCAATAGAATTTAAAACTATAAATTAACTGCGTTAAGGGTAAGTTAAGGAAATACCTTGGAACAAACCTATGTATAGACGGGAAGAATTCTAAGCAAAGCTGTGTGTGTGTGTGTGTGTGTGTGTGTGTGTGTGTGTGTGTGTGTGTGTGTGTGTGCGTGCGTGCGTGCGGGCGAGGGGCGGGCGGGCGGGCGGGCGCGCGTGGGCGGGTGTGTGTATATGTGCAGTAGTTTGTAATTAATAAATGTATTTTAATACTTGTAAATAGTAACTTGGCCATGCTTATAACTTGTATTTCCAAATGCACAAGCAATAAAGAATAATAATAATTATTATTATCTTCATCATCATCTCTCTTTATTAACCTATAAAATTTTAATCATTTTCTGTTTTCTAACCCTCTCTATATTTCTTGTCTTTCTATATCCTCCACTCTATTTATGACTATTTTCCAAAAACCTTTTTTCTTGTCTCCATAAATTGCCCATTCCTATTTCTTCCACAGCTTTTTCACTTCTCTCAACTTTTTCTACTTCTCATTTTCTTTCATTGATTCATACATACTTTTAGGATTTCATAGTTATCTTATCAAACATTTATAACATTTTAAAACTCTTTCAATTATTATACCTTTTCTTTTGGTTTTTCCTAATTCCACTAAGGCTGCTTCACCTGAAGCTGATCTGCAATCCCAATAGCTCTTTGGCAAATATAACTAGTCTATTGTTACTTTTGACGTCCCCATATTTCTGCAGCATGCAACATCCTTGACTCTACTAGTGTTTCATACATTCTCTCTAACCATGTACTTGAAATATTGAGTTTTGCTTTGCATATCCTTATTCCTGCCATTGCTGCCTTTCCTTTGGCTAGCCGCCTTCCTCCCATGTGCTTCCCATTCTCCATTATTATTCATCCTAACCCCTAAGTACTCAAATTCTTTTACGACTTCTAATTTTTGTCCCTCTAAAAACCATTGTCCCTTAATCTATATGTTAATATTCCTGAGTATACTTTACCTAATACAGATAATAAGCTTATTCCTCTGTAACTTCCTGGATTATTTTTTCCTCCTTTCCCTTTATATGTTGGTACTACCATACTTATTTTCCAGCACTGTGGTATCTCTTCATTCCCTTTAATTTTATTTAATACATTTGTCATTATATTTAGGCCTTTCTTAGTATTACTGTATTTTTTCCAAATGTCTCCTGGAGTCTATCCCCACTGCTTTACCTTTTTCTAGATTGTTTTAACTGTTGGGGTACTTCTATCCATGTAAATTTACCATCTGTATTCTATTCTTTATTATGTCCCTCCCCAGTATTTTAATGTCCCTTTCTACTCCTTTGTCATCTTTTATCAAGCCTCTAAAATACTCTAACCATTCCTGAGGCAATGTTTTACATTCTTTCCCTCCCTTATTCGCTTTTTTTTTTCTTCAGATTTTCCATATTGTTTTACTATCTTTTTCATCCGTTGCGTCTATTAATTTATTTTTTATATTTTCCTGCCATTCTTATTTCTTTTCCTCTAACAAGCATTTATAATCTCTTTTACTTTCCAACACAGTTTTCTTGTCTCAATTGTCTTCAGTGCTCCTCCACCTTTTTAGATGCCTGAATATCATTCTTTTGCTAATTGGCAATCATCATAACATCCTTCTCTTATTTGATTCCTTCCCTGCTTAATTTTCATTTCTCTCCCTGCATTAGATACTAGTAACTTTAATAATTCAAGTGCTTTTCTTATGTTTCCCTCTTTTATGGCAATCATTAATCCACATTTTAAGATTTGGCCTACTTCTGAGCTTATATCTGCTAAGAGACCCTCCTCCATTTCATCTCTCCATTTAAATATTTATATTTCTTTTAATTGTACTGTCTCCTTCCCTCCCTACTGTTCCTTTGATTCTTTGATTTCTAACAGTAAAGGGAAGTGGCTACTATTTATTATCACATTCTTAACCTTAAAATTACTGATTTTCTCCTCCATTCTTTCACTACATAGTATAGAATCTTTAACACTTCAACCATTTGCATTTACAAACGTAAACTCTCCTTCTTATTTTCCCCTACATCACCACTATATATTGTGACTTTGTGGGTTCGTGAAATTAAAAGTCCAGTTGCACAAACTAAAATGTTCTTTATTTCCACTGAATTACAGTTGGTACACGTATCACACACAGTTACGTAACACTCAGAATTATGCAACACTCACAATTACGTAGTACTCACTACTCTCTCTAGAGCTGACTAAAAACTCAGAACTGAGAACTGCCTGAGTCGTCCAATGCGACGCTTATATAGGCAGATCGCTGCATTTCGAAGCTTCGCAGCTCGGGACACTCATCCCGATTGTTCCAGACGTCAGAGGGAGGGGAAAGAGATGGTACAGTGGCTCGTGATACTTTTCTAACCATCCCCTCAGTGAGCGCCACAAGATAAATGGGTAGGCGTGGCCTGAATGCCTCCTGTCCCCCACCCAGCTGCCAGTTTGTCGTGCCTTGCGATAATTGGGTGACAGTATTATTAAATTATTTGTTTCACAGAAACCTAACAACTTACTATCCTAGATAGAGCCAACATGAAAAATTCACTGCCATGACTGGAATTTGAACCACGGATCTCCTGGTTTCCATCCAGTTGCTATAACCCATTGAGCTACCGTGGCCAACGTGCCGTCCTGACATTAAATTCTCCAGTTGACTCGTATATTTCCCCGGTTTAGCCTATATATGACTAGTGTGAACAAATGATTAATTTCCATCAATTAACTTACTATCCTCCTTATTTGTTATTTTATCTCTACTTTTTCTTGGTCTTATTTCATCTTTTTCTCCTCCCTCCCCATATTCTTCTCCACATAATCTACTATTTCCCTCTCCTATTCTTGCATTAAAATCTCCCATTATTATAAATTCTATATCCATAAACTTCCTTCTCAATAGATAGTCAACATGAAAAATTCAATGCCATGGCCGGGATTTGAACCACGGATCTCCTGGTTTCCGTCCAGTCGGTCTAACTCATTGGGCTACCTTTTCAATTCTTTCATATCTTCCTCTAGATCCTCATATATTCTGGGATTTTGGAAAGCTGATGCATCTGGATGGTTATATACTACCTCTAGCCCTATTCTTGTATTTATTTTTCCTATTTGCCTAATTATCAGCCACAATACTTCCTTGTCCCTATCCCCTAAAGTCATTGTGTCCGCAGTCACTTCTAGGTCTTTTCTAATCAAAATTCCTATTCGTCCTGATGCCCTACCTTTATCACTATTTCTGGTTGCTCTCTTTCCCTTGAATTTAAACTTCTCTAACTCTATATTTACATTATTTGAAGTTAGGTTGTGTGTATGTTTTTTTTTTTTTTACGCTTCTTCACTTACATTTTTATATTATTGAGGGACTAGTTTTGTAAGCCATCGCCATCATTTTCAACCTCTTTCCAATTAACATCTGTTGTCATCTGCTCTCTTCTCTCTGGCAGTGGAACTATGAATGTTTCTGCAAAATTATCTACAGTGATATTTCAAAGCTATTTACTTGGTCCATATTTTTCCATATTAATATGTTCTCCCATGCTGTCAATTTATTTTGGTTTATCACTCCGTTTGGAATTTTGGATTTGGATCAATGTCATGATTTTTGTTCCAGAACTGAAATGCTGCTGCTGACGACTTACCTTCATTTTGATGCTTCTAAAGTGCCCCTGTACTCTAGTTTTTAGGTTTCTTTTAGTTTGACTAATGTAGCATTTTTCACAATTCTTACAACTTATCTGGTATATTCCAAATCTGTTAATTGATTGGATTTCAACTTTTGTTTTTGAATGTAACAATTTTAAAACTGGGTATCTATTAGTAGGTGCCAAGATGATATTTTGTTCCCTAAAGCTCTTTTCGAATTTATTAAAGGCGATTATAATTTTAAAAAAATCTTTTACCATCCTTGGGTTAATTAACATTTTCAAAAAAATTTTAAAGAACTTAGTATAACTTTAGTTCCTCAAAATAAATATAGTATTAAAAATTTACTACATTTCTCAAAAAAAAAAAAAAAATCATAATAATTAGGATAATTTATTATCGTAATAATAAAAATTGGCATTTATCAATTTAATTGTTCAGATTGTGATCAGGTTTATATTGGAAAGACCAAACTTAATTTAGAAACCAGAACAAAAGAACATTTTCATAACATTTTCATTGATAAATTGGCCATAGCAGATCATTTTTTGTTATTTAACCATAAAATAAATCCAGAAGTTAACTTATTAAAACAATTAAGTAGTCTCATAGATTTAATGGTTTGGGAAAAAATATTTATTTTAAAAAATAAAATTCATGTTATGAATTTTGAAATACCAACAATCGATTCTCTCTTTAAGTTTATATCATTTTCAGATTTTGGTAGTATTGGCAGAAATGTAGTGACCTCTAGTGATTGTAACATTGACAGCAAGATTGTTTTCGACTGAAGATGTGAATGAATATTCATGAAATCGGAATCTCAATTAATAAAACAATTTACATTTATTTAAAAGATAAGTGAAGTTTCTGTTACAAATAATAATTATATTTGTGTAGTATTTGTTGCTTCATTGTAACTAGCTTCATTTTTTACATAATCATACTTAGGAGTTGGCAAAAATAGTAGGTTATGCTACAACTTCCAAAAATCACCTAATCCATATTTTTAATTGTGTTTATTTATTTACAGAGTTCACATAGTCTAGAGTTAACCCAGGGAATTATATAGTGCTCAGAATTTTTATAAGTTATTTTTACTTTAATGGAAATTAATTGTTCTTTCACACTAGCCGTGTGTAGGACGCACTATGAAAGGGTAGAGCCAGACTGAAAAATTCAATGCCATAGCCGGGATTTGAACCACGGATCTGGTTTTCGTCCAGTCGCTCTAACCATTTGAGCTACTATGGCCAACATGACATTAAATTCTCCAACTGACTCGTGTTTCTCATGGTAAACCACTTAGGAGTTCTCATAAACACATGAGACAACTACCGGGCCTTTAAGTACTTACAGCATAGTAGGTTGCCATTAAGGTAGTTGTCTCATGTGTTTATAAGAACTCCTAAGTGGTTTACCGGGAGAAACACGAGTCAGTTGGAGAATTTAATGTCATGTCGGCATGTTGGATATAGTAGCTCAAATGGTTAGAGCGGCTGGACGGAAACCAGAAGATCCGTGGTTCAAATCCTGGCTATGGCATTAAATTTTTCAGTCTGGCTCTACCCTTTCATAGTGTATCCTACACACGGCTAGTATGAAAGAACAATTAATTTCCATTAATTGTTCCTAATAGTGGTCCGAACTATAAAGCCCGGTCTTCAAGTACTTACAGCATAGTAAGTCGCCATTAAGGTAGTTGTCTCATGTGTTTATGAGAACTCCTAAGTGGTTTACCGGGAGAAACACGAGTCAGTTGGAGAATTTAATGTCATGTCGGCATGTTGGCCATAGTAGCTCAAATGGTTAGAGCAGCTGGACGGAAACCAGAAGATCTGTGGTTCAAATCCCAGCTATGGCATTTAATTTTTCAGTCTGGCTCTACCCTTTCATATTCTTATATTATTTTCAACTCTTTAAAGCTATACTGTTTGATTAGCTAATGTAATTACAAATGTATGCACTTGGACTATAGGTCCAAATAAATTAATAAATAAATAGGATGATCAAAAAATATGACTAGTCAAAAATTATACAACACCATATAGTAACTCTCTCTCCACTTTATTCTTGCTTATGTTACCAAAAACTGTTTACACATTCTCCTCATCTAAATTCCATACTCTGAGCCAATTTTTCAATATTCTTTCCATCACCTTGCTTTGGTAACCTAATCCTCCTAATTCTATTAAAGTAGCCTCATTTGGTGAAAACCTTTTGTATAAATTGCAACTCTTGACCAGTCTAGGCAAACAAAATATTGACACTTATGCTTTAAATACAAGAACAAGCTGAAGACTGCTGATGACTTCCAAAAATCACCCTGAACTGTATTTTTAATGCTGGGAAGAGATTTAAATTTCAAACTGGGCAAGTTTAGCATCTTCTAAGAATGCAACACAAAGATTTTCAAAGAAATCTCCCACTCCAAACTAGTGACTGATTTTGTTAAAACTGCCTCTAAACAGTTTTGTTTAAAACAGCATATGTTGAAAATATTTTTATAAAAAAGAAGTGTATATCTTGAATTTTGTGGAAATAGTTTCTGGTCTGCTCGTCATTATGAATGACTTTTCCATAACTGATACTCCAGAAGAGTAAATCTTACTGCGGAAAGAATGAGAACACATTCAAACACATATTTTATGTCAAATATATTTTTTTCTGAACAAGGAATAGCATTACGTAGAAAATGGAGCTAGTTACAGTGAAGCAATAAGTATTATACAAATATAACTATTTGTAACAAAAAACTTACTTATCTTAAGAAAAATGATGTCAATTTTTCTTATTAAAGAAAATTCAACTAATAAAAAAAATCCACATCATTTTTCTTAAGATAAGGGAAGCTTTTTGTTACAAATAGTTACATTTGTATAAGGAATAACATATTCCTTGTTACTGGCTTGAATTGTTAAGTACGAGGTGCATCTAGAGAGTAACCCCTAATTGTGTCCAGAGATGGCACTGTCAGTCACTGCCCATGCGCAGGAGTAGAGAGGAAGTATGTGGGAATAATGCAATTATGTTTGTCTTCTAGTGGCGGTGGTTACCATGTTATGCTAGGAGAAAATGGGTACTCTGATATCGTCTCTTGCTAGCTCCAAGTTTTGTGCTGCCATTCGATTTTTGTGTCCTCAAAACAGTCACCAGCAGAAATCCATCACAAATTGTGTCTTGTGTATGGACACAATATTATGTACAACAGTATGGTAGATGATGATGATGATGCAGGCAGTTTAGTGAAGGGCAAACTAATATTTGATGACCGTAGTTGCAGAATGCCCCTGGTGATACCAGAAGTGTTGGAAAGTGTGCAGCAAGCAGTTGTGCTGAACCAGTGCTTCACAATTACAGAACTCTCTTGTTAATTCCCCCAGATTTCTTTGCTCACTTTTACATTGTTTTTAAAATTAGCTTATTTGGAAAAAGAGGACTTAAAAACTCTTATTAATGGTTAAATCTTAAATTGACTTTTTGGATCAGTGCAGTACTCTATCCGTCTTAAGTAAGAACTAGAGAAGTTTGCTAGTAGAGAAGTACCACATGTTTGCCTGTTGTAACATAATCACCAAGGTTTGAAAAAACATTATTGCTGAACTGTTATCAAGAATTAAAATAATGAATAATGAATGACATGTAAATTTATTTTGCAGAAACTGCAACCAGCTGTGCCACAAAACGCTCTGCTACGAGCAGTGATGTAGCTGACACTCCACCACCAGCTAAGAGAAGAAGATGATTACAACATTTTCACCTTCCTATATACCAGGCCCTTGTTCAAAAATTCACACTCAGAAGTCCTTATATACTCTTTCAGTAAGTAGGATCTGAAGATGTTGCTTAAAACAATGGGATGGTGTAAACTTGTGACTATTATCCTTTTAAACATCATAAATTCTGTGAAGAAGTGTATGATGTTCAAAACTAAGTGATAGGAAGTATTTGTATTTAAGAACTTCCAAAAACAAAAATAGGGGTGCTGAGCTCAAAATTTTATATTGTATTTTATAAATCAAATAAACTTTGTAAAAGCCTCAGGAGATTTTTGCTTTAAGCAAGACCTTTTTTTGACTGAGCTATAGCATTCTTTTACATTTTTAACATTAACCTTTCCATATAAGAGCACAAGTTGTTCTAAGGTAAATGGTGATGAATGTTATAGTTGTCCAGTTTAGAGTTCTCCAGCCTCTAATGTATTGTACAGTAATGCAGGAGCTTATCTTGTGATTCAGATTGTGGGACAAAGCTATACTTACAAACTCATTCTCAGTAGTCTACAAATTAGGATTGCTGATACAAGGGACACTCGTAAAATATTTACTTTGTTTCTCCTCCTCCTCCTCCTCCTCCTCCTCCTCCTCCTCCTCCTCCTCCTCCTCCTCCTCCTCCTCCTCCTCCTCCTCCTCCTCCTCCTCCTCCTCCTCCTCCTCCTCCTCCTCCTCCTCCTCCTCCTCCTCCTCCTCCTCCTCCTCCTCCTCCTCCTCCTCCTCCTCCTCTTCTTCTTCTTCTTCTTCTTCTTCTTCTTCTTCTTCTTCAATGTACAATATCCAGCAAAACCTATGTTTATGTAATGTAACTTTTGGAATTATAATTAATAAGTTTTTCCTTGCTCTTGTTGCTTCTACTAGAATAGAACTATTATTAGCTGTCCACTATTTTTCCAAATGTTTCCAAACTATGCAAACACTTTTAAAAATCATCCAATAGTATTTTATGTGTTGTGATGTTTTTGCATATTTTTGTTACATGCTATAAGCAATGAAACTTTGGATATTGAAATGTCTCAAAAATATTCATTGTATGAGAACTGTTCAACAAAGAATGATCATAATTTTTTTTATTTATAATTTCTTACTACAGAATTTAATCTTATGTAATTTCTTCCTACAGAATTTAATATTATGATACTCTGTTAGCTTAATATGTAACAAACACTACTAGTACTCTTTTCATTGCTGGCACTCGTGGTTCCTGCCTGTGAGAGGCAGACATACTGAGACATTGATTACGTAGAAAATGAAGCTAGCTACAGTGAAGCAATAAATATCTACGAAGTTGACTGATGATGAAAACAATCTGTTTTTTTTTAATCAGTCTCCATTAGAAAGAAGTATTAACACCAATTTCTTAAGATAAGTGAAGCCTTTGTAACAAATATTTATATTTGTGTAATACTGAGATATGTTTAGTATTGCCTAGCACAAAAATGGAGCTGACTCCCAGTGAACAATATACAGCTTTGAAACTATGGTCTTGTCTCAACAGACTTCAGTTAAGGCCAATGGAGAACCTGTTTTTTCCCATAACACAGTTCTAAGGTGGTTTAAATTGTTTAAAGAGGGGAGACAGTCAATTTCAAGCCGAAAGAACCAATTGTCCAGAAGATGTACAAAACTGGAGAAGAAAAGCAGCTGTTTTTAAGAAAGAATTATAGCAAAGAAGACCAGTTTTACAAATTATGCAGAACATATGGACTATAGAAAAGATGGAAATAAAATCTGCAAATTTCTTAATAAAACAAAATTATCAAAAAATACATCAGAACCATTAAAATATAATAACAAAAACTTAACTACAGATAGAGAAATAGCAGAATCCCTTAACAAGTTTTATGCTCAGTCCCAAAGAATACCCCAGGCATACAAGAAAGAAGATAAAGCTATCCAAAAAACTATTAGAGAAACTAATAAATCAAAAGACCTACAAAATGATATTTTTAATCAAGACTTTAACAAAATGGAACTGGATCTAGCAATAGAACAACTACAGAACAAAAAATCTCCAGGACCTGACAATATCCACCCAGAGTTTATTAAACACCTTGGCAGGAAAGGAAAAGAAATCCTACTGAAATTGTATAACACATCTTGGAAAACGACTGTACCCTCCAACTGGAAAAAAGCCATTATCATCCCGATTTTAAAGAAAAATAAACCTTCAAATAATATTAATAGTTTCAGACCAATATCTTTAACCAGCATTACTGCAAAAGTGATGGAAAGAATGGTAGCATCTAGACTTAACTGGTTCCTAGAATACTATAACCTAATTAATAGTTCACAAACCAGCTTCAGACAGAATCATAGTACAAGTGAAAATGTAATTCTTCTAAGCCAGGACATCAAGGAAGCTTTCAATAGAAAGGAGGACACCCTAGCAGTATTCATTGATTTTCAATCAGCATATGACTCAGTCTGGAGAAACCAATTAATTGAGAAGTTGCAATCAATAGGTGTGAAAACTAACATGCTTAAATGGATAACCGAGTTTATCTCACAAAGATTTTGTGCTACAAAATATAATACATACATTTCCAAATATAAACAAACACACCGAGGACTTCCACAAGGTGCTGTTCTGAGCTTTAATATTTATATAAATGACCTTCCGCAAATAATAAAAACACCAGAAACCAAAATTTCTTTATTTGCTGACGATGTAGTCATCTGGACCCCAGACTCTCCAAAAAAATCAAAATTAATTGAAGCCAGAATAGAAACAGCCCTAAACAAAGTACATGAATGGAGCTCCAGAAACCTCATGACTATTAATGTAGAAAAAACAAACTATGAACTATTTACACTAAAATATAAACCAGTGAACATTAACATAAATTACAATGGTAAACCACTCAAAGCAATTGATGATGCCAAATACTTGTGCATCACTTTTGACAGAAAACTTAGTTGGAAAAAACACATAAGAAATATCTCAGAAAAGGTTGAAAAGAAACTGCAAATCCTGAAAAGTTTGGCTGGTGCTAAATGGGGTTGCTCAAGGAGAGTCCTTAACACAACATATAAAATGTATATCAAACCAAACTTCTTGTACTGTTCTGAAATCTTAATAACAGCAACAAATGCTAGCATCCAAAAACTTGAACAAATACAAAATCAGGCTCTTCGCCTAATCACTGGAGCAGTTAAATCCACACCTGTTGATGCCATGTTTGCCTTAACACAGATCCCACCAATAAAAACAAAAATAGAAGAACAAGCATTGCTTCAACATGAGAAAATGTTACGGCTATCAAACTCTAAATGGACAGAAAAGAACCTCCCTCCACCAGTTCTTAAAACTCATAGTAGTTTCGTAGAAAAGGTAACACAGATTAAATCTAAATTAAACATTCCTAACACCAGAGAAAATCTACTTATAAGAGAGAATCCATTAGAATTATTGCAACCTACCTTCAGTTTGGAATTAACAGAGAAAACAAGTAAATCAAACACACCAAAAGAAATACAAAATCTTCTAGCACTGGAAACAATCAATACCAGATATCCCACAGAAGAATGGCTACACATATATACTGATGGATCCACCAAAGAAAACCTTACTGGAGCTGGAGTTACATGTACACATTTTTCCTTTTATCATTCTTTTGACAGAGACACAACAAATTATGGTGGAAAAATAGAGGCTATACACATTGCTATCCGACAATTACTAAATCTTTCCTTAAATAAACTTAACAAGGCAATAATTCTCTCAGATTCTAAAGCTGCAATTCAAGCAATATGTTCAAATGCTACAAAGAAGTCAACAAAAATTAGAGAATGCTACAAAATGTTAACACAACTCCCAAAAAGTTAATAAGATTGTCCATCTCCAATGGATTCCAGCACACTGTGGCGTCATGGAGAATGAAACTGCAGATATACTTGCAAAGAAAGGCACAACAATAAAGCAAAAATCTAAATTTAATTTCTCATATTCATCAAAACGCTTGATCACTACAAAATTTTCTCACTCATACCTACAAGAAATAGAAATAAATGCCAAAGACAAAAAATGGATCACACTAATTTCCAACACAGATATAATCCCCCAGAGACCAAGGAAAACAGCAGTTGCAGCCTTCAGACTATTGACAAATTACGACTGTCTGGCAAGTCATCTCTACAGAATAGGTATCTCAGCTTCACCAATATGTGTCTTGTGTAACGATCCAGAAGAAATGAATGAAGACCACTTGAAGACCTGCGAAGAATTAAGATCAGAAGAAACTACAGTTCAAAAGTATTGGAAAGCACGAATGCTAATGGCTTCATTGCCAGATGCAAGGTATTAGAAAACAACAGTCAATTTCAAAGGAAGTGCTCCGGTTACTGCTCTTATGGAAGAAAACATCATTACTACTGTCACTATGAGAAAGGATTGATGAATAACCTTTAAATATTGAAAATTTCACTGGGTTTTATCCACACATTGGTGACAAAAAATTTAGGCTTAAGATGTGTTTGTGCGCTATGGGTTCCAAGACTGTTGATTCCAGACGAAAAGGACATGTGTGTGTAGGTCTGCATGCAGTTGAAGATGATGTTAGAGGAAGATCTGGGATTTCTTTCAAAGGTAAATTATTGCTGATGAAACTTGACTACATCATTTTGATCCTGAGAGTAAACAGAAAGCTCAATTTGGAAATCTCCTTCATCACCAAACCCCAAAAAAAGTAAAAGTGGTTGCTTCCGCTGAGAAAGTTATGGTCATCTCTTCTTCTTAACTGCCCTATTATACCACTACATGGTGTCAGGGTATCCTTGTTCCTCTTAACCCTCATGCAGATTGAGGAATGGAATCTCTAGATCAGTGAGAAAGAGAATCCAGGATGGGTGATTAGTCCGATGCCTGGTATGAGAGTGAAGAAAGTGGATAACTGAATGAGGGTGAGATGAAATGATCGGAAAGATGATGGAGCAACTAGTGGAATACTGGCAGGGGAAACTGGAGGACCCAGAGAAAACCCACCCCAACCTGTGTTGTCCACCACAAATCTCACTTTGCAGTTGTCTGGGATCGAACCCGGTCCACCTTGGTGAGAGTCAAGCAGCACCATGGTCATCTCATTTTTTAATATTGATGAATATTGCATATTACATATGCGCACATCAATAACAGGACAATACTACTGATACTACTGGGATGACCGGAAAACATTACAACTCCACATCAGATGCAAAGGACAATATTTCTGTGAAATAGACTGACAGCTGCAGCATGGTAATGCACAGTCGCATATTGCCATTGTTGTTATACTGAATATCTTGAAAAAATGAATGTGAAGTGCATTCTTCACCCTCTCTATAGTCCAGATATAGTCCCATGTGATCTTTTTCTGTTTCTTTCATGGAGGGCATCATCCATCATCAGAATTGGTGCTGAAGATGGTTCTGAAGGACCTTTCAAAAAATGGTTTCCAGTATGTCTTTGCAGACTGGCAGAAATGCTAAAACACATGCATGACATCCAATGGACCATCAAAATTTAGAGAGTGAACAACAGGTGTTTTCTCAACAACAACAAAAAAAAATTATCATTCTTTATTGAGCAGCCCTCATTAACATGAGTGTAGTAATTTAACTATGGCAAAGGTTTGCAGTGGATAAAATGAATTAAGGGCTGGTTTCACCAACAATGTTAAATACTAACTTAAGATTAAACTCACTTAACACTGAAATTAATATAAATTCTGTTACATTGAAGTGTTAGCTTTAACAAAAAGTTAAACTCAATGTTAACTTAATGTTAGTAGATTCCTGAGTTAAGACATTTAATTTGGCAAATGAAAGAAGCTGGAAAATGGCTGCTGCAAATGTAGTTGCTCATGAGAGTTTGCTGTATTCGCTATTTATTAATATATCTATGACATATAATATGCCTCAAAATAAATTCGAAAACCTGCGAAAGGAGGAACTTTTAAAGCAATACAAACTTTCCAAGACAGTTGTGAAAATAATTTTACCTAAATTAGTTTGGAATACTACCAGTAGAAACACTAATTACTCTTGAGATTTTGTTAACTGGTACATTTCATTTAGTGGTAAATGTTGGAATCTCCAGAGCTAAAATTCATTTGGAAGGGTTCCGAAGCGATTGTTTCAAGCAAAAACAGTATTTTTGTTGGGTCTTGCTTGATCCTTTATCAGTGATAACACATTTTTGCAGACTTGTAAATGTTCTTTGCACCAGACTATTTTGGTACTGTGTTCAGGATTTGAAGCTCGACCTTCATAAACCTGACACGGCTGATCACCCGCAAAGCTTTGATTAGTAATGCTTGCATTGAAAGCTTCAAGTCTTACATTAGTTTCAAGATGTCTGCCTTTGTATTCTTCCTCCTCTCATGAATACCATCTGCATTGTTTTGTTTTTGTTTATATGGAAATCATTTTCTATTGCCCATTGTTGGATAATATCTATATCTTTCTGTAATTCCTCTCTATTATTTGATCCTAGGGCCATGTTGTCTGCATACATTCTGAGTGTGAATCCATTGAGTTTATCCCCGATGTCTGCTGTCATCATGTTGAAGAGCACTGGACTTACTGGGTCACCTTGCATGACTCCATTTGTCTGTATTATATTTTCTGATGCTGCCACTTCATCAGTTATCTGGAGTGCATTGTGTCTCATGACATCTTGTAGTATTGCTGTTATGGGGTGGTTGCCAATCATGTCTTTCAGTTTCTGAATTAGTTTTCCTCTATTTATGTAGTCAAAGGCTTTTTCATAGTCTGTGAATATTGTGTAATATTTTCGTTTAGGCTTGCTACGAGCTTCCTCGATTTCTAGTAGTAGTGCTGTAGCTGCTTGCACTGTGGTCTTCCCTTTTCTGAATCCAAATTGAGATTGTGGTATGTATTGTTGCGTGAGGTGTGTCAGTTTATTTGTGATTATTTTCATAAACAGTTTGTAGGATGTATTTTCTAGTGCCACTCCTCTGTATGAGTTCATATCGGCAGTATTACCTTTTCCTTTATAAAGTATTTTCAGAGTTGCCCTTTTCCATCTCTCCTCAACGCTGCATGAGCTCAGGCATTTGTTAAAGAGCTCAGTCCGTATTGTAGTCATAGTGTCTCATGTAGCTTTTAGATATTCATTTGCTATTTGGTCTGGTCCAGTGGCTTTTTTGTTTTTTGCTTCTCTGATGCATATGGCCACTTCTTCCTCCGTTATTTCCTTTATGTTTTCCACTATCTCCATCTTCTCTTTATCTATGTGATAGGCTTCACTTCGGGTATCTTTGTTCAGTATCCATGAAAAATGATTTTTCCAATTCTATATTGGAATGTCTTTCATGGTGTGCTTTACTTTTCTTTTAAGAGGTAGGTTCTTTTCTGCTTCTTGTGCCATCCGCCATGCTTCTGCCATGTATTTTTCTCTTGCAAATCTGATCACTCTTTTGTATTTTCTTCTTATCCTGGCATACTCCTTTATGTCCTCTATTCTTCTTGTAATTTTTGCAAGGCTTGGGGTTTCTAGCACAACTTTTTGTTCCTTGTAGTAGGTCCTGTCAAACCATGGTTGTGTATGTCTACATGGTACTGGCCTGCATGAATTTTTTTATTATGTCGTTCGTTATATCAAGTGTCCGATCTGTATTCTTTCTCTCACTTCCTCTATGGCCTCCTGGTTCTGCTGTATTCTTTGTGAATCTACTGTCCTTGACAGACTGTTCCTGTTGTCTTTGGGTTCCATGGGTCTTCTCCCTATCCCTACTGCCATTGTTAGGATTGGTATATGTTTTCATAAAGGCATGATACCTGAAGCCCATAGGCCCTTCTGTACTGTTGCTGTTATGTTTCTGCCCTTTTATATTAGTAGGTCAATTGCACTTGTGCCATTAGGTGCTATGTATGTCAGCATGTCGCTTTTGTTGGTTAAGGTAAATCCTTCTGTCAGTGTTTCCATTACTATTTCTGTTTTGGTGTTTCCTCTGTCGATTCTGCAGTTGAAGTCCCCTGCTATTATTAAGTTGTTGCTGCTTTCTGTAGTGTTGACTGTTTGTTATAGTATCTTATTACTTACTCTTAGTTTGTGTGAGGACTAATGTAAATTACTATTACTATGACCAGCTCGGTTTTTACTGCCAGTACATTTTATTCTTTATATATAACTTTGAAACTCCCCATAGTTAGTTTTGTCTGTTTTCCTTGCATATGAGTTGCGAATGTTTTTGTGAGGACCATGATGTCTTTTTCTGTGGTTCCTCTGTTGGGAAGTACTTTGTGACACTTTTAATCCCTTCTATGTTCCAGTTGACTATTTTAATAGTTGAGTGGGACTCCATCGTCTCAGTATGTTGTTTGAAAATGAAATCTACAGATTACTATTCCTTCAGGCCAGAATCCAGGGTTTTCTACTTCCACTAAGTAGCTAAATGGTATTTCAAGCTTGAAAGCTTGTTTCTGCTTCTTGATTTTTATCTCCTCGCACTCTATTTCTCCTTGTATACCATTCTTTTGTAGGTAGCACCTGATGTTCTCTGGTGACACTGCTTCGTGAAGTCTTCCTTCAAAGGACTGCATTTTTTTACACCACGCATATGTCTACATCAGTGTTTTGCTTTGTTCCTTTGTGTTTTCCTTCTCCTGCTCTCGACTTGTGTCCAAGTGTCCACCTCGTCCTTTTCTGCGTGCGGTTCCTAGGATGTACTTGTGTTGCCCTTATAGTTGTTGGTTTCTTGCTGTAAAGGGTTTTGTCTGCCTTGTGTGGTTTTTCAATTTTGTGTTAATTCACCATGCCTCATGCTCACTTCCTCATTTCTTATCAAGGTATCTTTTATTTGTTCTTTAATTTTTCCCTCAATTGCAGCGCACCTCATGCTGCTTGCTTCCTTGTTGCTTGTCATATATTTTATTTGTTCTTTAATTTTTCCCTCGATTATGACGCCTAATTTATTATACAGGTAGTTCATAATATGTACAACTTGTCCATTTAGATCTTCAAATTCCTCTGCCTCCGAGTGCTGGGAGCTGACCTCTGTCTGCCTGCCACTGCTTGGTAGACGACATGCTTGTTGTATTTATCGGTGTCTGCTGCTTGCTGTTTCATGCTCTGCGCCAACAGATGTCATAGTTGTCCTTGTGCTGGGCTCTCCTCTCCCTTCTTAATCTCTCTCAATTTGTCCACGATAACCTCATTTGGTATCTCACTTTTCTCTTCCCTTGTGCTTTCTGCAGCCAATTTTATTTCTGTAAAGCAATATCTTATTTCACTTACTGCTTTCAGAATATCATTCTTCATTTCTTTTTTGAGGTAGCCTCCTATTTCTGCAAATTTTGTAGTCGCTTTAGTGTGTCTTCCTTGCAGTCCTCTACTGTGTCTACCATTTTGAGCGTTAACTGATGAAATCCTGTCCTTTACCCTCCTGTCCATACCTTGCACAAAAATTTTGCTGTTTCTGTCTATACTTATTATGTGTTTCAAATAGGATGATATTTGTCCTTGAATGCTACTAGGTGAGCAACCAATCGGAGTCCTGCTGTGTTGTCATATTGCATTCCCCATAAGTGGTATGTGACAGGCACCAGCTGAATCCATGTCTTAATAAATACTATTAGTGCTAAGACAAAATTTCAAATTTTGCAAAAAGTGTCCATGAGGAAGGTAGGGAGGAAGGTGTCCAACTTAACTATGAAAACCCCATAGTTTTAGCTCAAATAGTTTTCCTGATGCAATACATTGTGACCTCTCCACTGTAATGAACATCATTATTAGTTGGCGTGTGTTTGTGTACAGATATTTGTAGCTACTTAGAACTGAAATGTAAACGTTTTTCATGACGAGATAAAAGAATTACTTTGATAAAGCCTAGGTATTTGTTAAATTTGAGCCAGAGGAAACAGTGCACTTTCTGATGGCTTATGGAATGCTGCGTCAGCAGAATGTGTCGTGTCACATTATATGTTTGTTTATGAATGGTTCATAATCTCTGTTTACTCTAGAGAGTTCAAGGCAGTATTATTCAGTTGTTCTTCCATTTAAAAATCAGGGAAAAGTGTATCAGCTGGATCAATTTGCAATTGAAATAAGACACAAGGTAATCTGACTTTCCACTGCCAGTACAATCTAATTGAGTTAATGTGGGCTCAAATTATGTTGCAATTAGTTGCAGACCGAAATAATACTTTTAAATGACTGACCTTGAACAACTTGTTCACCAGAAATTGACAAGGTAATACAAGACTGGGAAAACTGCGTGAGACATGCAGATAAACTACAAGAAGACAACTTTTGGAAAGAAATAGTATGTGACGAGATTTTGGAGCCTTTCATCATAAATTTCCGAAACTCAGATGATGAATTGTCTCTTGACATAAATTACATTCAGAGCTATATTAATGTGCCACTGACAGTTCCATTGAATTAGAAAAATAGTAATTCATAAACTATAATTACAATTATAGCATTTAAAACATATGCCTAATATGCAAATATCCATGTTGCCATTGTGATTTCATCAACTGCACTATTATAAAAGTTTGAAAAATTCAGTTTGGGTTACCTTACGATTAGTGTCATGGTCTGTAGGATAGTGTAGAGGGAAATATGAAAAGAATTGGAGTAATGAGATGGCAATGCTAAATGTGCTGGTGCATCTGATTTGCCAGAGTCGACAAATTTTCTCATTTGAAACACATAATAGTAACAAGATTTATAATTAATTATTTTTGTTTGTGTAGTATTAATTCCTCTGCATGTAGATTTTTTTGTTGACATCACAATTCTAACCTCAAACAACATGGAAACTACATGGCATGAGCCTAACCAGTTGTTCGTTATTGACACAGAGAGTACTGCAATGCATAGACATAGTTGCATTGGGGCTCATTAAAAAAACATATAGATTAGTCTTGAAAACTGTTGTAGTTTTCTTGGATTTTAATAAGAGTTAATAACAATTTGCTGTAAAAGTTTGATGAAACACAAAAGTTTTAAATTTAAATTTTTAATTAAAAGTTAGTTAACATGGAATAAGAATATTTTTAACATCAGTTGGTGAAACTAACCCCTAACATTGCATAATAGCATTAATTCAAAATGTTAAAATATTTTCCAGTTCTTATAAGTAAAAAATGTGTGTGTCCCTACTTATAATGTAGGCATTCAATCATACTTTGAAGGCAGAATTTCATGGCAGACAAGAATGGTGGCATATATATGCCATGAGTGAAGTGCAATAAATTTTAAATTAGATACAAACATGAAATTGAGATTGTAAATATAGCATCCTATAAGAAACAGACTGATGTTTTAGCTCCATAATGTAAACTATAGAATAGCAGATATTTATAGTGAATTTGCTCGTAATTTGAAATACAATGTTCATTTTAATGTGTAGTGAACTGTTGATGACTGAATAATTAAACCAATATTTTCTTGTTGGTCCTAGGCTAAATGTGAAGTATATGAGAGATAAAACAACACTTATGTAGGTTTTTAATTCATTCCATTATCATTAGAGCTAGTAAGTCAGTACCAGAATTGTTTTCATAAATGGAGGATTCGTAACACTATGGTATCAATTGAAGAACTTCTCTCCAAAGAGTATGTTGTATAATACCCAAATGCAAAGCTTTAAAAAAAATGGAATAAGAAATAAATTAATTGTGAGTGTTTTAAGTTGTAATGCTTAATTGCTGTTATCATCTTCATCCACTGTTGCTGGCATGTTTTGTTTGCACTGTATATGAGTAAAAGTCTAAATTATTTGTTGTATTAATAATTTCTAAATTTGCTGATGGTGCTGTTGAATTTTACCCTGAGCTCCTGACAGCTTCAGTGAAGGAGTAACTGGCCGTGTACATGTAATACAGTAAAACCTGCCTTCAACGGATCCCTGGTTAAGCAGAAATCTGTCTTAAACTGAAATATTTTATGGTCCCATGAATCTAAGGATGAAAAGCGCTAAATTCCCTTTATTAAACAAAAATTGTCTTATGTGAGTTATGGAAATCAAAACAACTATTTTTATCAAAAACTATTTTTATGAGGCGATGCTCTTCATGACATTCTCAGGGAAGTTATGCGATGTTCTTTAAATTGCAAACCTTGAGCCCTGTGTCACACGGTTAGATTCAGACATCTTACGAGCTATGTCATTAAGCAGATAAGATCTCGTGAGGTCCTGCCCTGCACGAATACCCTGTATCCAAGGGATCACTAATACTTACCTTTAGAGTCAAGAGCTATTAGATTAGTACTGTCTAACGTGTAATCATGAAGAAGAGATAAAAGATGTCTTCCTTCCTTAAACTATGTGTTTAAATCAGGATGCCATATTTCACAGGATCCTTGACGAACTTTCAGACTCATTCTATCGTCAGCCATTATCAAGTAGGTATACCTACACTGTAAACGGAAGAATAATAATTTAATGAACCTTCACCACAATAAGTAAAACAATGTAACAGTACCTGTTGAGGATTTTATATTGTAAAAGAATGTAACCAGAATTGTTTGTTACCTTTGCCCTATTCAGCGTTAATATTAAACTCTGTGCTAAAATTCAATGCAGTGTCTCACAAAAAATACACATTTATACTCCTGCCGTCCTAAGAAGCACACTTTACTTACAGGACATTTTAAAAGAACATTTCCAATTCCAGAATGCAGAGTTAAGAAAATATTTGGGCACCCGGTGAAAATGTGCATTGTCTGCTCTTAGTATGTGACGTTTCAGTTGAAATATAACCATATTTTTGCTATATCGAGATTCAACTGTATTGGAACACCACAGTGAAGCGAAAAATTATTAAATTTTAGATGAGTCGCATTTCTTACACATCTGCTTCACTTTCGTACCTATTTTGAGGACATGTTTCGCAAATCTTCGTTTGCATCTACGGCTCTTGTGCGACTAAGACAGTCGTAGATGTGTAAGAAATGCGACTCATCTAAAATTTAATAATATTTTTGCTACCTTAGGGGGTGTGCTAATGATGCTACAAACACTGATGAAACCTGTCACAGTCATTCTTCATTGCACAGTTAAGCATAACAGACAATATAACAGTACACATCTAAACTTAAAACAAAGGTGATGATTTATTTCCTATAGTCACCATGACATCGAAAACATGAATTGTACTATATCTTAACACAAAAGTGAAAGTAATTTATGCTAGTGAAAGAGAGAAATTCAGTGTACAGATCATGAAGAAGTTTGACATAGGCAAAACTCAAATTTACAAGATTCTAAAGAAGAAAACAGAAATTCTGAAGCAAAGGCAAAATTGTGCTAATGGGAAAATAAAGAGAGAACTTAAGAAAACTGAAAATCAAGACATTAATGAAATTGTGTGGGAGTGGTTCATTAGGACAAAAAATCACTGTTTATCGGGACCTTGTTACTGGAATAAGCTAAAAAGGTAGCTGAAAGACTGAGCAGAGAGTTTCTGCAAAAGACATCAGATATATTTTAATTAACTTTGTGATGAACTGAATGGCATTAACACAGAAACATAGCTAAATGGATTGCTAAATTACTTTCAATAATAGAAGCATATGAATATGAAAACATAGCAAATGGCAACAATTATTCTTTCGTGCATTACTGAATAAGTCATTATATGAGAAATGTTCGGGAGGAAAATTGTCCAAGGAAAGATTGACTTTTTTCCTATGTGGTTTTGTGTCAGCTGAAATGGAAAAAACTCTTTGCTATATGGAAATCTGTGTTTAACGAAAATTTTCGGAAGTCCCTTTCAATTCTGCTGAAGGCAGGTAGAAGGTAACTAAGATATTAAAAAAAGTTATAAATTACGATTTTGCAGTTTATATGCATTGCAGTTAAATTTATGGCATTATTGCTGCATAGGAAAAGAGGCATACTTCCAAATTTAATGTCAATAGACTGAATTACACAATTTCTGACATTGTCAAAATTACATAACATTTTACAGTTTTAACATATTTAAAATTTAAAGTACCATATTGTATTACATAAGCCCCCTCTACATATTTCCCTCCCCTATGATTTTTCATCACTAAAAATTATTGACCTATTAAATATTGAGTAATTCCCACTCCTGGTTCGTTCTTATTGGAGCTGCCTTCAAATGACTTGATAATGGATAATAATCAATGCAGCTGTACTTGTCACGGACAACAATGGATGCAGTGCTTGCCACAAAAATGCTTGTATTGTCATTGTCACAACGTATTGTAAAATTGAAATGTGAAGTTGCAGACATGTTTCTAAGTCAGTTTGTTACATGTCATAATGTCAAAATATTCAAACTACACTGTAAAATTTACATTAAATGTATTATCTTATGCCAATGCAAATGGGCTGAAAGCTCCAGAGAGACACTTCTCCATTGACACTAATTCAATATGGTATAGGCAGACACAAAAACATAAACTCAAGGCTGCAAAGACAAGCTTCAAATCTTTCCATGGGCCTAAAACAGTAAAATATTCTATAATTGATAATGGTGTAATTGGTTATGTCAATGAACTTCGGAATGCTTGTTGTGCTGTCTCTTACAAAATGATTCAGAACAAAGCTTGCAAGATAGCTGCCACACTCAACATTGACCGAAAGGATTTTAAAGCAAGCATTGCTTGGGTGATTCGTTTTATGAGATGGCAAAATCTCAGTATATGGAGAAGAACATCTTTATGCCAGCATTTACCGAGACTACACAAATTAGATACTCGAGTTTGATTGTTACGTAATATGATTATTTGCTCTCTCAGATTGGTAACGCTGACCAGATGCCAGGGTTTTTTGATATGCTGCATAACCCCACCATTGCTCCAATTGGCTCAAAAACTGTGCTTATGAAGACAACTGGAGCGGAGAAACTAAGATGCACAGTGATGTGCATTACAGCAAACGGCAATGAACTTCCAACTTATGCCATCTTTAAAAAGAAGACCTACCAAAGGAGACTACCCCACATGGAATTCACTTGCAAGATCAAGAAAAGGAGTGGATGACAGCAGAATTGGTTGGAGAAAGTCTGGGGAAGACGACTAGGGGCATTGTTACAAAAGAAGTCCTTTATGAGAATAGTGACGAAAGTGAGAAAAGAAACAATGATAATTACATTGTAGGCCCAATGAAACCGTGGTATGTATCCAGTTCATTCACAAATTACTGTATATCTATATAACTTTTATATAATAGAACATGGTTCCCTTCCTTTCTGAATTCCTAGAAGCACCACTCGCATAATTCCCTCTGCAGTGTTGTCAAGCAAATTTTTTGACAAAAAAAGTGGGGAAATTACACGTTAAAGTACAGTAATTACAGATGTGGTTATTCTCAGTTGAATTCATCCAATTTATATAGAACCTTACTTATTAAATACATTTAAGCCTATGTTTAAAAACATGTGTCACACTGAGTTGCTTTATATATTCTGGTAATTTATTTTACAAAATTAAGCCCATTACACTGGGATCTTGGTGGCAAGTACTTAATCAAAGCTTTATAGAAGTCCTTCATTATGTCTGGTATTGTAATAGTGCACGTTGTCATTTCTTAAATTTACCTTCTGTAAAGCATCTGTGATTACTTTATATATATATATATATATATATATGACAGTATTGTCAAAATAGGCTTTTCCTTGAATACTTGCCTGCACGAATCTTTGTTATCCAAATGATACATTATTCTGATTACTTTCTTCTATAACTATAAAGACTGTTTCCATGTAGGTTTTTGCAGCACATCCCCAGGTTTCTAGTCATAAAACAATGTGGAAATATAACCCCATAGTATGTATACTAACACTCCCCATATGGCAACTGCGGCCTTCGGAGTAACCTCGCCCTACCACATATGATCAAATCCATTTCTCAGGTGGAGGCACCCAGAGGGTAGGTCTATTACCTCCTATGATAGGGTGATAGCGAAGATGACGGTGAGGCGAGTGGACCTACAGTTTATACCATGGACTCCGAACCATGTTGGACATAGGGGACACTTCACATGAGCTAGACAGAGGTGAAGGCTTGGATTGGGCCAACTTAAAATCAACACCCCAGAGCAGGGAATCGAACTTGGACCCTCAGCACGAGAGTCGCGCTACCCTGGGGCCCTTACCCCATAGTATGCAATTGTCAGTTCTTTTTCATCTAAAAGGTTACTGAAATGTCTGAATAGGTATAATAAATTGTTGAATGACAGATACAGTTTTATGGGATCATTGTTGTATATATTAAACTATCCTTCTTATCCTGTGCATCAATTTTTCTTCATCAGCACTAATTTGGTAACTATCATGTATTTTGAGTCAGCACTGTTCAGTTAATAGTACTACTTTTCAGTGTTCTTACTGTCTTTGTTTAGCAGGCAAGTGCAACTTTTAATGCAAAAGCTTTATCTTTTGCTTCACATATTCTGACCAAGGGATTCCCTTTTGAAGAGAAATGATTAGAAAACAGTAAAGTACAAGGAAAGTGAAAGCTTACTTGGGAATATCTATTGTACAGTCTGTAGTAAATCAATCAGTGCACTTTGCCATACATGGAAATACATTGAAATGCAAAGTAACGGAACAATGGTGGTGGAATTTAAGAGAAGAAAAAAAGAATCCTAAAATAGCTATAGAGATTCTACGTGATTAATCTAGCTGCAGATAATCAAGTCTACCGTAATTTAATTTTTTTTTTTCAGGCCAATAATGGTTTTGAAGTAACAGCTGCATACTGGTTCTTAACACTATTGGTATAGGTCCGTTTACATTATTTCATCAAATATCTTGTGTGTCTTCAAGTCAGTTGTGAATTTTGAAATATTCTAACTTAATTTTTAAGTTCTCAGATATAATAAGCAGGGTCGGAAATACAATTTTAAATTATTTGCATACTGCTAATGCAGTCGTGCTCACTATTGTTCAACAGAAAATCACAAAAGCTGAAGGAAGTTCACTATAAGTTCTCAGTTTGAATACTATTATGTTACTATTCTATGATACTATTCTGTGGATTCATGCCATATAGGCTGCGCCATTGCTGAGTGGTTAGACTGCTTATCTCTAATCAAGGTGGCCTGGATTCGATCCTAGGCGACTGCAAAGTGAGATTTATGGTGGACAACATGGCACTGGGGCAGGTTTTTTCAGGAATCTCCAGTTTCCCCTGCCATCTCATACCACCGGTGCTCCATCTTCATCTCATGTATCATCAGTAACACTGCAGTGCCACAAGTAGTAAAAGCGGCTGTTAAATATTACACATACACACACACAAACATGCCATTTGGAATCTGACACTAAATTATGTCTTTCTCCAAATCACTATGGTCCAGTGGGGAGTCATGCAACGAAGGGATAGGAGAAATTTGTGCCAGTTAATTATTGGCATGTGTATCGTTGGCAGCACATGCCAGTTAGTAGTACCAGTTGTACTTACAAAGACTAATATGCTCTATTGAGAAATGGCAGATAAGTCACTTATCAATAACTGTAAAAGTTAGTGCAAAACTGTGTTTTTGCATCACATTTGTCATTTTCCCTTGTTTGTACTTCATTCTTAGTTCTAATGTTATCTGCATTGTACAGCAGATGATTCAAAGAAAAATTTACTTCTGCTGGGAATGTTAAAAATGTTTCAGTAATGAGTACTTTGATGTGAAATTTTATTTAACACTAATTATGTAAGTTTTTACTAGATAGCCCATTTCTACATCATCCTAGTAAGCAAGGTAAAAATGAAATTCATGGAAAGACCTGATCTTGATTTGCACATAAATATATAACAGAAAAGTGATGCACATAAGAATTAAATGGAATTTACACAAAAAATAAATGGTTCTATGGCTGTGAAATAAAAAATGTGTTATTCTGTTTTTCATGTATTTTGTTTGGTGGCCATAACCATTAGTGAAAGAAAGGTGTGGTGGATTTATTCCATGCATCTGGAAACATTAATGTACCTAGGATACCTTAAATTGTTATGTTTGGTAATTTATTTGTACATTTTACAGTAGCTCGATATTTGCTTGAGGAAAGTGTCGGCTAAACTTCCGTAACCAATAGATGTGACTAGTTCTGTGTTGTCATTATAGATGGTGCTAAGTGCCAGTCAATGTGCAGTGAAAAATGGTTCACTGTTATCGGTGGTGTACATATTGCATCATATAACAGCATAATTTCAAGCATTTTTGGTCATTTACTGTTGGATATCCTTACCTTTTTGTTAAGGAGGTTAATTATGTGTAAAACTGCAAAGTAATGCTGCCACTACTAGTGCATACATGCTTCAGCCACCATTGAAGTATCTGTTTTCAACATAAGACAATTCACTTTTATATCAATCAAGATTAATAATAATGATAATCATCTGCGCCATTAGGAGAGCCAATTTATTCCAACTGCTATTAAAGATTAAAAACACAGAAAATTCTGTTAAAACTGCACATCAGAATAAGTATAATATACTGTGTTGTATGCATCAAAATTCTTTCAATGATACTTCAAGTGTTATTGAGAAAAAATATTTGCATAAGCCATAGGGAGATGTTGAAACAGGCTTTCAAGGGGAAAATTGGGAATCCCGTTCTACAGGAATTAAGATGTACTGATTCACTTCTTTATGCAGGGCCATAAGCACCATCTATGTGTATTTAAAACTATCCAGACATTAGTACTTTCATGTAGTTTCAACTAACTGCACTAGTTAACAAGTTTTTTGCCACATACATCAAAATAGGAACATTAAGTCAAGTTTTCTGAACAATGAATGAATATGAGCCTAAAAATGTTCTACCACATTTCATTTTCTTATAAATTATTAAAAATAATAGTTAAAAACAGTGAAAATTGTCAAAAATCCAAATAAGTGAACCGTGGACCTGTAAATGCTCAAGATTTCCCTCAAACAGCTTTCAGGAATATGTATCATCTGTTCCAATGTTTAGGGTTCTTTCTTAAAAATAACCTAGTGTACGTTATGTTTGGTTAGGTGAGAGAGACACTTTGGTGCTGTCAGGGCCAGGCCAGTAGGAAATAGTATTATCATATTTTAGGTTCAGTTTAAATTTTGCTTCTACTCGTGAAAAGTGATGAATACTAAGTTGCATTTGTCATCTGTAATTTCATTTTCTGTGCAATGAAGAAATCTTGTACTTGGCACACTGTTTCTCTCACACTGTTTTTTCACAGGACATGTTTCAAGGGCTTTTGCTCTTATCATCAGCTGGAACTTGACATGTCCTGTGAAAAAACAGTATGAGTGAAGCAGTGTGACAATATCTTCTCGATTCACTTTTGTGCTAAGTTGTGCTTCACTGTCTCCACGCTTCTTTCAGTTTTATACTTTGAATCTTGTACTTGCATAAATTCATCAACATAAATCTGTTACATGTGTGAAAGTTTTACTATAAAAAGTCAGCATCAATCTTTGATAGAAACTTTGAAAACAGAATATTTCAGTTAGTTTGGCTGTCATGTTGGAATTGAAGACAAGGAATGGGCTTCTCATGTGCGTTGCATAACATGTTATTTCGTTCTCACTAAGTGGATGAGGGGTGACAAAACTTGCACTATGCCTTTCACGGTGCCAATGATCTGGCGGAACTAGCCATGGACCTGAGCTTCCAGTTGCCAGCCCACATTCACATTTAGCAGAAACAGCTTCAGAACCTAAGCAAGATCATGGGTCCATCCAATCCACTTACTTTGACACACCACACATTACTGCCCAGAAGCTAAAATTAAATCCCTTCTGATCAATGAAAAATAAAAATAAATCCCTCCTGATCAGACTAAGTGATTGGTAAGAGATATGAATCTCACAAAACAGCAATCTGTGCTGAGATCACAAATGCAACAATGGAATTTACTAGTTCCCAACACCAGATTTTCAGTATTTAAAAAGAGACATGAACAGTTTTCTAGTTACTAAGCAATAAAAAATTTCCTTTGTGCATACACAGATACACATGGTTTAATGAATGAGCTAGGATTTCAACACATCCCTGAAGAATGGAGGTTGTTTATTGACTCTTAAGTTAAGCATCAAAGCAGTGTTCTCCACAGTAGGAATACTAAACTATCAATACCTGTGGTACATTCAGTAGAAAAGAAGGAAGTATATAAATGCATGACAGCTCTGCTGGAAACGATTAATTAAAGCTTGTATGGCTGGCATATATTTGCAGTCTGTATCTGAAAGTCTGTAGATCTGTAAAACAATGGTATCTAAGAGAAGCTCATACACCAGAACAGCATAATGTCAAGTGTGTTCCATTATTAAACTGAAATAAAGTATTACTACCTCCTCAATATTTAAAATTAGGCCTAATAAAGAACTTCGTTAAGATATAGACAAAAATGAAAAAGTGTTTGCTTACCTCAGGAGCCAGTTTCCAAAATTCACTGATGCATAAATAAAAGAAGAAATATTCATTGGCCCAAAAATTCAGAGGATTTTGGAAGATACAAACTTTGAAACAAAGTTCTAAGGGGCTAGCTGCTTGGAAAGTAATTTGGTAAAGGATTCCTAGGGAACAATAAAGTACAGTATTTCCGACAGATAGTTCAAGAACTGGACAGTTAGCAAAATCTAGGATTCAGGAATTTTGTGCCTCAAAATTCACTTTCTTCATTCACATCCAGGCTTTTCCACCAAGAACTTGTGACAAACATGGTGAAAAATTCCATCAAGATATAGAGAAGATAGACCAGAGGTACCATATATTATGCGATGAAGGGCAACTACTGCTGGTTTTTAATTAGAGAAAGTGACACAAACTAGTTTAAAAATGACTTAAAAACTAAGAATTTTATTAGATACAGTATATTCCGCGCTTGTGGATTATACTGTATCTAGTATTGACACCCGACATGAAAGCTTTAGAATTTTGATGAACTAAGAATTTTACTTTAGAAAAATTAAAACGTAGGCCAGTTATGACAGAGGTATTACTTTATTTTACTGTGTTATCTTATATGTAAAACAGAGACATTTTATGCCCAAGATGAGTAGTTTTAAATGAATATTAATTACATTATTGGAATATGCTAACAAAGGTAAATTTGCTTTTATGACAATCTACCTCACCTCTGTGACACAAAAACACTATATGTTACATAGTATTTCTGTCATTGTTGTATTCACAAGGCTTGATTTAGTTGAAATGCCCTATTTTTGTTCATGTGGCAGAATAAATAAAATTTGTAATACCTTCAGCATCAGCTATCCTAATATATTCCAATTTGACTCGTGGTATACAGTTAATGAAACTACCACTAGAGCTTACAAAGCCATTTGCATTGACATTAAGTTGGTACTGACATTTTGTTCCTTCTTATCATAAAGCTATTGTTTACTGCATAAGCAGAACAAAATATAAAAGAAGAGAAAAATTATGTAATCTCACAGTCATTGCTTATCATCTATAAATATCTAAGGCAAATAAATACATATAAAAGTGATGATAAAAATTATATGTCTAAAACAGTGGAGCATGTTAATAAAATATTTTTAAAATGTTTGTCAGCCTTTAAAAACATTTATGGCTCAACTTAGTCATAAGTGTTTTTAAATGTTAATAAGTGTTTTAAAAAGAATTTGAATATTTACATGTGTTTATCTCTATGTATATAAACTTATGTTACCAATACATTTTTAACTTAATTATATAGTACTCATTTATTGCATTTTAAGTTTTGAGAGTATGTAACAGGCATAAATAGCAAACACTATATAATGCAATCACACACATTTAGTAGTGGTAATGATACAACTCAAATTATATTATAGTAATGACTGACTAAAAATTCCATATGTTCTGTGTACCTTAGTGTTAAAAATAAACGAACAAAATATTATGACTGTACATACAAACCATTTAATAAGTTTAGTATTAATTTTTAAAGAAATAAATATTTTGTGTAATTGTAATAAAAAGTTAATAATCTTGTATATTTTGTTTAATTCCTCATCTTTATCTTCAACATGGGCATTTTTGATCCTACATGTTATATGACCATCATTCCTTTCCTATTTTGCTGCCTGCTTTCAGCTAACAAGCACCCCACAAATATGATACATTTCACACAAGAGTTCAACAAAATTTATAGAAAAGTGCACTGAATCATATTTTGTAACTTGCAAGGATCTTGTTATGCATTGTTTTGCAAAAAGATGTGTATTGCTTACATGACTTGTCTATCACATGTGTTGCGTGAAAGGTGATTCTACAAGGGTTAGCTGATAAGTCCCGGTCTCACAATTAAAAAAAAAAAAAGAAGAAAAAACATTTAAACATTTTTTTTCTTTATTTCTCAACATGATTTCCAGAAAGGCTAATACATTTGTCATATCAGTGTTCTAATTTAATTAAATCATCTGTAGTGCGATATATCATGGTCCTCAAAATAGCTGTTTATCGCATCAATGACCAACTTGTTGCTTTAAAATTTTTATCCTCCAAGAAATTTTTTGAGGTTCGGGAACAGGTGGTAGTCACTGGGTACTAGATCTGGTGAATAAGGTGGATGTTCAAGCAATTCAAACTTTAATTTGCACATTTCTCCCATTGCAATGACTGAACAATGGATCAGAGCATTGTCTTGAAGAAACAAGATATTTTTCGTTGCCAAATGAGATCTTTTTCTTTTCGCCTCATCACTCAAACAATGCAGTAAACTTGCATAGTAGTCACCAGTGATACTTTTACCTTTATCCAAATAATAAAAATAATTCCCTGTGCATCCTACAAAACACTCACGATAACCTTGTTAGCTGACAAAATTAACTTTGCCCTTTTTTTTGAGTTGGTTCACTTGGCGCAGTCCACTGTTTTGACTGTGATTTACTTTCTGGATTGTAGTGATGTATCCAAGTTTCATCCATGGTAATAAGCCATCTGAAAAAGTCACTGGGATTTTTACAGCAGAGCTCCTAATTCTTAACAGAAACAGTTTTTCTTTGTAACTTTTGATCATGTGTCAAAAAACGTGGCACCTCTCTTGCACAGACCTTGTGAGAGCCCAAAACATTACTTAAAATATTGCATGCATGTTCTTTTGATATATTTACAGCTTCTGCTATCTCACAAAGCTTTAATCTGCAGTCTTCCAGTACTAAACAAGGAATTTTTTCAATGATTTCCGGAGTTGTGACTTGCACAGGGCATCCAGAGCGAGGCTGTAGTGCTTGTATGTCCCATTTTAAACTCTGTAACCCATATTTTAATCATTGTATATGAAGGGTAAGAGTCTTTCAATGTACGGTCCATTTCATCCTTGAAGTTTTTAGGTGTCAAGCCTTTCAAATAGAAGTATTTAATCACTGCTTATTTATCCATTTTTGTGAAACACTTGTCTTTTTTAAAATGCTGTCATTCAAAAACTAAACAAGCTATTGATTTGTAAATATGGATCCAAGCTAGTCTAAAATTAAACTATATGATGCTATCTGTCAAACTGGCCCAGTGGTGCCATCTCTATGTGAGGCATGAGGCTTACCAGCCAACCCTCTATCAACTTGTTAATAGCAATTAACACCAACTAAAATTAACACAGTAACCAGTTACTATGTAATGTGTACTTGGTCACAAACAGTTTGCAGAAATAACAGTCAATGGTTAATATTATAATTTGATTGTATAATTTCCTTGTTGGTAGATGAGTTCATGCATAGATAAAGGAAAGAAAAAGCTGCATATTTCCAAACTTTCAGAACAATTACAAACAAAACAAATATGGATAATGCTATGAAAGAAATTAGGTGACAAATTGTATAATTTAGTTGGTTCTATAGTCATAAAGTTTAGTGGGAGAATTCAACAGTTATATATCAAATGATTATATAAACTTATGATATTTGAATTAAACTATTTGAAAAGAAGAAAATATATACCTCATTTATCAGGCCCTTATTAATACAAATTTTTGAATTACAGACACCACATATGTATTTTTTATAAAAAATGGAAAATGTTTTGAGAGCTTAATTGCCTCCATGCTCAACCTAGTGTCACCTGTTGGAGAGTGGTGTCATGTTGCAGATTTTAGCCTGTCATACTGTGGTATATTTTGCAAAGAATTTCATGGTAAGGTTATTAATTGGAGGTAACTACAAGTTGAAAACTGGATCTTTATTTTTCAAGATGAAAGTGATCTCCTTAGACTGTTAGTTATTTCAAATTTCATATTCTTTCTAAAAAGTATAGATAGGTTCATGATCAGTCTCATAGTTCTCTAACCCGAAGTGCACTCTCACTGCCAATTTTTCTTTTTATATTTTAGAATTCTTAGATGTTCCTTAGCCATTTTTTATAATTTACTTTTACTTTTTCAATACTTCCTCCATTCCATAATATGGTATAGAAATAGGTCCATTATGATGTTCCCCAATATGGTATAGCTATTTTAAATTTTCAAGAATTAGTAGGCTCAATGTGGGCCTATTCCTCATAGTGCTTTGTAATATGATGCTCATAATATTACATACTGACAATAGCAGTTTATTCCTAAATATTACAGTGTTTCTTACAAGTTATGATGTAAATATTTATGTTACAGGATAATTAAGTAGGAGTACTATAGTACATTAGGTATGATACCAGATGGAGTACTATTGTTTATTTATGCTGCATTTTGCTATATTTTGGTACATAGGGCAAGGTAATTTTTGGCAAGCATTCGTTGTGCAGCTTCTAGATCTTCTGGTTTGTAGTGAGGAACTGGGGCAATGTACCTTGCCAATGGAGCCTGTCTTTACGCGTATGAGGTTTCCTGTATCCATTTGGCCCCTGTTGTATCATACAGCATTGCATGCATTGTTGCAAAGTGAGGAACACATTATCTAACTTCCCATGCTGGGGTTGTCAATTACCTTGTTAACACAGTCAATGAGTTCCTGAACCATCCTTGGATTCTTCTTGTATTGCAAGGACCGGATACAATTGAAAAACTCTAAATCAAGCACATTGAAGTCAGAGCTGTTAGGTGGCTTTCACTTGAAGGACACCGATCTTTCATGGCTTCCTATAGAAATAAGAAGGCGTGCAAAAGTGCTTCTAGGAATTCAAGAGCCAGTGAATAGCCATGCAAATATACCATAAGAGAATGCAACAAATCTACTCTGCGTTTCTGTTGCAAGTGTTACAAACACGCATATAAAGATCACATGAAGCATGTTTGTATTGACCATATAAAAGCAGAGTGATGTAAAGTATTAATGTTTGTAAGTTCTTATAGCATTTTCAATTACCTTTAGATAAGTTGTGATAATGAATATCAATTTCATTTTCATTATAAAAGCTATAATGGAATGGCCTCTTTTTCTACTATTAAAATGCCGATATGCTGTTTTTATTACTATGGCTGTTCTCTGAACCTCTTTCCTATTGTTAAAACATTGATTTACGTTGTTAATTCTTTCCTGGTGCCTTTAATGTAAATTACTTCCTCTAATTCCAATATAATTAATCATAGTTAAAAGCATTAAATAAATTGATCTAAAACTGTAAACCACACGCCCAGTCGCAGTCATGCATGCACCTACTGCAGGGTTAAAGAATAAAGTGTATGCATCCAACCCATTAACGTTACAAGAATTGAAGGACAACATCACAAGTGAAATACAGGCAATCACGCAAGATGAACTTCTTCAAGTGAACCAGAACTGTTTACAGAGAATAGGGAATGTATTTGCATTGAAGTTCATCATTTTCAACATCTATTGTGATTTCTGGTACGCCTAATGTAAATGTGACTTCGTGGGTTCATGAAATTAAAAGTCCAGGTTACAAACACTAAAAATTGCTCTTTATTTCCGTAGAAACACAATTACGTCACATACGCATACAACTTGCAAGGTTATCGACCACAAAGTCCACTTTTACAGCTGCTCACGCTCACGCGTCCAATTATCGACTGACTGACTCCCATTGGCGGGCAGCGGCTCCTTTTATAGTTTCTCACTATTCCAGAAACTCGTGGAATGTTCTCAAACAATCAGGACGGCGTTAGAAGAAAGACGAACTCTCCAGAAATCCGTCTCCGTCCCTTTGAACTCGTCCCTCGCGCCGCTTCGCCGCAACAATGCGTTCGCGACACTGCTCCCTCAAAGCTGGTCGTCGCGAACAGCACCATCGTAGCGAGCCAACGATACAGGTGTACCACCAACAGTTTTCCTCGGAGCATCTTCTGGATGCGGTAGGCCACATCATTAATCCTCTTTACCACCCGGTACGGTCCTTGCCATGGTTGCTGAAGCTTTGGGCAGCGTCCCTTGGTCCGGATAGGGCGGTACAACCAGACCAAGTCACCTTGCTGGAACCCTTGGCTGTTGGCTTGCCTGTCGTATCGGGTCTTCATGCGGTCGCTCGCCTTCTGCATGTTCTGGCGAGCCATCTCGTGCATGTCGTGGAGATGGTCCACCAGGTTCTCCACATACTCGGTCGCTGGCTGTTTCGCTTCCGGAGGGCTTCCAAAAGCCAGGTCACAAGGGGGGCGTAACTCTCGGCCGAACATTTAATTGGCTGGCAACATCCCAGTGGTGTGTGTCGACGAGCGGTAGGCCAGCAGGAACAGTGGTATTTTTATGTCCCAGTCTCGCTAATGGCTGGCCACGACCTTCCTCAGATGTTCTTCTAGGGTCTTGATGTACCTCTCGACCATGCCTCCGACTGCGGGTGTAAGGGTGTTGTGCGGGTCTTGTTCACCCCAAGACTTTCCAGTGCCTGCTTCATTAGGTTAGACTCAAAATTGGTGCCCTGGTTACTGTGGAGCTCTAACGGCACCCCAAAACGGCAGAACAGTTGCTCCACGAGGCAGTCTGTGATTGTCTTCGCCTCCTGTTCGGGATGGCACACACCTCCGGCCACTTGGTGAAGTAGTCCACGGCCACCATCAGGTACTTGCTGCCTCAGTCGGACACTGGAAATGGTCCAGCTATGTCGACAGCATATGCAAATTTTAAAGAGTGTGTGGAACAATAAATAGAACAGTTAGAAACAAAATTAAAGTTCTACAAAGTTATGGCTGTACCTATGCTGACATACGGAAGTGAGACTTGGACGTTAACTAAAAAGCAACAGAGTAAAATACAGGCTTCAGAAATGAAATTCTTGAGAAGTGTGAAAGGATGCACGAAGAGGGACTTAATAAGACATGAAAATATAAGAGAAGAGCTGGACATTTTTAGTATGAATGATAGGTTAAAAGATCTCAAACAAAAATGGAAGGAACATGTTGAAAGAATGCCAGATAATAGACTTACAAAACAAATATTACAGTATCATCCTAAAGGTAGGAGATCAGTGGGCGGAATGGTAAGTCCTCAGGTGGAATGGCTGACCGTACAGGTACTTATGGAAGTGCTCCAATGTCTTTAGTACTACCAGTAGTTCTCGCCGGGTAACGTAGTAGCTCTTCTATACCTTGGACAGCGTCTTGCTGTAGTAAGCTATCACCCGCTCGTGGCCATCCTGGACTTGGGATAAGAAGCCTCCACTGCAATGGTCGCTGGCGTGGGTGTCCACAATGAAGGCGCCGCCTGCTTGTGGGAATCCCAAAACAGGAGCACTACAAAGTATCTTCTTCAGCTACTGGAAAGCACCTTTGACGTCCTCCATCCACGCATAAGGCCGGTGTTCTGTTAGGCGGGTGAGGAGCTTGGCGATGTTGGAGAACCCCTTTATGAAACGGCGGTAATAACTGCACAGCCCTAGGAAACTGCGCAATTCTCTCTTATCCTTTGGCCGAGGCCGTCTCTCACGGCTTGTGTCTTCTCCGGGTCTGTGGCCACTCCGGTTGGTGAAACTATGTAGCCCAAATAGTTGACTTTCTTACGGAAGAGCTGGCACTTCTTCACGTTTAGCTTCAGGTTGGTTGCCTGCAGTCTCTGTAGCACCATGCTCAGTTTGTCGAGAAGGTCTTCGAATGTTTTGCCGACGATGATGATGTCTAGGTATAGCAGGCAGGCGTCATAGGTCAACCCTCTCATCACTGATTCCACGAGGCTTTGGAAGGTAGCTGGTGCGTTGCAGAGGCCAAAGGGCATAACTGTGAATTGCCAAAGCCCTTGGCCTGTCTACAATGATTTTTTCCTTGTCTCTCGGGTCCAGAGCTACCTGCCACTAACCAGACTTCAGATCCAGGGTCGAGAAGCACTGCGCACCAGCAAGCGTGTCCAGGGTGTCGTCAATCCGGGGTAAGGGGAAGCATTCTTTCCTGGTGACAGCATTCAGCTTCCTAAAGTCCACGCAGAAGCGTAGCTCGCCGTTCTTCGTCACCAATACTACAGGGGAACACCAAGGGCTGTCAGACTCTTCAACCCCTCCCCAGTATTTCATGTCCTCTAGCATATCCCGTACCGCCGCTTGTTTCGCCAGCGGAACGCGTCTAGGTGGTTGCCGAATGGGCCGGCTCTCTCCGGTCTCAATGTGGTAGAGCACTCGGACCGTGCGGCCGATAGCTAGTAGATCGCCAGGTGGCCCCACCGAGGTCATTGGTAACCTTCCCATTTTGGTGTTGGCGCGTGTAAGTGACGTATCCACTCCCATCCCGTCTTGATTCCACAGGACCAGATGGGGGAAGGCTTGATAGTCTCTACGTGTTGCCCTACGGAAAGAGCCTTGGAGGCGCCGGGTGCCCCTTTCGGGACAGCTCGGTAACTCCCTGGTAGAAGGAGGCCCGGGTCCTGGGTCATACGGGTCCAGTAGATCCTCTGGCATGAATTGAATTGTCGCCTTGGTTGAAAACTCTCTGATATCGTCTCAGCAGTTGTCGAACCTTCTCCAGCTGTTCCGCGGTCAGGTGGTCGGCCACCCTCTCCAATAAGCCTTCCAGCCGGGGCTCCAGATGTTGCGTCGGCACCGGCTCCTGGGTCTTTTCGATTGATGTTACGCTAAACACGGGCAACGCACGTCTCCAACTCCGTCCCGGTCTGGACGTCGTGATCGGTGTCCGTTGGGTTGAGCAGCCTCACCGTCACCTCGCTTCACGGCAACAATGTCTTGGCTACACAAGTCCGTGCACAGGCGTCTTCTGGTCCAGCATCAAGTTCTTCGTCCGCTGGCCTTCCAGTCGCGCCGTCATCACCACCAGTCCCAGTATCACCTCAGCCACCTCCGCGACGAACACCCACAGACGTACGGCCTCCCTCTCCACGGGAAAGGTGTCGCCCGATGCCATCACTAGCTGGTATGATCGGCTCGGTTTCCTCGACGGCAAACCCTTGGGCACGTCAGGTCTGATGATGGTCACTGCTGCCCCAGTGTCTACGAGCACGCGGCACGGCTTCCCTCTCACCCAACCGTCCGCGATGAGACTGTCATCCATCCGTCGGCTGACGGCGCGTAGTGTCACTCGAGGGGATGGTGTTGACGGTGCCGACGTGCTCCTCACCACGCCGGCCCTTTCTCGTTTCTCCGGCTGCTCTACCTGGTGTGGGCACTCTTTCTTCAGGTGTCCCGGCTGGCCACAGTTGAGTCCAGAGGTTGTACTCCCATTAGTCCTGGACCCGTAGGACCAAGACCCGGGCCTATTTCTACCAAAGCTTTGCTGGCCAGCTGTTCAGTTTCCAGGGTGAACTCCTGAAGCGTCTCCCCTGGCTGCTGCGTCCTTGACTTCAT
The DNA here is from genome assembly GCA_030765055.1 of Mantis religiosa. Lineage (NCBI taxonomy): Eukaryota > Metazoa > Arthropoda > Insecta > Mantodea > Mantidae > Mantis > Mantis religiosa. Next base: position 129,939,616 of record CM060953.1, on the reverse strand, counting down.
TTGGCTACGGTAGGCTGCGGCCAAGCGGTGGTTTCCGAAGCTGTTTTCAAGGGCTTCCTAGATGTCCTTGAGCACCGCCACTGTCTGGACCGCATTCAGGACTTCTGCGGCCCGTCCCTGGAGGCTGGCTATTAGCTGTGTGGCCTCTTCCTCTGGTTACCACTTGTTGTGCTTGGCCACTGTGTCGAATTGACGGCGGAAGACTTCGAACGATGACGTGCCGTCGTACTTCGGCGGTTTGACGCGCGCAGATGTGTCGCGTCCCGGCGCGTCGACTTTTAAATCCTTCAACCTCCTGCCGATGACGTCCTCCTCCAGGTCGTTAACGCGGTTTGCCAGGTCTTCGACGCGCTCGTCCACTTGACCAATCCGCTTGCCCAGCTCCGTGACATCCTCCTTCATGCCGGCCAACAGTTCCTCAAATTTGGCGGCGAGGGCCTCGTTCGCAGCCTTCATTTCTGTGGCTACTTCGGTCATCTTCGTGGTCAGGTTGTGATTTGTCGTCTCCAATTTCACGGCCAGGTTGATTTTGCCGTCTTCGCAGCGAGGTTTTTATTCGCTGTTCTCATTTCTATGGTTAACGTCGCAGCGAGGGTGTCGTTAGCCGTCTTCATTTCTTTCATCTAGGCGGTGAAGTTATCGTAAGCCGTCTTCATTTCTTTCAGTTCCTGTAGAATCTTCTCCAGTGCAGCCTCCATGGTGGTACATCCCACCCCTGACACCATTTGTGACTTTGTGGGTTCGTGAAACTAAAAGTCCAGGATACAAACACTAAAAATTGCTCTTCATTCCGTAGATACACAATTACGTCACATACTTATACAACTTGCAAGGTCATCGACCACAAAGTCCACTTTTACAGCTGTTCTCGCGCACGCGTCCAATTATCGACTGACTGACTCCCAGTGGCAGGCGGCGGCTCCTTTTATAGTTTCTCACTATTCCAGAAATTCATGGAATGTTCTCAAACAATCAGGACGGCGTTGGAAGAAAGACAAACTCTCCAGAAATCCGTCTGCTTCCCCACACCGTTTCAGTAAGCTTTTATCTCCGCACTGTACTGTCCGTTCCTCTCACTGTGTGTGCACGCCGGTACTTCAGGACACCTGGGAGCGAACCGAAGATTGACAAACTACGGCAGCGCTACTACTGGCTGAGGCTCCGAGCAGACGCCGAGAGATGGTGCCGTCAGTGTCACGTGTGCGCGGATAATCGCGGCCCCCAGACTAGGAGCCGGGGTCGCATGCAGCAGTACAACGTCGGAGCGCCATTCGAGTGTATCGTCGTTGACATTGCTGGACAGTTCTCGATATCCTACCGAAGCAACAAGTACCTGATGGTGGTCGTGGACTATTTCACCAAGTGGCCGGAGGTGTATGCCATCCCGAACCAAGAGGCAAGGACAATCACAGACTGCCTCGTGGAGCAAGTGTTCTGCCGATTTGGGGTACCGTTAGAGCTGCACAGTGACCAAGGCACCAATTTTGAGTCCAACCTGATGAAGGAGGCACTAGACTTGGGGTTAACAAGACCCGCACAACACCTCTACATCCCCAGTCGGATGGCATGATCGAAAGGTACATCAAGACCTTAGAGGAACACTTGAGGAAGGTCGTGGCCAGCCATCAGTGAGACTGGGACGTCAAGGTGCCACTGTTCTTGCTGGCCTACCGCTCGTCAACACACGACACCACGGGGATGACGCCAGTCAGCTTAATGTTTGGCCGAGAGTTATGCCACCCTTGTGACCTGGCTTTTGGAAGCCCTCCGGAAGCGAAACAGCCAGCCACCGAGTATGTGGAGAACCTGGTGGACCATCTCCACGACATGCACGAGATGGCTCGCCAGAACATGCAGAAGGCGAGCGACCGCATGAAGACCCGATACGACAGGCAAGCCAACAGCCAAGGGTTCCAGCAAGGTGACCTGGTCTGGTTGTACCGCCCTACCCGGACCAAGGGACGCTGCCCGAAGCTCCAGCAGCCATGGCAAGGACCGTACCGGGTGGTGAAGAGGATTAACGACGTGGTCTACCGCATCCAGAAGGTTCCCCGAGGGAAGATGTTGGTGGTACACCTGGATCGCCTGGCACGCTACGATGGTGCTGTTCGGGACGACCAGATTTGAGGAGGGAGCGGTGTCACCCGAACGTCGGAATTCCCTATAGAACCGGCTGGTAGAAGGGCCAGATGCGAAGCATTTAGACCACGCCTACCCATTTGTCTCGTGTCACTAACTGAAGGGATGATTAGGAGAGCGGCGCAAACCCTGTACCGTCTCTTTCCCCACCCACCAGACGTCTCGAAACCTCGGGATAATTGTGCGCGCCGCGAATCTTCCAGAAATGCCGATCTTCCATATATAAGGCCTGTAGTTGGCGAGTGAGTTGAGTTCTTGGCGAGCAGCGTGAGGAACGCCGAGTGAGTTAACGGACCGGAAGTCTGTGAACGTGCATCAGAGGAGTTGTACGTAACTGTGAGCGTGCAGTGGACCTGTGACAGACGAACTGGTGAATTGTAATTGTGTGCATTACGTAATTCTGTGTAATCGGCAAGTGATCTGACTGTAATTCGGTGGAAATAAAGAACATTTTTGAGTTGTGCAATTGGACTTTTAATTTCACGAACCCACAAAGTCACAATAATGATGATGACAATAATGATAATAAATAATAATAATAATAATAATAATAATAATAATAATAATAATAATCATAATAATAATCATAATAATAATAACAATAATAACAATAATAATAATAATCATAATAAGAATAATCAAAATAATAATAACAATAATAACAACAACAATAATAATAATAATAATAATAATAATAATAATAATAATGATGATGATGATGATGATGATGATGATGATGATGATGATGATGATAATGATGATGATAATGATAATGATAATGATAATGATAATGATAATGATAATGATAATGATAATGATAATGATAATAATAATAATAATAATAATAATAATAATAATAATAATAATAATAATAATAATAATAATAATAATAATAATAATAATGTAACTTTTAATAGTAATTAGATTTTAGTTTACTAGCTATTAGATTATAATAACCAATGAATTAAAAAATAATTGTATTGTAATGAATTTTACTTTTCTTCCCCAAGAAAAATGCTGGTGAAGCTATGATGATGATGATGATGATGATTGGTATAAGGGCGCTCAACTTCAGTGGTTATCAGCGCCCTTTAAAAAATTAGTCATGGCAAAGGCCAGACTGGTGAAGCTATAGTCATACCTAAGCATGTTTATTAATAGAAAAATTGTAAATGTTTGTTTCCATTCTTCCACCATGCTGCATGTTTAGGATTAGGATTACTGTGGAAGGAATTTGGTACCAAAACCTGTGGTTTATAGTACCTAAGCCCCAAATGGGGCATCCCCGGGAAGAAAGTGAACCGAGAGGAGACAGAGCATAGCTGACCCAAGTAGTCACAACAGCGCCTAGACTCCTGTAGATAATTCTACCCTGAAAGAGACCAGCAGATGAGGGATGATGTAAAATTATAATGAAGATGAAATGGAGGGACAGGGATTTTGGGGGATGTAATTAACCTACCCAGCATTCGACTAACAACCCGGAAAACCCCCAAAAAGCCATGAATCTGACAGGTCTGCCATGAGAATCGAACCCAGGCCACCCAAATGCAGGCCATAGACGGAACCACCTGAGCCATCCTGCTCGGTAAGCTGTATGTTTAAATAAATGCTGTATATACCAAAGAAAGGCATATAATTTCCTTCAGAGTAGTTGAAAACAAACAGCAGGATATTATTGTTGAAATGTAAACTAAAAGTTAATTCCTTTCTTGGAAGCGTTGAAAACAGTGTTGTTATAATAAATTAAATTTAAGGGAGTCGATTAATGACACTAAACAACATTTACTTTTAAATTTTTCCGGAACATGTTTCAGAGACTTTGCCTCCATCCTCAACCGGCCATCGACTGGTTCTCATTGGTGTAGTTGACGATATTTTGTCATAGGTCTCCTCTGGTGGCGGTTCAAGGAACTTGCTGAAGAAATCTTCCTGGGGGATATCGAATTGAATACTTTGTTCCTATTTTTTGAAATGAAGATTTGTTCCCATGTGGATAGTTCTTGTTTTCCTGATGTATGTTTTAGTAGTTTTGGTTCTGGATTTATGTTGTGGTTTTTTCCCCAAAAATGCGTGGCAACTGCTGATTTTTCTAATTGTTTTTATTTTATGTTTCTAAAGTGTTCCTTTGCTCTTGTTTCTAAATTTCTTTTGGTTTTTCCAATATAAATTTTACTACAGTCACTGCATTCAATTTGATATATACCAGATATTTTGTTAGATGGAATGGCGTCTTTGATGTTTGAAAATTAGGTTTTTTAAGGAGAAATGGTTGACTGGTGCTAGTTTAATATTTTGTTTTTTGAAGACTTTTTTGAATTTATCAAAGGCCCATGGATGGTAAGTGAATTTTTTGAAAATCATATTAGTTTCTGTAGCTGAGAGGGTTGTGGTTTCCTTTATTAGCTTCTTCTTTTTTGCTAAGTTCTGCTTTTTGTCTACTTATGATTTGGGAAAGTAATTTTCTTGTGCTATTTCAATCACTTTGTTGTATTCTGTTTTGTATTCTTCTGCTGTGAGAGGGATGTTGACAAGTCGGTGTGCTAAACTATTGAAGATTGCCTGTTTGTGGGATCTTGGGTTGTAGTCATTAGCTTTTATGTAGTTGTCTGTCTGTGTTGGTTTTCTGTCTGTGTTGGTTTTCTGTAAATGCCAAAGTTTAGTCTGTTTTTATTCCTCATTATTTTTAGATCAAAAAATGGTAAATACTCGTCTCTTTCTATTTCTACAGTGAACTTGATGCTTTTTTCTTGGATATTAAAAAGTTTTAGTGCATCACTGATGTGTTTTTTTGGTACTATTGCAAAGATATCATCTACATATCGTTGCCAGAGTTTGAACATCCAAGGGAAACCTTTGGTGATCCTTATTTCTAATGCACTGTACAGAGCGGCCAGGAAGGGTGATAGGGGGTTGCCCATTGCTAAACCTGAAGTTTGGTGGAAATATTTTGTTTGAAACTGGAAGACATTTTGTTCTATGCATAATTTGGTTAGTTCGATGTAATCTGAAATTTCAGGTGATGCCATTCCAAGTGATTTGAGCCATTTTTCTATCAACGGTGGGAGTTGATTAACTGGTATGCTGAGAAACAGTGATTTAACATCAAACGAGACTACTGTGTCCTCTTCTTTTAGTTCAGTATCCTTAATGTGTTCTATAAGTTCCTATGTGTTTTTGATGTTTAGGCTGTCGAATTTTGGAAATGAGTTGAATTTTGCAAGTTTGTATGTTGGTGAATTTATACTGCTAACTATAGGTCTCATTGTTATGGATGGTTTTTGTATTTTGGATAAGCCATAAAGTCTAGGTAAGGTTGGGTTATCCTTTTTAACTGTATATTTGTTTGGTATTATGCTTTATTTTGCTATTGTTTTTTCAAATGATTGTATGCAAGTTCTTACAGGATTTTTGTTAATGATTTCATATTCATTGTCAGTTAGCATTTCTTCCATTTTTTCAATATAATCTGATTTATCCATTATGATATTCAAGTTAGATATATTTCTTCTATTACACACTTCTGACTATTGTTGGGTATTTCAAGGACAAAGGATTTGACTAGATGCATCTCGTGTACATTATATAAGAACGTGTTTACAGAGTGGTTTTGTATTCAAAAAAGTTTACTAGTTTTTCTTGGTGATGTTAGTTTGCTGTTTCATAATGGAGAGGAGCAGGGGAGAAGGAAAGCTCTTTTGACATCCTATGATTCCTTAATGTTTATATGCACTATAGTTTTTAATAATAAAGTAAAAGATATTTAATTACTTTATCACAGTTTATTAACATAAAAGAACAAAACTGACAGTCATTAAAAGTAAAAAATGTATCTTAAGCAATCACTTCCTGAAACATGTATAATTATATTGACAAAGTTTATGACATTTGGACACACAAACAAATGGAATAAAAAGGAATAAATGTGAACATACATGTTATGTCACTTAACAACCTTAACCTTATTTTGAAACACTCCACAGATTAATTTACATATACAGACTTTTGCTGCTTGTGCTCTTATTTGAATGCACTCTGCAGACATTCTATGACTTCATTTATCTCCTTTTTATTTATCTCTAGTATACATTTTTGTAATATGAATATGGGCCTGTAAACAAACTACTGGATTAATTCAAAAGACGTGGAATGATGGGTAAGAGATTGTACTAGTGATAAAATTAGGGCAACATCGAAATTATCTTGAAGACATTAAGTAACACTTTTTATGACAGCATATCAGTAATGTTAAAAAAGTATTCTATAACAATTTCCATAGATATAATAGAGTCATAGAAAATTCTTTAAGTACATGAGAATGATTTCACATTTATATATTACCAAAGAAATATAGTTCAAAGTTCATTATCTTTCAACACCTGAATTTTTAAAGAAGAGTTAATTCTATGGGCTACATTCTGCTTAGTTTTGCCATTCTCAACTTCTTATTTAAGGAAACATTGCAAAAGATAAAGCCTACTAAACTAATTACTTTGTTTGTACCCTATTAAATTTACAACTACAAATGCATACCTTTGATGCACAGCATTTATCTCTGCTTATATAGGGATACAAATAAGAAAGCTATTTTACATTATGGTGTTTTTTTATTCATTGTCAAACTAATATAACCTGAGTAATTATAAAAAGGTTTACAGGTTTTCAGGAATTTCAATTGTCAGTCAGTCATTCATTCATAGTGTTTATCCTCAAACCTTTCACTGTGTAATCTATATATTAAAAAACACATGACAACATTGTTCTTTATCATCACTATTGCTACATCATTCTCCTGTACATTAAGTATGGTGATCAGCAAGTTTGAAATAAACCCTCCACCTATTCTTTGAGGGAATAAATTCTAATTCAGACATTCAAAATATATTCTCTTTTTATCAAAATCCATACTGCTTTATCATACATTTAAGTGCACATATATGCAGACATATCTGAAATCTAATGCCCAATATTTTCAGCTATGATATTTATTTTATGCAATGGCTTTTAATTACTTAACAATACTAACAAAAGTTGAATTGCTTTTTAATTGAAATAAAATTCAGACCCTAGCTGATGTTATTAAACTATCGATTTGTAAAATATATGTCTCGATATTCACTGCCGAATGCTCAAATACACTTGAATTCAAATTCTTTTTTCATTTATATAACCACCTTTAACTCTTATGGTAAGTATAAACATTTGTAGTTGCAATACAGGGAATAAACTCATAACACTGACAAAGAATATTACATAAATATAAATATTTGTAACAAAAGACTTCACTTATTTTATGTTTTGTTAAAAATATTTATATTTGTGTAATATTTATTGCTTCACTGTAGCTTAGCTTCATTTTCTATGTAACTGACAAAGAAACTTGTTCCTTTGCAGAAACATGGGAAATGTGTAGTGTTTAATGCCTGCTTTTACTACATGCGGCATACATGAGATGAAGATGGAGCCCCTGTGAAATGAGATGGCAGGGGAAATCAGAGATCCCAGAGAAAACCTGCCCCAGTGCCATGTTGTCCACCACAAATTTCACTTTGTGGTCACCTGGGTTCAAACCTGAGCACTTGGTAACAGTCGAGGGCCTAACCACTAAGCTAGGGTGCAGCTGCAGAAACATGGGAGTGGCAATTATGGTGGTTCTTATTATCCTCTTGCTGTTTGCATCACAAAATGGTGTGTGTGTGTGGTGATATCAGATGATATATATATATATATATATATTTTTTTTTTGTAATTTGCGTCCTCCAAGGTTAAGTCATATTGGATGATGAATGGAATGGATGAAATTATGCTCAAATGAGCCCAGGGTCCATAGAGCTTAGAGTTACCCCGACATTCATCTTTCAGGATAAGTGAAACCCCAGAAAAAACCTTATCCAGGTAACTCACCCTGACCAAGATTCAAACTCAGGACCTCTTGAACGTGAGGCAGACATGCTACCATCTACACTACTGAGGTGGGCAATATCAGATGATGCTGGTATGAGTGCAGAGAGTAATATAAAACATTACAATAAAATATAATAATTTGTTACAACCTTCAGTTACATTAAGAAATTATTATATTTTTTTGCAATATTTGTATTGCTTCACTGTTATTAGCTTAATTTTTTATACAATATGAAAAGTTGTCTAGCAACCACCAAGTCAAATGTATGTAAACTGTGCTGAACAGTGCTCATACATCAAAATGTTATTCTCCATGGGAGAACTATCACAGAATGTCATAAGAATTGATGAACACTGTTGGGAATAATACCTTGCCATACTGCTGTATTGTCAGATGTGCAGCAGAGGACTTAGCAATCAGTGATAGAAACTCACAAGACAGTCTGTGAGTGTGCAGACTGATGTGGTGTAATTGAGTTCTGCTAGAGAACGACAGATAATGAACACTGATGAAGTTAAGAGTGTGCAAGTGGCATTTTGTAATTTTTGTAATTTATTTCTCATCTTTCCTTTTACATCATCAAATGGAAATACAAAATCAAGATTACAATTATAAAATCCATACTGGAAAATCCCATATATTGCTAAATCCTGAAAATCCTATCATGTTGCTTGCCATTGAATAACAATTTGGTCCCCATACACCTAACAAGTGGCACCTAGAAATACGCCATTCACAGATCTGCACCTGCAGAAAATTACACTGAAGAAAGAAAAAATACTTTGTTAATGATACTATCAGTTGCAATGAGAATCTTTTCCACATTGGCTAAGTGGGATTGCCAGAACATAACAGCCACCTTGCCAGCCAAAGGGTACTTGCCCTTCAGAGATCACATGGACTAACTTTAATTCTATAGTAAACTGTGATGTAAACATTAGGAAAATTTTTATATTGTTTTCTTTGGCATCAGCACGTTTAAACTAATAAATAAGTTTAATTCACTTATTCTCATGAAAATAGCTACATTTGTGTGACATTGCCTTGTTGTTTGCTGTTACAACAATAATGTAAAAGGATGTGTGTAGTGTAGAATTGGATTGGAGCAGAATTAAAGAATAAATAGTCATCATATGATGATTTTGATTGATTTGACACAAACTTCACAGAGAGAAGGAAGCTGTCAGTTCCAGAGGCATATCAAGCTAAAGTAATGCAGGAACTAAACTAACACAAGTTAATGTTACAAATGCACTTGGGAATTTCTTACAGTGTAATCTGTGCACTTGCCAAGAGAGAGGGACTGTGTATGAATGACCTGGAGTGGAAGGCCAAGGAAAACTCAATTGCAGATGACACATTCATGTCTCTGGCAAGAGGATATCAACCCTACAACGTTTGAAGGCTGTCCAGTGGCTCCTGAATGCTAATGGCATCCATATAGTCACTAAACTGCACAACATTTGTTAGCAAACCTGGTTCCAAGCATTCATTCAGACATTTGGTTGTTGGTCCAGCACAACAACAACAAAGACAGCATGGGCTCAATGTCATCAAAACTAGCAACAAGAATGGCATACCATGTTATTGACGGATGAGGTAAGATACAACTTCTGTCTAACAGTCATCATATAAGAATATGAACTGAGTATAATAGGCCTGGAACTGGCCTATAGATATGTTCAGGTAATTGTGTCATTCCATGGAAAAACAACTGCAGCAAGGCGTGGCATTTGTTACCAAGGATGCACAGACATGTACATTTGTCATGGAAACATGAACACCAAAGTTTATAGAGACGATGTTATAGCAAATGTTGTATCGCAGTTTCACAGAGCAACTGGCAAAAATTTTCTTTTTTTTTTCTGGTTGACAGTATCACACCACACACATGGCTAACATGGTGCTCAATAGACTAGATGAACTTGGAATATCCACTCTTCAATTTCCATCATGATCACCCAATCTAAATCCTTTAAGTGTTACACAAATAAAAATATTTGTTAATTACAATCCACTTATCTTAAGAAGTTGATGTTAATACTTCTTTCTTCTTAAATATACTTCTTTCTTTGTTTAAAAAGAAGGAAGAAAGAACAAAGAAGTATTAACATCAACTTCTTAAGATAAGTGAATTGCTATTAACAAATATTTTTAATTGTGTAATATTTATTACTCCACTGTAACTAGCTTCATTCTTCTGTGTAATCCTTTAAGTGTGCTTGGAACAACTTGCAAAGAGCCCTGGAAAAGCATTTCCCACATCTCAGAACCTAGAAATATCTGGCAAATATCTCCCCATGTTTATGGAATGACATCCCCATTGAGAAACTGAACAATCTTATACAGAGAATGTCAAGGAGAGTAGAAGTAGTAATTCAGTCAAGGGATATCTGGATGTGATGCTAGTAAACCCAAAAATAAAGAAAGCTACCATTTACTTTATTATTTGATTGTACCTTTTGTACTGTTAAAATTGAAGTAAAATAAGTGCAATTGTTATATATTTGAGGGTAATGATCTTATTTTGTGTAAGTAAACATGAAATACAAATAAAATAATATTCCTAAGATCTCAGAAGTACTTAATTTACCAATATTGTAAGTTTCACAATGCTATCCCTACATGTTGGTACTAAACAATATTTGGTATTGGCCCTTCACATGATTACAAATAGTAATCCTGATCCTAAATATCAAATGCTTACAAATGCCAGCATCTTTAAGTATATCTGATAAAATATACAATTGAGCATGTCCAAAAGCACTACTTTATTTAATTCACTTGTCAGCAACAAAGTCTATCTAAGTATAAAAATCTGAATAATTGCAAGTTCTTTGCACCTAGTTATTGTGTTTAAGTAACTTACTTGTCTTTAAGCTCTTCCTCAATTTTTTATGTGATTCTTACTTTCAAAAGATGTTAATTTTCTTAATTAAGAATATCTCATTAATTTCCTTTTATTTCACAGTAAATAGGCAGAACTCGAGAAAATAATTATGGTATCTATTAAATAATACTTGACATGTAGTTAATCTGCATTATGTATTATCTATTTTTTGAACTTAATCCATTTCTTTCACTTTATTTTACTATTTTCTTACATTGATAAGCATGTTTAACTAAAACAAATATATAATACATTCAAATTGTTTTGTGAATGGGAAAGATAAGTTTATGAAGCAGCCAACCATTATTAATAAAAAATATCATACTTTAAATTGCATACCTACTTAACACCAACTAGAATTAGTATTGTTTAGAAGCTCTGTGTACCCCTCTTTCTGACAGCAAATTTACTGTAGGAAAAGATCATTGTTGAAGGGTTCTTTCTCATACCTATGCTACACCATATTCATGTGCACATATTAGAATATGTTGTCATGTGATTTTAATTGTGTTCTCTTGTTTTATTGCTTGAATGCCTTAAGAAATGTTTACAAACTTTGTGAATATGCTACACTGAAACTACAAACATACTACAATTTACAACAAAGAAAGAAGGAAAAGAAAAAGGCTAGTTAAAGTTTGTTAAACATGCAATATGCATCATAGCATACCTATTCTAAGCCAATTAAAACTGTATAGAGAACAAAATATTACAATAATAATTTTTCTTTCAATCATCAGGTGCAGTACAGGATATTTTATTACTATAACCCTAAATCATAAATTAAAACAAATGGTCATACAATAAATGGTATAGGAAGATCACTAAGGAAGGGGGGAAAAAAACCTGTGCGATATGCAGAAAAAAGGCATGCTGAAGAATTTATGATGAAACTGTTGTAATACACCTCACAGAAATAAATCAAAAGAAAAAAAAAGTTGGTGAAAGCATATGCTATGCTTTTCTATGTTACTTTTTGGAGTCATTTACAAAAATTTGACTATTATGAAGTTTCCAAAGCTTAATTATCAAAATATTGAAAGAACAGATAACACTTAGTGCACTTATCTGTGTATCAGCGATAATCTCAGTCTATGCAAGGTAATTTCTCATCCAACCAAAATTTATTCCAAGGTTTGTTACAGCTTTTCCGGTACAGAAACAATTGTATGCTAACAACCACACCAAAATGCAAATTTGCTATTTGTCACTGAATTACTAAGGCCATGGACAGAAGAAAGAACATTATATACAAATGCAATAGTGTAATACATTCTAGGAAGGCCATACCTCAAAAGAGAGATACTTATAATGGTTTGCACCTTTGTTCAAATACAATTGAAGCACACATTCTTACACAAAATGAACAAGTATTTGTACTCTGTTACAGTTTTAAACACTTTAACTAACAAGCTTAACATACATCAAACGTGCACAGTTTTGAGCAATTTGAAAATTCAAAATATCAAAAGCCTTTATGTGTCTAAAAATGCACACATAAAACTCCAAGTTTGAAAGTCATTTAAGAAAACTTTCTGCAAATATGTATGTATGCTTAAAAATGAATAAATTAATTAGCAAGTTAAATATTTTAGAATAGAGAACATTAAGAACAAGCTTATGTACAATTTACGAATAAGCTGACTTCTGAGATTGCATATTACATTCTTTTTAATAAATGCTAACAACATATCCTTCAATATTAGGATCATTTTTTAAAAATAAAGAATAAGCTCTTGCAGGTTTATTTTGTCTTACAAACAGTGATTGTAATATTGGCATCACAATTCTTATTTGAAAGTTTTTCATATAAGCATATTAAAAATAATGAGTTTCACAACTTGCTTGAAAATTTAGTTTCTCATTCTCAAATACATGACACATGCTTCTTTCTTTATCCATTCCCACCACCAACTCACAAGTTTCCCTGATATATATTACAAATATGAAAAGCAATTCTTCTATGCAGATACTTTATATTAGTCACAACCAATGCTGAATGTGTGGACACTACTTATATCACTAAATATGTTACATTAAAGTTTTGCCTGAAGAAACTTTACACACAAAGGAATAAATATTTCAGAAAGTCTCATTCAATAAAAAATGTTAAATGTGTATATTTTAAAGTGCTCTATACTTTTCCTCCAATAGGAATCTTTTTTCTGCTCTCATATTTTTTGGTTATATGAACATCTAGACAATGATTTTATTTTTGTCCCCCGAAGTTTATCTCATTCTCATTAGCACTCCATAATGAAAGAGTATATTCATAGAAATTAACAGTCTGGGCAAACAAAGAAGAAACTGTGCTTGCAAAGATTGTGTGTAGTAATTCCTTTTTTTTTTTTTTTTTTTTTTCTGTTTACTCATTTAGACAACTTGGAATACATTAATAAAATTACAGTGCAGTACACTTTGTTTTTTAAACAAATATTGCAGCAAGTAACTTAGAGATCTAATTGAATAAGAACAACTATCATTTAAATTTTTATATTCTCTGGAACTTTTGAGAGGCATGTTTATCTAGTATTTGAGACACATTTAATACACTATTTGTTAAGTTTTATAAACCTAGCCCATCATAGATAAATAAAAAAATTCCACTTTCAGAAGCTTAGAATATTTCAGAAAAAATTCCAAAAAAAAAATGTGACACTTGTGTGATACCTTCCACTCATTATCAAAGCCTGCATTATGGATTTACATATATCAGTATTTGTGAAATCCAAACTATACAATTATTTACAAAAAAAAAAAAAAAAATAGTATATTACACAAAGCTGTACTAATCGAGCTATCCTGATCTTTATTATGAAAAGTGTAAAATAACTTAGAGAAAAATATCCTGCAAAGAAAATTTTAAACAAACAATAACATAACTTAATATGGGTAGGCTTACATTGATATGACAAAGCATATCAAATAAAATCTAAACATCACTTTAGAATCTCAAACAAGCATCCAAATTGGCAGTTTTCTTACAGATATCAGCCAGCTATGTGTTAATACATATTAGGTACAGAGTTTAATATAATTTTCTTACATCCTTTTATGGCTGTGGATATCCTCGGAAACTCTACACAGTTTTCTATTTTGTTCCTCAGCAAACATTTGAACATTAATTATTTTAAAGATTATAAATCAGATACATCTATAAAAATAGTTTACATATATCATAATTGACCCCTGTGGATGTATTATAAAAAGCATTTAGTATGTACTTTCATAGTCCATTCGTTTTAACAATATCACATATCACATCTAAAACATATCAATGAAGTATACAATATTGGTCATGGTAGCTCTTCAGGTGCAGAAAACACATTAAGCAGAGTGCTAAAAAGGCTGGAACATTTCAGTCTTTAGAATTCTGAGTATAAGATTTTCTCTGATAAGTAGGTATATCTAGTTTTCATGAATTTGAATTTGCAAAATATGCTTACAATGTACATAATGCAAGACCTTCTGTTCCAGGTGCTCTTACATTGAAATTTTATACTTCCAAAGTATACATTTTGAGTCTTTTATGGCAAATTTTTACATTCAAATCCTATTTTTGTATATGAAATATTTGTTCTTAGAATTTATAATTAACCAAGTACACTTAATTTATAATGTTCTGGTGGTCTGTACTATCTAATGATGGTAACAATAGCAGAGCCCCTCTCTGGCTTTTGGGGTCTAACATTATGCTGGCAGTCATAAAATGTGGCATTTGAATGAGATTGCAGCATTGTCATGCCTCTCATTGTGACTGCTGGCCATTTGGCTTGGCAGGAAGATAAGCATTTCTTATTAAAAAGTGTTCAGGATCAACTGCATTAACCACATGAGAAAAGATATTCATAAAAAAATATGAAGGAAAACTGTTTAAGTTTGACACCACCTTTAAAGAGAACCCAAACTTCAAGTTCATCATTATACCAACAAAGGCACCCCTATCGCCCCCAAGGAGTTCACAAAACCAACATTCAATAGTTGACTCCAGCTGAGGATGTTAGGAAAGTTGTTACTAAATGTGTTCTAGGTAAACACTAGCAATATATGGAGCATTAAGTACTAGTTATATTCTCAAAATTATATTAATTTGTGCTTCATTATATCATAGTCCTTACCACTAGGAATAACTGTACTTCTTGGTTTATGAAAAGCCATGTTGTTTTGAAGCACCTGTTAAATCAATGTGTGGGATGCAATATTGGCATGTGGTGTAATTGAACCATACTTTATTGATGGAAATCAAACTGGAGACAAGTAGTTAGCTCTACTTCAAAATGTTATGTCATGAATCATCATGTTTATGGATAACTATGATCAACTCTTAATTCAACCATGATGAAGCATCTGTGCATTATGCATTAGTTTACACAATACATCTTGATGAGTTTTCAGTGAAAGGGTGCTTGGATGTCATACTGCAACTGAATTCCCATCATAATCCCCAGATATTATGACAGTGAATTTCTTTCCTTTGGAGATGGTTAAAGACAAAGCCTATGAAAGGAAACCACAAACTAAGAGCTGACTGGTTACACTGAGGATGCCTCCTACAATCTGGACATTATTCAGCTATGTTGGCATGTGTATCAGTGTTCCACGTAGATTTACACAATGTATTGATAAGAAGGAAGGTATTTTGAACATAAAAATACTGATGTGTATTGTAATTTGTAGGAGGCCTGTATAATGTTCAAATTATTCAAAATTAACATAAGCTAAATAAGTTAAACAACTGTATAATTACTTCTGCACCACCCTGTAATAAATAAACCATTCTACATGCATAAAACTGCACATGCTTAGTAAGAATTGTTTTTCTTGTAACTATTACAGGGGGTTGCTCTATAAAAATGCATTAAAAGTACAATTCTGAAAAAGTATGTATCATCCATTTTTGAAAGATGAACCAATATTCATGGCAAAGACTGTAGTGCCGACTGTCCTTGAACACCAGAAGTGTTGGAAAGTGTGTAGCAAGCAATTGTATGGAGCCAGTGCTTTGTAATTTCAGAACTCACTTGTTAATTCCACCAGATGCCTCGCTCACTTTTGCATGAAATTTTCTGCCAGTGATTTGGTTTTCACAAAGTGTGCAAGATAGATGCCAGTACAACTGACAGATGAACACAAAACAAATGTCTTGCCGCAGCACTGATATTCCTACAGCGATATGCAGAGAAAGGAGATGAACTTCTAAACAATATTATCACTGGGGATGAAAAAGGTGTTGCATGCCACATCAGATACAAAACAACTATCAATGCACTGGCAGCATAGTGATTTACCTGTGAAGACCAAATTCAAAAACCTCATGTGCACTGTGTTCTGTGATCAATGTGGTATCCTCTTGTGTAAATTTTTATTCTGGGAAGACAGTAAGTGCTGACTGGCATTATCAGACATTACATAAATTGAGGAGAGCAATCCAGAACAAGAGACATAGGACACTGACAATGGGCATTATGCTAATGCATGACAATGTAAGACACCATATAGTCAAAGCCACACAAAATTGTTAAATAAGTCTGGATGGGGGGATCTTTGACCTCGCTCCAAGTGATTTTCATCTCTTGTCTCATGAAGCTTTTTCTGGCAGGAAAACGTTTCCACAATGATGCTGAGGTGCAGAATGAAGTGACTTCAAGGCTCTGACTCCGGACATTGATGGCAGACTCCTATGTCTTGGCCATACAATTGGTGGTATACATGTACAATAAATGCCTCAAGAGTGGTGGTGACTAGGTTGCAAAATAGCCAGTGAATCTATGCAATTATTTCAAAAAATATTTCTTACTCAGTGATGTTTTAATTCTCTTTATTAATCACTGGGACTTACTTTCTGGATGCACCTCATATTTTCAATACAAGTGAACAACATATGATAAATATAAATGTACAATGCAGATAATGATCCCAAAAAATGAAACTAGAAGTTCACTAATTCTGCACTGCAAGCAAAGGCCAAGTCTGACATTTATTTATAGTTAACCATGGAAAATTTCAGCTTCAGCGAGAGAGAGAAAAAATTATTATACCAATTTAAAAAAGGAAAACTTGCACATGATATTAATATCTATTGGCCAATAGCACTGTTCAGCATGATAGCAAAAATAAGGAGTAAATTGTCTCTTGCAGGTTAACTTGGTATTTAGAATTCCAAAATCTTTAAGCACCCAAGAAAGCTGGTTTTTGACAAATACTTTCTACTAGTAAAACAATCATAGATTTCAATAAGAAAAGGAAGACAGTTATGTGTATTTGGAGGAATTTAGTAACAGTGACATCTAAATTAATTGTAAAAACTATTTGTAGTAGTAAGTGACGAGTGTCAATAAACCAATTACAAATAGTTCTTACGATTAAAAGAAGACAGCTTTAACAAGAAAGAAGATATACCAGGAATATTTCTTAACTCAATCAGTGTATTATTCTATTTGGAGACATAAATTATTACTAAAATTAAAAAAATAGGCATTTCTAATAAAGCATTCAAATGGATATCAGAGTTATTAATATGCAGAGATTCAAAATGATATAAAAGCATTAATTCAATTCAAGAAATTTATCAGTCTACCAGAAAACAATAAGCATTCATATAGTTCCTTCTGTAAACTAAGAACTCAAAAAGCTTTCTGTCCACTGCACAAGAAATAAAAATTAACATCCAAAATGTAACAGAAAACTTATAAATCAAATCAAAAGAATACAGTGAAATAACGAAACTTTTTTCTTTGGAAACAATATTAGACATTCTCTACAAAATATATACATTCACTGATGGATCCTTGATTTCCAGAGAACAAGCTGTCTTTTTCCACTTTATAATCTCCTGAATATGGAACAGATTATGATGAGGAAATAATTACAATAGTGAAAATCTTGGGAACCTTCTACTCCATATCAATAAATTAAGGATGCAATATATTACCTGATTCCAAAGCAGCTATTTTATTAATAGTATATAATTACCCTCCTGAATTCTCTCTCTATCTCACTCACTGATCCGGTCTGCCTCACGTTCAAGAGGTCCCGAGTTCTAATCTCGGTCAGGGCGAGTTACCTGGATAAGGTTTTTTCTGGGGTTTTCCCTTATCCTGAAAGATGAATGTCGGGTAACTCTAAGCTCTATGGACCCTGGGCTCATTTGAGCATCATTTCACCCATTTCATTCATCGTCCAATATGACTTAACGTTGGAGGACGTAAATTACAAACAAAAAAAAAAAAATAAACAAAAATAAAAAAATAAAAAAACCAAACTCACTGATCCAGAGATTCTGTTCCTCAACCTGCCGCCTGTGGGTATAAGGGTTAAAAGGAACAAGAATACTCTGACACCACAGTGATATAAGAGGGCAGTTAAAGTATGTAATTACACACTTTCATTTCAAATAATTGAAATAATTAAAATGCTCTCTCAACTAATAGCTTTCAATAAAATAATGCATTATAATGTATACCATTCCATTGTAGAATTCTAGGAAATGAGAACACCAATGCTTTGGTAAAGTAGGGTTGTACAGCTGCTTACAGACCTATTACTAAGTCTATGTTCTAGTCTGTAAAATGGTTTTTCAAATATAAGTACATACAAAGACATCAAAACATAAAATTTGATAACTTATCTCAAGGAAAAATTGGAATTAGCTACATAAAAATCCATAGGCAATTTGATATATTATTATCAGCTTTTAGATTGGCAATTAAGTCATGACTTTTTGGCCATATATTCTGCAAAGAATTGGAATATATCAACTTCCAAACAGTGTTTTATATACAATTTCAGTGTAGAGGGCAAACTTTTAAGAGTTCTTCACTTTGAACTTCTACTTCTTGAACAAAGCAATGAATGAATGAATTTATTAACTACATGCAATTACAATTATAATTTACTTTAATCTTAAAATTCTATAAGCCAAACAATGTGGTTATATTGTGTATGGTAACCTTCCACTACTCTCCAGTCTCTATTTAAATGCATTTGTTTCCTGCCTTTTATCAAACAATTCTGCTCCCATTCTCCTCTTTATTCACTTTCCCTCCTTCTTAAGTTATCTCCACTAGTTCGCTTTTATTACTAAGTGTTCATTATATGCTGACCTAATCTTTCTAATTTGATTTGATTATTTCATTATGCCTATCATCATCATCATCATCATCATCATCATCATCATCATCATCATCATCATCATCATCATCTAATTCTAGGAATTAGGCTAATAGCCTCAATCATTCCCACCTCCTATATCTGCTTTGCCTTGAGATTTTTAGCTGTATGCGATCCTAGGTTTCAGTCCCTGTTCATTCTTTTTATATATTTCTCCAAACTTTTCTTATGGTTCTCTTCTTGTGCAACCTTTTACACTGCAGAAATCACCTTGTTTTAAAATCCATTATCCACTTCCTTATAACAAAACTGCTGCTGCCTGTTCTTGTAGAATTTTAGCTCCGTTGATGTCCTATTCTTCAGAAAATCGGTTGTTTAACAAATTTGTTGAAATTAAAAGATATTTTATGACATTTTATTGAAGTTTTATGCTCCACTTCATTAGCACCTATGCTTGTATCAGAAGCTAAGTACTTTAATTGGGAACCTGTTCCAAAAAGGTTCCTTCTAAATTTATCTTTGAACAGAAGAGATTTGTCCCATTATTTATATTTTTCTTTGTCATATTTTAAATTATACACTATTCTGTACAACACATCCATTGGCATACAGTACAGCATTTACACATTTATTTTTTCCTATTTCTTTATCAAATTGCCTAAATAAATACAAAGTGCTGGAGTCAGACTACATCCTTGTCTAATTCCCTGATTTGTCTGTTTGTTCCACTTGAAACTAAAATTCTTCCGACATCAATTGAATTATTTTTCTTTTCAATCCCTTCATAATTTATATTTCTTCCTTACACCAAAATATTATGCATATCTAGAGGATTAATATTTGCAGCATCTCTCTTTTCAACTGAAATGTCACATTACTTTAGGTACTAAAATTTGTCTTCATGGACGTCATTTTCTGTTTCTGAAATAAGTAATTCCCATGAATCTTAATGTGCTTTTCTTGTTATGTTTTACATTATTTGTTTTTTTTTTATGTATTTTTTAGCTTCTTCAGTTTTACTTTGTAATAGAGCCATATATGTATTTCTTCTTTCATTGCTTCTTCCACATTGTTATACCACCTTTTAAGATCTCATCTTTTTATTTTGTTTTTCATACCTGGTGCTTCATAAGCAGCTTAGATTAAATATTGTTTTAATATGTTCCTTTCTTCTGTATTACTTTTTATTGTTTCTTTTATTAAATACTCTTACTCTCTGGCATATACAAATCTTTGATATTACTTTCTTGAAGTGGCTGAACATTAAGCACTTTTCCTTGAGGTATTTAACTTTCAATATTTGAACTAAAATCATTAGATCCATTTCTGAGGCAATAAAGAAATAATTGAATGCTTTTATTAAGGGTGATTAAGATGGGGGAATTTCCTAAAAATATTCATCTTCTGACTCTGAAACATGCTCAACTTAAATATAAAACTTGGTGTGTATCTGACTTCTTGTTATGTGGATTCTTTTCTAAAGCTGCATTTTATACTTTCAGGTGATCTCAAAAACTTCTTTTGCCACTAAATTTCTGAATGGAATGCAATACTAGTTCTTAAACATGGTAGGTGAAATAAAAATATGTAATCATAAATTAACTTTTGAAAGTAATGAGTCGGTAATTCAAACACAAACATCACTTAAGTTATCCTTACTTGGACATGTTTCGGAGAACGGTTTGTTTTTTTATCGACATGTTTGCTTCAAATAATAGAAATTAACTTGTTTCAAAAATAATTATACCTATTAAAAGACTTATTGACAATCAGCTGAGGATGGGACTGGGATGGTCTCAGAAAAGCTCCTGTTTTTAATAGTTGATGTGAGTGAAGTTTTAAGTTTTAATAAAATATGAAACAGCAAGTCTTTTTAATATGAAATTAGCTTCACTTTTAACAACAGTTTTAATCATAACAATTTCAGTAATTATATCTACCTACTAAACCTAGATTACTTCATTCTTACACTTTAATTTTGATGTCCACTTCCAATTTAAACATCAAGCCTAAAAGTTGCCACTGTGTATCTTATTCAGAATTTTCTCATAATGTTTGCACTTTCTGAATTACAACTCGCACCTTAATGAAATTTGTGCATTAGGTCACTTGCCTCTTCATATACATTTGTGTAATATGCTTTCTGACAACGGTAATCTATAAGGTTAGTCTTATTTAACAATGCCAATACTACTCGTAAGCTCATATTAACTTTATGAATATGCCTGAATTTTGTTCTACAAAAGTTTTAAATGTCTGTTAATCTACAGATTTATGCAAACTGGATTGGCATTGCTCTAGGGTAGAACTGAAATCATACCTGGCAAAGGAAGTCAATATTAAAAAGGATTAATAATGATTCAAATAAGGCAGAAACCACAAAATGAGAATTATCTGAAGTTTTCATTTAAAAAAAGAAGCATTTCAATTAGGTTAAAATGGTCCTTTTGTTCTCTGCACTTTGTGCAATGTGCACAAATTAATAACAAATTAACAGAAGAGATAAATTGATTTTAAAAAGAGCTAACTTTTATATTAAAGGCAGCT
Organism: Mantis religiosa; assembly: GCA_030765055.1. NCBI lineage: Eukaryota > Metazoa > Arthropoda > Insecta > Mantodea > Mantidae > Mantis > Mantis religiosa. The sequence goes on along the minus strand of CM060953.1, from coordinate 129,918,026 downwards.
TCTATATGCAAGATAAATTATTAAATAAACAACAATAATTTTGATTGTATGTGTATGATAATTATTACTATGATATAACTATGTAAAGATATAGTTTTTATTATTATTATTATTATTATTATTATTATTATTATTATTATTATTATTATTATTAACCTTAATGAAATTTATTTTATAAATTCATGACAGAGCCAGAGTCATATACAATAATCATGCAATGAATAAAGAAAAGAAATTACTGCAGTCAATTAGGCAAATGCAGTGTGTCCCAATACCCAATACAAGTTCCTGATCAGTTCATGTATCATTACCAATGCACATCATTTAATTTAGTATAAGTTTCTGTCAATCAAGAAAATGCTACCACATTAAATCTGTTATTCGACAGTTGCTGACTGGAATCAGAAATTTGAAAAGAGTGATTCTCTCACTTTCTTCTCGGGCAGCAAGCCAGGTGAAAAGATGATTAGATATCGATGTTTCAGGAGTATGCATCTCTCCCATCATTAGGATATTTATAAAATGTTATAACCACAAATGACACACTGGATGTAACACAAAATATAAACAAAGACAAAACACTATCAAAATTTGCATTACTGAACAAAATACTGTTTTCGGTAAATTAAATGCCAGGTCAGGAGATGGCACAAGTATAGAAAATTGTATAGAAAATCGTGCGACCTGGCATTTAATTTACTGAAAACAGTATTTTGTTCAGTAATGCAAATTTTGATAGTGTTTTGTCTTTGTTTATATTTGTGTTATATCCAGTGTTTCATTTGTGGTTATAACATTTTATAAATATCCTGATGATGGGAGAGATGCACACTCCTGAAATGTTGATATCTAATCGTCTTTTCACTTGGCTTGCTGCCCGAGAAGAAAGTGAGTATATTCGTTGCCAGGAAAGCTTCAGGTCTTAGTATGATTCTAGTACTTGAATATGGCACAAGTTAATTTGGACTATATTTTGACTTAGATCCTTTCCATTTGCAGGTTCAAACCTAACATACTGCTAGAATGGCCCTACTGTAAGAAGTGAAGAAACTGGCTTAGTTTCTATCAATTTTTCAAGGTAGACAAATCAGAATATAACTAACAATTCATCATTGGGAAAAGAATTGCTAGGCTTCAATGTCTTGATATATGCAGACAGCTATTTGGTTCCAGACTTTTCATACCCTCTCTTTCTCTTTTACCTTTAAAATATATATTTTTAAGCCCAAAAAATGCATAGTATTAAAGATGTTCCAACTATACATTCACAAAATGCCCCTTATTTCAATCACTCTGAAGTTGCTTAAGTATTACATAGGTATATATATCTTATCTTTAACTCCAATTTGTTTTTGCTTACATTTTATATAAGCAGGGTTAGCATTTATATGGATTATACAACAATATGCACACTAATAAATGGAAGCTTTTTAACAGTGAGGTTAATCACATTAATTGAACATTCACTATATAAATTAAAATGTATAAAAATATAACAAAATATATACATAACAAAAATATAAAAGCCAACCAAATTTAGTCCACAGAAATCTTCTATGGAGTTAATATCAAGTACAACTAAAGATATTACTCCATGAATGGGAACTGTAACTATGAATAATTTAAATTATGAGGTATAGTATAAGTACAAATTACATTTTTAATCTCACTATTCAGAATAATTGAATAGTAACTTTTCTTTATTTTTTAATTTGTATAAATTGGAGCTAATGCACTATGAAATGAAACATTGAGAAGATTTTTCTAAAAGATATCATAAAATTAAACTACTTTACAAGTGGTTAATATCCTTTCATTTAGAAAATTGTTTAAGATTTGCTCCCATTCAACCTCACCTCATCTCACTTTGCTTTCATATCTGCACTCAGACATTTTTCAAAATCCATGGGCATGTTTCCTTACTGTCTTTAATTGTTGCACTTATATACGACACTAACTTTTGGAGGTTATTGTTAAAGCAATTAATCAGCAACACTCATGACTTTTTCTAATGATTGGCATTTCACTGTCTTTATATGAGTATTATAATCTTAAAAAGTATTATCTGCTATATTTTAACCATTATAAATGTTTGCCTATGAATAAGTTTCCCAAGAGGCAATAAGTCACATGAAGCTCCAGAAACATTTAACCATTTATCTCATAAGTTGATTCTGTTTGTTATATGCTCATCTAACAGAAACAGAAAAAAAGAAAGATTGGAAGCTTTCATATATTTATGGAGATGATTACAGTGGATTTTAGATTGGAAAATGCTATACAATGAATATTTCTGAAATGAAAATAGCTACAAAATAAGCTATTTGACATAAATTTTACATATTGAATTCTACCTTTTTCCTGTACCAAGCTTTCGTCCATCATGATTTCTCATTTACAGATAATTCAATAAGAATAAATATGACTTCACAGACTATTTGCAGTAAATTGAAGATGCATTGCCATTGCCATGCCAATAATTCACATGACACATATTTTAAGTAGTATTATTTGACAAATTTTGAAGAAATTAAAAACTAATGGCCATTTTTCTTTATAAACAATTATTTGGGGTGGAAGGAAGTTTTTGCAAATACTTGCATGGAATCCTAAATAGTGTCACTAAAATGTAAGGCTATTTATCTTATTCATCATTTCTCTATTGTTTATTTAAAGTAGAAAAAGTACTGGAGCACAACACCAAAAAATTTGATGTCAAGATTTCACTGGAAGTATACATTTTGAAGTTCCCTGATACAAATAAAATTATTCTGTAGAAAAAGAACTGAGTTTGTCCCCTTGTATCTCTTCGACAGCATAATTCTAAACCAAATTGCTTAAATATTAAACTCAGCACTTCAAGTTCAACATAAAATTTCCCCCAACAAAAGCTAATTTTTATATGCAAAGTTTGGTATATTTTCATTCTTTTCGAAAGCTACTATAAATATTTCTATTAAAATGTAATGTATTGAATACACTGATTAAAGGAATATATATACAATTTTCATTGGATAGCCTGCTAAGTCTTATTTATTTGAATGTCATATAAATTTGAATTATAATGAAACTTTAAAAGCTAGTAAAATACTTACTGCAGAAAAAGTGTGCGTATTATTAAAATGTGGAGTTTGAGTAAATAACATAATTTGGGAGAACATCTTAACATGTAAATATAAAGACTGAGTAATAAATTTTGCAATCTCTCCAGTCGATAATTTGATACAGTAGTTCATAGTTTCATCAGAGAGAAGACCGCAGGGAACAAGAGAGAACAGCTGGACCTTTGAGCTTAAAAATGGAAGCTAAAGCTCCCAAAACAAATTCCTCATATACTCAAAATGTAAATGATGTGTGTAAAACAAGACTACAAATAGTACAAATAATTTTATCAATTATTTGTAATTTTAATTTGTAATAATTTTATTGATTATTTGTAGTGTTAGCCATTTCTGAAATGTTCCATTCTAAGCATCATGTAATGGAAATGCTTGAAAATTCTCTTGCTTTTATTTCCTCTCTTTCTTTTTTCCGTAACAGATATTTGAATACTGTTTTTGCAGGTTGTAAATCAGCATATCTTGCAGAGTTTGAAATACTTTCTAGGCAAAGGTAGATCTTAAAAAAAAAAAAAACAATAAAACATGGATTTGAAGAATCACTTTTATATCAATATTACTAAGTGTTCATTTTATTTTGGTATCTTATCCAGGATACTGGACATAATATGCCAGTGTTAATTGGTGATTCTTTATCCTTTAAATGTTAATGAACCTGTGTCAGATGGCAGCCAACAGCTGCATGAACAGATATAAAGAGGAAGGAAAAGATTAAAGAAGTTCCAAATTTGGGGTTTCTGAAGCAATGATTTTCTTAAATTGTGTAGTTAACAAGAGAAGATAGTAATATAAATCTCTTTCCATGTTTCAATAGTAAATACATCTTGTTATAAGAAATAACCTCAAATGTAAAAAACCTCAAATTCTGACAAAGTTTTTTCCAAGAATTATGAATAAACTTTAAACAAATGATTGGTGATGATAAAACAGATGAGTAGTTTGCTATGCAACAGGAATCAAAACTGGTCAGTTGCAATCATAAACAGTACTTTAATCTCACCACTAGTATCAATGACCTCCTTGGATGCTGAATTCTGCTCTTAGCACCATAGCTATGAAAGTTTTACATAACTACAGTAGTAAGACTTTGTTATACTGTGGTAATTAGGCAACTTCTTCGATATACATTTATTCCACTTTTACAATTTCTGAGAAAGTGAAACTCTCATTAAAATATTTATGTAATTTAGAGCAAGAGTGAACTATGGTAGAACCAATTTAAAATGAACACCCAGTAAATATATAACAGATATATGCAAAGGTGACATTGGCAGATAAATTGTGTGAATTTATCACATGAGACTTTCTTTATTCCGTCAGCATAACATAACATGTATTTTCAATGCAATTTCAGTATCAAAGATCATTTTAATTTCTAAAACAAAATATCCTTTGAATGCATTGTATTTTTTTTTCTTTCATTAAAGAATTAACTAAACATATCAGAAATTAAATCACAACAATGATTAGTCTCATGCACAAGCTCATTGTCAAACACCACCATTTTGAACAACTCAAAGCTTCTGTTAGTACCAAGATACATAATGGTAATTGATAAAACTATTAGTAGTCAGTTTTCATACTACATCACTTACTCTTGATTTTTTGACTGACTCGTTTTGGGAGTTGTTGCTTTGGGGCTTCGAGGTTGAAAACAGCTCCTGAAACTGGTCTTTCAAAAAATCAAAATGTAACATAGTTTAAAACACCCGAGTAGTAGTTTTATCAGTTAATTTGGACGTCACTGTTACTAAACTCCTCCAAATAAACGTAGATAATAGTATCTTGGATAGTTTTTTATGTCTTCAGCTCATTATTTCAGATGTTTCCTAGATCATGTTATAATGTGCTTACCAGTATTGTATTTGGTAAACATGTAAGATAACGTAACTTAAAGCATGTAATATACACTACTCCAGTAATGGGGCATGCTGATATACAAAAATAAAAAAAGTATTGCATTTAATATACATTAATAATTTTTTAATTTATAAATTGTCTGTCACTTTCAGCTGAGAAAATGTTGTAGACAAAGTCTGAAAATGAAACAATGGTCAAAAAGTGGACAGAAAAACCTCCCAGAAACATTCTTTCAAACAAATCATGCCAGAGAGGCAATGCCAGACTGTTTTCACTGGAGTACAAATTGCAAAATTTCACTGTTTCTTACAGAGAAGAATAAACTAATGTGATGTAAGACAAGGCTGTATAGAGAAAAACCTCAAGTTATTAGATTTACAGATAATGATTAAAATAAGCACTCAATTTCACAATATAATCAACATGTAATTAAGTTATTCACAATTCACTTAACAAGTTTCATGTAAATCAATTACATTGTTAGTGTCCACTTTTTACAAACTTAACAAGTAGCTTTTATAAACTTAGTAAGTGGAGGTAAGTGTAAAGATAGTGTGACTCATTCCAAATTCAACATGAAGAAAACTTCACTCTTTAAGTGCTTCTGTTTTTAATATCTTATGGGGGTTTCTGTCTGTGACGAACTAAATGGAAAAGACATAGGTACAGGCAACTTTGAATAATTACATGAACTAAATCAGAGCTTTAAAACAGAGTATCATATTACAGTATACAGTTACATGCTTTGTGTATTAGCATACCTATCTTTATGGAAACATATTCTATCAGCTTGTTCATTGGAAGCTAACTATAGCACAGGAGAAACTTACAACTCCCCCCCCCCCCCAAAAAAAAAAATTTCCCTACTATAATGTTTCTTCCTACTCTGACAACTTAATGACAGAGAATCAAAGGTTTAAAACTAAAGAAAATGTATGTGCTTTGGCTTTCAAGGGCAGCATTCATTTGAAGTAAAGTTTCTTGCAGGCTTTTGCGGACTTGTAGGCATTAGGTACAATTCCTATTTTTTGACCATAGCCATCAAGTCCAGAATTAACTTTACTTCAAATAAAGAAAATGTGTTTATGATATATTACTATCATTGCATTGATTATTTTGAACTCTGTGACCTCTGGAAGGTCACAATATTCAGCATATCAGTCCAAAATGGAAAATAGATGTTATAGTTGTCAATTTACTCAATTCTAGATTTATTGTAATTTCTGATAACTGACAATTGTTACTAAAACAAAACTATTACATCTTAAATTCTAACTATTTCTGATTTAATTTTAGTATTTTTGAGAGGTAATAATCTAAGTGCTAAAGTTGTGAACTTTTTGCTTTCAGCCTATGAATATGCATGACTGAAAAATAAAGTGAATGTAAACTCTTTTAAAATAATTATCAAAGTTATATAGCTCCAGGTATTGTATATACTATTTATATTAATGTCTATCAAACACAGAGTATAAATATGATTTCTAGTTTAATGCAAAATATGAATATAGCTAAAGATGACCATTTTGAAATAAATTATGGCAGATTTGAGAAAATTTATGCATTTATCGCCTCCTCAAAACAATGCTTATTTCTTCCTCAGTTTCTTTTGCTCAAATATATATTTGCTGATAGAATGTAGAAATGACCAGAGAAAGAGGGAAAGCTGTCAGAATTCCAAGCGGGATATAGGACAGGGAGGAGAGACAACAGATAATATATTAATCATAAAAACAAATGTGGATAAATATTTAAGCATTAAAAGGGATAAACTGTATATGATTTTTATTGATTTAGAAAAAGCATTTGATACTACATATTAAAAGGGAAGCACTTTAGGTGAAACTAATTAAGAAAGGTGTGAATGAATCAAATCACTTATAAGGAATATAAAGCACTTACGTGCAAGTAATGAGTGTTGTGTGAAAACAGTTAAGGGAAGGTTTACTAAAGGAAACAAGAATTCAGGCTTGGACACAGATGCAAACTTAGTTCAGTGCTATTAAATCTAATTATAAAAGATATAGAACAATTTAATAAGCATTCACTGGTCAATAATAAGGAAATATTAAGGTTACTGTTTGAAGATGATCTCATGGCAGGTTCAATTTCAGTTGTGGGGCTTATTGAAGCAACTCGTAAATTCTGAGGGAGTAGTGTCTGAAAATAAACAAAACTCCAAAATTATGATTTTTAAGAAAGGATGTAAGCTAAGTAAATATGAAAAATGGTACTGAGAAGGAACAGAGCTGGAAATACTGAGGAAATTGGACTACTTAGGGATAAGGTTCAATAGGACAGGTGATTGGGGTAAACAGAAGAGAAAAGAATAAGCAATGCAGTAATCAGAGCATGTTTAAGCAAAATACAAGGAATGTAAATTATGTGGCTAGAAAGGATTTATAGCTTGATGGTAGAAGCAAGGATATTATATGCAGCAGATACAGAGGCTGGAAGAAGGTTGAGAAAATACAGATGCAATACACAGGAATTTTTACAAAATAATCCTGGGAATACCAAGATGTTCATAAAATGGAGTAGAACAAGCAGAACTACCAAAAGGTAAAATGGTAAAACGAGTGGTCACTGGTTTAAAATAAATCTATCAGAGGAAAACAAGATACTTAAACAATGCCTAGTTATACAAGAGAAAATGGGGAAACAAGAAACTTGGTTGCATAAGTTACAGATAACATTGGAAGAAATAAGAAGGCAGGAAACAAGGGCAGGAAGAAGCAACTGAAGTAAGGGCTTCTGGAAAGAAATTAGAACAGTAGAGGATATTGAAAAGCAAGAAATACTAAGTAGTTTTAATGAAAAGGTATTAATAGATTATATTTATTTACAAATAAAATAGGAGAAAGAAAAATACAATAAGCTATGTAACAAAGAAGCTAGAATGGGGAATGCTTGGATAAGGACAGGTGTAATGAATTTAAGTGGAAAGGAGGGGGAGATACACTAAATGTAATAAATAAATGTAGTAAATTGTATTATAATTGGCATCACATTTGAAATGCAATATCACTGTAAAAGGGAGAGAGAACCTAGTAGTAGAGAAAGATTTTCCGACAGACCTGAAGGCCAGGAAATTTTTTTGAAAAGGTAAATTAGAATTAAAATGTGAAGTAATACAATAATTATTATACTATGAGTCAACTGAGACACTCTGTACTTCAAATTCCACAAATTTTCTTTCAACGCGTTTCGCCTCCACTTCTTGATAATGCCTTCAAGTGGAAGTGAAACGCATTGAAAGAAAATTTGTGGTATGTAAAGTACAGAACATCTCAGTCCACTCATAGTATAATTTTAATTAAGATCAGATATTTATATAGAGGAAGCAGGAAAATATTTAAGAAAATAAAGCTAAAAAGGTTAAAAGAGATATAAAGAAAAGCAGAGAAAATGCAGAAAAGCAGTAAAGAGATGCAAAAACAATTATGAGAAGTAACAGACTCCCCTTTATACATTTATAACTAAAACAATAAATATAAGAGGAGGAAACAGATATAAGCAACTCCAAGAAAGAGTAACAATTTGTGTAAATTTTGTGTAAAGTTTAAAGAGAAAAATGTTGATTCATGCTGAAGTATATGCTTACATTGCAATAAAATATAATAAATAAAATATAATAGAATGCATTGCTTCACTCTTATTAGCTTCACTTTTTTATGCATTAATATGCTTTACATTTTTTCATCTAACTAAATGGGTGATACTAAACTGGGAATTGGGCATATTTATACTCAAATGAACCTGGAGTCAACAGACCTTACTTGATATTTGCATTCTCAGGATAAGGAAAAAATCTGAAAAATAACTTATGCAGGTAACATTCCAACTGAAATTCAAATCAGAACCTCTAAAGTAGCAGGTCAGATTACTCTCACAACATGGAGGTGGATTTCTCAGTTCCTCCTTGCTCTAACCTACATGACTTAATTTAAAGACGGTTTTTGAAGATCATTAACAATTAATCGTAATTTCCAACCTTGCTAACATTTTATAAACTACCTGGAATATGGTCTTTGAATTAGTATAAATATTTTGCATTGTCATTAACACATTTTCTATCTGCTACATAATTAATAATTACAAACAAAATTTCATTTCCAAAATTAAACTTTCAGAAAAACTTTTCTAATATTTGAACTAGGAGATTCAAGAAAATTTATATGAAACCTGAAAAAACCCTGTAAATATGGAAGCTATGATAGCCTTAAAGTGAATATCTGTAATGGGGTTGAAACTTTGTTTGTTCAATAACATATGGTTATAGGGCCTTATCTTCCTTTTCTTTGAGACACTTTTCATGCACTTACAGAGAATTAACTTTATGCTGGGTCCCTGAAAGCCACAGCTGATGCTGTTGACTGCAAAATTACTTAAATGTCACAAACCAAAGCAAAGGATACAGCCATTTTAAAGCAGGACTCTGTTTTCATAATATATTAACTGTGCACACATTTTAAGCCAGATTTTATTTGATAATTCATTTGTTCTTTTGGTACAAAGACTAGAAAATGATCAGTGGTTTGTCAAATTACTTTTAAAAGGCAAGCTTAGAACTACAATATTAAGGGCACAAAGAAAAACAATTCAAAAATGTATGGAAACTTAAGAGAGCTTTTGGTGGAGCACAATGTTAATGAGCCATTTGCTAAAGCCAGACAAATTAATAAACACACTTAACCAATACACTTTCCTCAGTATATATTCTCTTTGTTCCTTAACAATCTTTTTGGAGGCAAAGAGAGAATCATTTTTGCTTTTACATACACTTCATGGTACCTGCACACAAAAACCTTCCAACCAACACACAGTTGCATTTATAATTTCTAACACATCTAGTAATTTAACTTGCTTAACTACATTCACTTTATTGATTAAGGTTTCACGGGTGATCAGCCGCGTCAAATTTATGAAGATCGAGTTTTCGGCATTTTTACACTCTATGGCCTTCATCAGGAACTCGCCGCGAAAGATTCAACTCTTACATTACATTCACTTTATTCAAATCTTCATTAAATATATTTTAGATACCTATTTAACAAGAGCAGAACAAGCATCTAATCGAGATTATATCTCAGTACGAACAGATGCAAATGAATCTCTTTGTTTTGAAAAAGCATCACTCAGTATTTTGACATTTTACCTTTAGTTTTTTATTCACAGTCTCTAGACAAATACCTTAATTTTGGTATAACAGTATTGTTCATTGGTTTATATTGTCACAATCTTAGCATTTGTTCTGGAAAGGCGTTAGTCACTGACACATGTCCTTTCAAAACAAAACAGAAAGAACTTGGTGTCACTTAAGCAATGTTTGCGAGTTCCCTTTCAAAACTACAAATGGCATTTGTTAAGAGTAGTTTTCAGCATAGTCACACATACTTGACTCACCTTCGCTTTTTAAATATTGGAACACAATTAAAACATTTTTTAGGTCATTCATCGGCATCATTAGCTATAGGGTGATGACTGAAGTTCTCTCTTTCTTGTTTCACCCTTCGTGCTGGGACTGATCATGCTGCCATCTGTGTTAGGGACCAAAATTTTAACACTTTATTTAATGGTAGATTTTCAAAATTTATTATCTTGTTACTGTTTTTATTTATGTAAAATTTTCCCCATATGTTCAATTCTACTGGTGAGGTAAGTGATTTTAGCAATTCTATATTTTGACCAAAGTTATGATTATCTATCCAAAATTGGTATGCTACAGCAGATTTATTTACTTTTGTTTTATGTTTTTCTGGTGTTTTTAGTTTGGTTTCTAAGTTTCTTTCTGTTTTGCCTGTTTTTCACATTCCTCACAATTGATCTGACATTCTGGATTTTAGTGTGCTTGAGATTGCATTTTTAAGAGACAGCTTCAAGAAAGAGAGGGTTTTAGTCACCCAGTGGCTAATGATGAGAACAAATGCCTTGAAAATATTTCACTTGTGTTCTGACATTTAAAAAGTGAAAATGAGTGTAAATTAGTGTGACTACTTATTCTGCTGTGTAACTACAATGGAATGATATATTTAAAGCTACTATGTGCTCTGTAACGAAATTCACAGTTAAGAGCAGAAAACAGCAACAATTGAAAGAAAATGCACAGAACTGTTATCAGTGGAAAATTTAAATTATAGCCTTTGAATGAAACAAGTTGCATGTACATTGCACTGTAAAAGTACTTAAATGTTTGAGATAAACAACAAATTTAAATGCCAGGGATTAATTAAATTTCGAGTGTCAAAAAATTCAAGAAATAGAAACTGACTTAACACCAACAACAACATTAACAAAATAGTACATATAAGTTACAGGAGGTTTATTTGGGAAATATAAATTATGCTTTATCAAAACTTCAAGTTAGAGAGGTTCAACTGTATTTACAAAGTTGTGCAATATTACAACAAAGAATTTACAGGATTTGTACCTACTGGGGCTGTTGAACTGAAACAGAGGTGCCCAAGATCATAGGCAGAGATATATCATAATAAGAGCATATTGAAAAAAGGCATACTATCATACACTAACATTTTGTGATGTGTGAAACAGTTTAACAGGCTGCGTGATCTGAAAGACTCCAGAAGATATTAAGATCAAAGACATATCCAATGCCCCACTACAAAAGATACAAATTTTGCTTCAAGAACACATTGAATCTGTCCATGTTAAAGACTCATTATTCAGAAAAAACCATGAACTACTTAACTGTTGGTCTGCATATAACCCAAAAGAGGAAGTAATTTAAAGAGAAACACACCATAGGCAAATGTCCTTATTGGAAATATGAGATTGTTTTCGTAGGCCAAAGGTTGATGACAGTGACACCTGTGAAGAACTCAACTAAAAACTAAAATTTTCACACTTGAACAATGTAGCAAAACACACTACGGTTGCTCAGTTAATGCTTCAAAAGAGGAGAAACAAGAAATGTTAGTGCTCTGCATCATGAAAAGTCACAGGAAGATCAAATTGAAATTAGTTTTTTCCTGACATTTTATTTTATGATGAAAGTTTCTTTGTTCTGTACATGCCACTACAAGAACTATTCTATTAGAGACAATGATAGTTAAAGTTCCCATAACCATATTTAACATCCCGACAACAGATGGTAGAAATCACTTATACACATGTAAATACAAATGAAATTACAACATATTTAACATCTATGGCAGTAATAAAATATGGTGTCCCCCAAGGTTCAATTCTTGGACCTGTTTTATTTCTGATATATATAAATGATCTAGAGTGTTCCTTAAAAAATAGTTATCCAACATTATTTGCTGATGATACAAACTTATATATTTCTGGTTACAACTTGAGATCCTTAAAATTTAAGATAGAACAGACAATGTCTGAATTGCTAAACTGGTTCAACATTAATAGATTATTAATAAATACAGAAAAAACAACAGCAATAGCTTTTCATCATAAACAAAATACACTTGCCAGTCATCCCTTTATAGAGTTCCAGGGCAAATATATCTCATACACAGATAGTACAAAATTTCTAGGGGTATGGGTGGATAATAATTTAAAGTGGTCGGCTCACATTCAAAAACTATCTCAAAAACTGAGTAAAATAACTTATGCCATCACAGTCATTTCAAAAATCATGGACTTGAAATTGGTCATATCTTTATATCATGCATATTTTCAATCTGTTCTTAGCTTTGGAATATTATTTTGGGGTAATTCAATAGGAGCAAAATCTATTTTTAAAATGCAAAAACGGGCAATTAGGATAATACTACATGTTAATAAAAGAACCAGTTGTAGGCCATTATTTAAGGAATTAAATATATTGCCCCTCACCTGTATTTACATATATGAAACATTATGCTACATAAAAAATAATCTTAGTATGTACACAACAAACTCACAGATACATTCTCATGATACCAGAAGAAAAGATAACCTTCATGTAATCACACATAGCACTAGTTCTTTTGAAAAAAGTTTTGTATATACTGGCCTCCAGCTTTATAATAAACTACCCAATTATCTGAAGCAAATACCTGCACTGCATCGATTTAGAATTTGTCTCAAAAAACTTCTTTCACTCCATTGTTTTTATAGCATAAAAGAATATTATGATTACTTTGACAATTGATTTTGTTAATGTTAATGATGTTAATGTTTTATAGTATAGGTGAATTGTTTGAATATGTTAACTACAAGTGAACTGTTTATTAATTATTATTATTATTATTATTATTATTATTATTATTATTATTATTATTATTATTATTATTATTATTATTATTATTACTATCATCATTATCATCATCATTATCATTATACTGTACATACAGTTGAATTTTCATTCCAAACTTGTGTTATATATATGTATATTGTATAATTTTTAGTTATAAGTACTTGACGTGTCCTATATCATGTAATATGATCAAAAGGATGAATAAAAACTAACTAACTATATGGGTAAATTAAATGTAAATATTTGCTGCAAAATAAATGTTTAAATTTTCATGTATGTCCCAGTATAGTAACCTATGCATCATGATAGGATATTGATTTTATTTATCCGTATAATCACATAAAGAAATACTAGTATTATTTACGCATATCACAAAGACAATGGTTTTAGTTTGTACTTTCCTGAATGTTTATCTTCAAAGGTATCAAGGCTAAATTGAGGTTTTCAGATACTGTCCAATTCAAACAAAATAATATTCTGCAGATAACTTTTATATGTAACAGATTCAGAATAATTCAATGAAATTTAGCCTTTCATAAATTTTTTCTATCTGTGACAGTTTTCTACCTGTGACAAAGATTTTGGGGGTCATTAAACAAAGATTGCAGCAATATGAAAGGAATACACATTGTTCATGATGTTATTAAACACAGCTGAGTGCTACACCAGGACACTTATTTCTTAAGACAGGAATCAGGAATATGTGATTACAAAGAATCCAAGGAGATAAGTGTTCTTTTCCATCTCAACATTGTTTCCCTACATTTCTGAGTTAAATAAGAAGGGTTATGTCATGCGTAACAGCACTATCAATGGGGTCTGTCTTCATACACATCAAATGACACTCTAGAAACATCAAGAAGTCTAAACCCAGAACACACCAGCACATCCAGCAGGGACAGTTCCTACAAATTAAAGCTGAGTGACATTAGGGGACTGAATAATATGTACCAAGAAGGCTTCACTTTATTATAAAATTTTCAATTGGCCAGTAACGGTTTGAAAAGGAAAACAATTACAATATAATTTGATGTATTATTATTATTATTAATATTATTATTATTATTATTATTATTATTATTATTATTATTATTATTATTATTATTATTATTATTATTATTATTATTATTATTATTATTATTATTATTATTATTATTATTATTATTATTATTAAATTTAAAGGGAGTCGATTAATGACACTAAACAACAGATATTTTTAAATTTTTCCGGAACATGTTTCAGAGACTTTGCCTCTATCCTCAGCCGACCATCGACCGGATGAGGATAGAGGCAAAGTCTCTGAAACATGTTCCGGAAAACTTTAAAAGTAAGCGTTCTTTAGTGTCATTAATCGACTCCCTTTAAATTTAATTTATCATAACAACACTGTTTTCAACACTTCCAAGAAAGGAATTGGAATAATTTGATGTGCTGATTAAAATTGAACTTGATCAATTAAGACTTTTTCATTTATCATATCTCCAGTATTTATGTTGTGAACCATTATTACAGTGTTATGTCACTGAAAATAACATTTAGTGCTAATGTATGTCATTTTGTTCTGAATCTTAGTTGGAATCTTTGTTTTGTGTTAAAAGGGCATTATTTTGCAATTTTAAACTTTAGATAAACATTGTATCTTTATTGGAATAAGCACAAATTGTGTTAAAAATGTGTCATAAAAGCTGAAGAAAATGAATTTAAAACAAAAAATAATTTGCAAAACACAATAATACTGTTTTCAGTTGTTTCCCAGTTGCCTGATGCCCTTTCAAAAAAAGCAATTCAAATGCATTAATAGGTTAACACACTTTTTTTAATCAAGGTTTTGCGGGTGATCAGCCGTGTCAAATTAATAAACGTCGAGCTTCCAGCCATTGCAAACTCCATTGCCTTCTCCTGAAGAAGTAATGCTCGCCGTGAAAGCTTCAAGTCTTACACTCTTTTTTTAATTACCCCTAATGTGAATGTTAGGGTATAAGTCATGGTAAATCTTTGCAACAATATAGGACCAGCATGAAACTCAAAATAATTAAATTTAACGAGGGCTGTACAGTATTATAGGATGTTGAACAATAGTGTGGCCGTTAAGAATGCTGAAGTAAGCAGTTGCCCATAAGTGACAGCATTATATGCTTACAAATCATAAAGTAAATAGCAGAATATGAAGTTCAAAACAGTCCTTTCAGACATCTACCAAGTGTGTGGGGTGCAATGTCTAGTAGAAGCCAAAAAAGAAGTTTTGAGTTCATATTATATACTGTTATATTCCAATAATTGTATGTTGTATTTGAATTTTGTAATAATTGTATTTTGTATTTCATTTTTGTAATAATTGTATTTTGTATTTCAATTTTGTAACAAATTTGACGTGTCCTATAAGTCAGAAGGATGAAATAGAAATAAATAAATAAATAAATAAAGTATATTATCAATGGTACTGTCGAGCAGTAATGGCAATATCCCTTTCATATCAGTTTTTTTTTTCTCGTATCAAAATATCACTTATCAAAGAACGAGTATGGACCGTCATAACGTGTAGACTTAGTAATGGAATATAAAAGAATTCCCTTAGTAGCCTTTCTCTTACCTTACCATTGCCAAAAAGGAGTAGTTATGAACCCAACATTTTTAAGAGCTAAGCAAACTTGTAAAATTTGTTTTAATTGTCCTGATGTTGATTAATTTATCAGAAGAAATGAGTTTAGAAGCAAATATTTACTATCCTTTCTCAAACAATGTAATTCTTATTCTTCTTTAACTTCCCTAGTTATGCAACTATCATGATGTTAGGGAACTCTTGGTCCTCTGCCCCTTATGCCATTAGGCATCGGGTTGAGGAACCACAATTCTGGATCAGATAAAGAAATCCACGATGGATGATCAGCCCAATGCCTGGAATGAGAGTGAGAGAAGTAGATGAACGGAATGAGGGTTAATTGGATAAAAAGGAGATGATAATGGAGCAACTGGTATAACTGGTATAACATACACCATGCTAAAAAACATCCCATACCAAATGATTCAAAAAATTGTCACACTATACATACTTCAACACGGACACCACCCCACAGCCTGGAAACAGGCATATCTAATACTACTGGAGAAACCCGGCAAAAGCAACAAAAACCACCAGAACTACCGGCCCATATCCCTAACGGCTACAATGTCAAAGGTACTAGAAAAAATACTAGTAAAACGCCTAAACCGATTTCTGGAACACTGCAATCTCATACCAGGCACGCAAGCCGGATTCCGGTCCAGTATTACCATACAGGATCAACTAATAAAAGTCATCTCCGAAATAAAAGAGAAAACCAACCGAGGATTCACAACCGCAGCCACATTCCTGGATATTCAAGGTGCATTCGACCGGTGTTGGATACATGGACTACTACACAAAATGACCAACATGGAAATCCCAGAAAAACTGACACGATGGACCTCCAGCTTCCTCTCCAATAGAACCGCCCAAATAAAGATCAACGGACAACTATCAGCTCCTATCGAGTTAAAAGACGGAACACCACAAGGTAGTGCCATATCTGGCCTACTATACATAATATACACTGCCGACACCCCCCAGCCGATCCACCCGACAATCAGACTGGCACAATATGCGGATGATACCGCATATTGGTGCTCAACAGGAAGACTACGGGACTGCAAGCCGAGACTAGAAAAACAGCTAGCAACTTTCAGCAAATGGGCAAAACAATGGAGAGTAATGATAAACCCAGCAAAAACGCAGTAAATCATCTTCCGGATAAAAACCAAAGAAACATACAGAACATCTACCATCGCCTACAACAACCACACCAAACCAACACAAAGAAAAATCAAATACCTAGGGATAACGCTAAACGAGAAGCTGTCTACCAACGCTCACTATAAAATCAAACTGCAAGAAGCAAAAGTAGCAACGTCATGCCTCAGGTTCCTCTCAAAAATTGGAAAGGAAGGCCTATCCCCAGGCACCCTAACCCAGCTATATAAAACTATCATCAGACCAACATTCACATATGCAGCAATCGCTTTATGACCCATCACCTCCTAAAATACAAAGGACCGTATCTCCGGGTTCGAATGGAAATGTTTGAGAATAGCTAGGAAGTTACCACCATGGTCCAGAAGTAATGAAATCCACGACATAGCAAAAACAGCTACAATAGAAGACACAATTAAGAACACCACTAAATATATAGACAATGCAAAAGACCGACCACACAGGCAGGAGATCATCAATGCTGCAAAGCAATACAAGAGAACACAAATACACCAGGAAAAAAATCCAAGCGACCCTCCCCTGTTAACCATCATCAGACAGCATGAAGAAGCAAAAGAAGAATGACAAATACAGCAACACCTACGACAACTCCTGCAATGACAAAGGTACATCCAGATGACGACCTCATGGAAACTAAGTAAATATACATATATTAAAATAAAAAAATAAAAAAGTATATATATATAAATAAAAATAATAATAAATAAATAAAAAAAAATAAATAAAAAAAATATATATAGGAAAAAATTATATATATATATATATATATATATATATATATATATATAGCATAAAAAAAGAGCCATCTCTCCCTCCTTCCAAACCAATAAGCATGCTGGCTAAAGAGGGCGAAATAAGCCCTGAAACAGCCTTGGGTGAGATAAACCCAGAATCCCCCTAGTAGTACTAGTAGTAGTAGAGCAACTGGTGGAATGATGGCGGGGGAAACCAGAGATCTCAGAGAAAAGCAGTACCAGCACCGTGTTGTCTACCAAAATTCTCAGATGTGGTCGCCTAGGATCGAACAAGAGCCACCTTGGTGAGAGTCAAGCAGTCTTAACTGCTCGGCCATGGCACAGCCAATGTAATTCTTAAGTTTAATATTTCCTGTAAAATTTTGACCAATAATCATGTATTTAATATGGAGCTTTTGTGCTTTCTTTCGTACTTACCAAATAGGTAGGGCAATTAATCTTGAAATGGAATCTGTACAACTCTGACAGCAATGTCTTCCATGTCCTATAATGTATAGAAGCTACTTCATATAATAGTCCCTTCAGTTTGAGTCTAACAAAATTGTGTACACAGAGATGAGTATATCGTACACATGCAGTTTGTTGCAAATTTGCTATTTTGGACATGGGAGTGAGAAATGTACTAAGTTAACATGTGCAATTAATTCGTCAATCATGAACAGTAATGTTATTTAAGGTTACATAAGAAACAGAACAATGATTGGATCAAACATTCTTTATATTTAACTAAGGAGAAATCTTTGAATAAATCTGATTCCCTAAAAACGTAGCTGTCAAGATTTTATAACTTAACTGTCAATAATAGTGTCTGTAATGCCAAAAACGTTGTAAATATGATAAATAATCATTATGTTACTGATGCAAGTACTGATCATGAATATATATGTAGTACAAAATATACTGCCCTAATTTGAATTCAAGATGATTTTACGTTTAATACCAGAAAATTATTTCAAGAAGTCTCAGAGGAAAAAAGTGGATAAAATGTTGATAATTTGTTAAGTTCTAATTTTCATCAGAGGCTCAGATAAAATGTGCTATTGCTTTCCTGAGTGTGCAACAATCACATTATCACAGATTACAAGTGTCATAATCTATAGTACATATAATCTTACTGAAATAACTATTTACCATAGAAATAAAAAGCATTTAACATAACTTATACCCCAGTGTTGTTAAATCTTAGGATTTGTACCATTTCGTAACTATTCTGTAAATTCTCCTTACGTAAATGACCATATAATTTCACTTTCAAGCAGGAGTTCATCTCTGCTTTAACAGTCATAACAACAGCAATATATTTTCAATTATAGAAACTCTGAACTGTCAGCCACAGTGGATCACAGTGAACTTAAAACTTTGAATTGCAAGAGGCAATACTGGTAGATTAATGAAGTATATAATTTCATATCCCTGAAATTAAGCAGGACATTCCATAGCAAGAAGTCATCCTGCAAAGTAAAATTCTAAATCACAACCTCTGAACTTTCCATCATGATGAGACAATTATGGTAACTTTCTAGGGGTATAAGTTTATAAGTTAAATATAAATTTACCCTGTTTCATTATTTTAAACCACAATGCTTGAGTTCACTTGCCAAAGAGAAAAATATCTCTTGAGCAAATCTTTAAATGTAAAACATCATGAATAAACATGTACACACTGATGAATGAATTATTTCATAAATTAAAAAGTTTTCTCTCATTCTGTGTGCCAAATGGACACATCCAGACATAAGTAATAACACACTGAATGCAAGATGCCACACATGCAAGATGTTACATGAATCCATAAAGGAGGCAAGTTCTTGTGTGTTGCAAGTTCAATAAATTCTCTGTTAGCGGCAGAATCTTCAACTTTCTTTAGTTACTTGATAAGCAAATATTTCAATATTGGCTAGCTGCTTATGGAGTGAAGAAACATCTTCACTTTTTCTTCACAATATCATAATTTTCCAGTATCACACATTGAGTTCCTGTAGTTCCATAAAAATGTGTATCTCAGTTTGGAGTATAAGGAGGCGGTGATCGAATTTCCTTATTTAAAGAGGATTCTCTGCTCAATGGAGGTCGTGGCACAATATTCTTGCTTTTCATGTATCCTACAATCTGGTCAGGCACTTCAGCCAAGACCTCCTTAGCAAGGTAAGCTTTAGCCATGCTTATATTTTGAAGACGTTGAAAGTTTCTGAATGGTACAAATTGAACAATATCACGCTGGGCTTGCACACCATTATAAGCTAAGGGTATGGTGTCTGCATCCAGTTCATTCATTGCTGTAAAATCTGCATTTCCAACACCAACAATGATGATGGACATTGGTAGAGTAGAAGCTTTTATTATGGCCTAGAAATGAAAAATAACATGTTAAAATACTAGTTAATTTACAACCACGATCATCAAACAACCAGCATTAAACAACTGGATTTTGAACTCAAAATCAATAACTCATGAACAATTAGGACATCGGCATCCTTCAAGAAATAATTTTCTTAATTCTAGTTCTTATCCAATCTCTATTTTGTATCCAATATTTCACAAAACCATTTTCTAATATTTGCAATGCCTTACTGGAAACAGGAAGCTTTCCAAATGTGTTTAAGATAGCTTAAGTCAAACCAGTATTCAAGAAGGGCAAAAAAAATCAATGTGGAAAATTATAGGTCCATTTCCTTATTATCTGTGTTTTCTGGAGAAAATGATGTACAATAAATTAGTTCCCTTCTTAGAAAAGCATAAGATCATATGACAGGCTCAATTTGGCTTCAGAAAAGGAAAACCAATTGATAGTGCGATTTTTTTCTTTTATGGAATATATTCTAGAAGCAAAAGACAAAAAAGAACAAGTTGCACGGATATTCTTAGATTTAACTAAAGTATTTGATACAGTTGATCATATTATTCTCTTAAAGTAGCTATATGCTTATGGTGTTAGAGGACTAGCTAATAAATGGTTCGCTTGTCTTGAAAATAGGTACCAAATGGTTGAATTAGAAAGGGCTTGTTCAAATCCTGCTACTGTAGAATCTGACATTCCTCAGGGATACATTTTGGGACCAATCCTATTTCTAATTTATATTAACGATCTTCCATCTTACTTATTACCGATCAATAGTATTCTTTCTGCAGAGGACACAAGCCTTATTTTCAGAAATAATGATGAGAGATCTCTGCAGCAAGAAATCAATTATACCATTACGGAGTTGGAGAAATGAATGACAAGTAATAAGCATATAAATATAAGTAAGACTGTAACTCTTAAATTCAATCAGCAATTGGGAGTACCTAATCCTCTTTCAGTCTCAATGTTTAATACATTAGTGAGGGCCCGTACACCAAGTTTCTGGGGATTGTCATTAATTCCCAGCTCAACTGGACAGAGCATGTCAACTTTCTAGCCAACAAATTAAGTCATATATGCCATGCTTTAAGGGTGCTAGCTAAAACGTGCAACTTAGATGTCTTTTGGTTCCAATATACTTCAGAATGAATAAACAGCTTGCATTAGGAGCAGGTTAAGGATGGAATTTTGGTAAGAGAAGTTAAATCATACCTCTTGCCCTCACAGTTCCGGTAAGTTACCTATGAGAGCAAGAAATATAGTTAATTCCCTATTTAAAATTGGTATATCTTTTATATACATAATTTGGTTTCATACTGATATCCAACAAGATTTGGGTTTTTCAATATGCAATTCTTTTAACTTTCGTTACTACAGTACCTGTGTCCTGCTAACTAAATAATTGTGGTTTGGAATATTAACAGGACATTAAAAAAAAAAGGAAATTATTATAAGAGTTTTATTTTTAAGAGTTTAAAATGGCCTTCTTCAGTGTTATTAATATGACAGAGAAGATATTTAACATTACTTAGATTATTCACTGTCTGTATAATCATTTCATAAGCTGATTAATACATTTGAAGAAACTAGTTTGTTACAATAGAAAGCAAACTGGTAAAACAAAATTAGTAGAAAATGAGTTGTGTAGCAGTGGTTTTACAAGAAGTCTATGAAGTGCACAAAAATTCTGCTTATAATATTTGTAATGCAAATAAATTTATCACACATCTGGAGATGAGTTATTCAACTGCATGGTAGATACTGAAAAGAGAGCCTGAACTATATCCTAAAAAAAAAAAAAAAAAAAAAAAAAAAAAAAAAAAAAAAAAAGTACTTTGAATTCTCAGAACAGGATAAGTTCTGGATGACTTTAATTTTGAAAATGTTACCAGAAACTCGGAATAAATTTGAATAGTTAAATAAAATCTTCAGAACAGATGATTATCAGAGGTGTAAAAACAATCAAAATGAAAATAATTCAAAACAATCCAAATGAATTATACAATTTAGATTTTATGCTAAGAGAATTATTGCATGATGTGAAGCAAAAATGAAAAATTGAATCAGTAGCAGCAAACAGGATCTGATATTTTCAAATGTTGCATAGTTACAGAATTCAAAATGTAGAGAATATTGTTTTAATGCAAGACAGGTTAACTTCACATACACAATCCTGTAAAAATAGTTACACAGCACATTTGGTAATCATTAAAATAGTGTTTTCCAAATAATTGGTTATTTAGATCACAGTAAAATCCAGCTAAATACTGGTTGTAGGTTATCTGAAATAAGGGCATTTCTCAGTCAACTTACAACATTTGAAGTAAACAATGAATGTTATTGAAATTTTCCAAGGAAAGCCTTAACTAATGATATTTATAGCAGAGATGCAGACTAATTTTTATTGAACAATTGAACTTTTTCTTTTTCTTTATGCTATAATAATCTCTTGAAAGCAAACTGGTATTTTTATTTTTTAAAGAACAAATTGTGTCAAAAGTTGTGGCCAACTGAAACTGAGAACTGACTTTAGAATAATTCTACATAAAAAGTTAAACCATATTATAACCCCAACTTAGTTATCAATCACATTTTTCCAAGCAAATGAACAGTGTTACACCAATACATCTATGAAGTCAAATGATGCAATGATAACTACACAAGGAAGGTGCTAAATTTAAAACCCTCAGGATGACCAAGGCTTTGAACTTGTACACAAATAAATACCTCCTAAACAAATTAAAAAGTCTGTAACGGTAAAGCGAGGAATTAAAAATGTAGAAACACTTAGAAACTTACTCTTATTAATCCACATTAACAGGCACGTATTTAGAAGTTAATTTCTGGGGGGGTCCAAAAATTCTACATTGATTTATTTACTTTTAACAGTTAATTAGGGATATGTTTTTATCATGTTAATAAAAATTAAAAACAAATGTATTGTTACATTCATATGACTTTCTCTCCTACCCGCACTGCTAGCGTAGATGGTAGCGTGTCTGCCTGACGTTCAAGAGGTCCCGAGTTCGAATCTCGCCCAGGATGAGTTGCCTGCATAAGGTTTTTTCCAAGATTTTTCCTTATCCTTAAAGACGAATGTCGGGTAGTTCTATGCTCCATGGACCCTGGACACAGTTGAGCATCATTTCACCCATTTCAGTCAACGTCTGATATGACTTAACGTTGGAGACGTAAAATTACAAAAAAAAAAATATATATATAAAAAAAATATTACTTTCTCCACCCAAGCTTCTACAAAATTCTTCTTATAAAAATTTGTTTTCTTGATTCTTTGGATAAAGTCTGTAGAAAGGCCTTTAGTTGCACAGTTTTTTTTTTCTTATAGCTGGAATAAACTGGTATAAATAATAATCAGATATTTAAAAAGCAAACCACTGACTGATGCATTTAAAGTATTAGTTCTCCTTGAATGAAAAAGGGAATAGGAACTTAGAAGTCAAAAATTAAATACCTTTAAGTAAGTATCTGAGAATTGTAATTAACCCATGGCGCGACAGCCCTTAGGGAGCCAAGGCCTACCAACCCGACTGCCGGCCTCACGCCCACTTACGCACGGCAGAGGTGGGCGATCATCCAACCGATACGGGGAGAAGATGTGGTCAGCATCTTGGCATCCCCCAGCCGGAATGTTGGTTTTCATGACCAGGGCCGCTTACCTAGCGTAAGCTCCTCACTTTCCTCACGATGCTGAGTGGGCACCGGTCCTATACCCGGGACCTAAAATCCGCACCCCATGGGTGGGATCGAACCCGGGCCGCTTTCCGTGGCCAAGGACCAAGGCATGCTGCCTTAGCCCGCTACGCCACAGCGCAGGACGAGAATTGTAATTACCAACAGATAATATATCGGAATTGGTTAACCTTACAATACATTATTGTAATTGACATTATTTGTATATTTTAACGAGTTCTACAGCTGCTGTGCAGTAACTTTTCGTTAATTTCTTAAGTTTAGAATAGTTATACGAACATCACTTCCAGTAAAGTGGACTTCGAGTTTTTCCTCAAAAAATTCACAATAGGGTATCTTAAATATGTTGTGTTTTAATTAAAATTATTGAAACCATTTTTGGACGATTTTCTTGAAAATCTTCGTTTCGCATCCTTGAAAGATAACGAAATTAAAACCTACATTTTGTATTCCTCCAATTTTTGGGTTTTGTAATATGCTATTAGCAAACACAAAAAACATACACACTGGAGCGCGCGTGCGGACATTCTTTTTTAATTTTTGTCTTTGTTCTGGTTTCCTCTAAACTTGCATTCCTGGTGACATCTCGAAATCAAATTTTTTAAATGGAATATAACACGTTTGTGCTTACTAAGCACGTGGTAGAGGTACTAAACATTGATGCCGTACACTGACATGAGTATCTGGTTCACACAGTTTCACTATTCATATAAAGCACGATTGCTCTATTCCGTATTGTCATCAGACAAACTGGTTATAAATGATTTCAACTGTAGTCCGCCTCCATAATGTGGTGGTACCGTGTCTGACTCCCAGTGAAGAGGTAGTGGCCAACTTTGCCGCGCGAGGGGAAGGAAGGCTTACCTCTACCTCATATGAGCGAAAGTTGAGCACCACTAAAGATGAGATCAATTGAGATCAAGATAAGTTTCCTGAATTGGACTTTTCACAGGGCTTTCCCTTATCTTAAGAAGACAAATGTCGGATAAAACTTAAGTTCTGGTGGCCGTGGACTGATTTGAGGGTGTCATCCGTTTCATTTACTGCTCAATATGATAATCCGGTTAAAGGATGTTAAAGTATTTAAAAATAAATAAAAAACTAGGTTCCGTATGAAATTATGCAGCTGAAAAAAAAGTTGCAATTTTGAGACTGCCAAATGTACATATAACTTGTTACATACCATGAGATGTTTCGAAAACAACTGGTACAAGGAAACTAGAAATTGCCGGAGTTGCGCATTTTATGACGTTGGCTTGTAACCTGATATTTTATCTATGATGCCATGGTTTCTTAGTTGAATAATCAGTGAAATTGAAGTGGTGTTTATCACCTATTCCCAGAATATTCAAATTGTTGTGTCTCAAACGTGAAGCATTTTAATCGGAATCGTTAGACATGTTTTTGAGAACATAAACAATTTACGAAAGTTCTTCCATTTTTTTTTTTTTTTTTTTTTTTTTTGTAATTTTACGTCATCCAACGTTAAGTCATATCGGAGATGAATGGAATGGGTGAAATAATGCTCTAAAGAGCCCAGGGTCCATAGAGCTTAGAGATGCCCGACATTCGTCTTTCAGGATAAGGGAAACCCCGGAGAAAACCTTATCCAGGTAACTCACCCTGACCGAGACTCGAATTCGGGACGTCTTGAACGCGAGGCAGACCCACCTCCACCACGCTACCGAGGTGGGCATTTTCCATCTAAAGGATGGTTTGGTGTGGAGAAATTTTTTCAAAACCTTCGTGTCACATCTTCGAAACATCCTAAATGTAAATATACCTGCGATTTTTCATTTTTGAAATACGCTGTTACATTAACGCAATGATACTTCTATACGTATATCTAGGATCAAAACTCAGTGCAGTATACCGATGTACCTGCAATACAATAGTTTCTTACTATACAGAGGATAATAAACCTATTGACAGGTTAACAAAATTATAAAAGTAGCAAATATGACTTCAGCCAAAATATACACATGAAATACTGCAGCAATTACTAGAAGTTTCCTAGACATGCAAGATAAATAATATTAGTAACATTAAAAGGGTCTAACTTGAAAATTCACCACAAAGAGCTGAGAAACTGTTGAAGAGAAGCCTTGTCCATGATGATCTCCATTACAGTCCTTCAGTTTATATGGAAAATATTTTCACACTATTTACACTATGTACACGAAGCTTAAGTAGTGCTATAGTACTAAGTTGATACGCCTGCTTCTCCTGCCCATTATATTTAACACTTCCTCAGGATTGATTTTCTGATCCCAGTGTACAGACAACAAGGCAAGATTAGTTAAACGCTCATCACTAGTTCTATTTCTGAGGTAAGTTTTGAGCCGTTTCATTGTTGAAAATGATCTCTCGGCACTGGCAGTTGAGATGGCTAGGGTGGCTAAAATTTTAAGCAGACAATGAATTGAGGGATATAATGCTTATGAACATGTTACCAAAGAACTTATGGCATCATTTGGTCTATTTTGTTTCTCTGTGAATTTCCATTTTTGACACCACAACCGATATTCTGCCTGTGTTTCACTGTCACTGATATTTCCGCCTAAATATAAAGAAAGCTTGTTTAACCTATCAGCTTTAGTTTCTCCTACATTTCTGGGCAATAAAATATCGAAAGCAGACAATACATCTTTGTTCTGTTCAAATCGTTCCTTAAGACTTGCGATCAGTTCGTCAGTACATGGAATAAAGAGACATCTTCTGAAGTATATCGAGATTCAACTGTATTGGAACACCACAGTGAAGCGAAAAATTATTAAATTTTAGATGAGTCGCATTTTTTAACACATCTGCTTCACTTTCGTACCTATTTTGAGGACATGTTTCGCAAATCTTCGCTTGCATCTACGGCTCTTGTGCGACTGACGCTAGATCCAGCGGTGTAGGTAATTCTGGGGTTGTTGCTGCCATCTGTTGATTTAGTGATGAACTGAAAAGTGGGATTCTCTTCTAGCGGGATTTCAAAGTTCATTAGTTGGTTTTTATGTTTTTCTATGTATATCCTCTCCCATATGACGAGTTCACTATGTTTTTGTACGTATTTTAGTAATTCTGTGCTACCTTCAATTTCATGATTTTCAGACCAGAAATGAGCTGCTATTGCGGACTTATCAATATTTTTGTATCTTAAGTGCCTGAAGTGTTCTTTCTTTCTAGTGCCTATGTTCCTTTTTGTCCTTCCTATGTAAATTTTTTCACAGTCTTTACACTTAATTTTGTAAATGCCTGACTTTTCCTCTGGTTTTATCTTATCAGTATTATTACTGTGAAGTAGGTTTTTAATGTTGTAATTGTTTTTTGGTGCCAATGTTATATTGTATTTCTTGAATATTTTTTGGAACTTTTTTGTGGCCCAGGGGTGGTAAGTAAATTTAGCAAATCTAGTTTCTTGTTTTATTGGTGTGAGAGCTGTGATCTGTTTTAATTTCTTTTGAAGTTTGAATAATTTTAGTTTTTTATCTACAAGGTTTTTTCCATATCCATTTTTAATTGCAGTTTTTAAGATTTGATGGTACTCGTTTTGATATTCTTGCTGGCTGAGAGGTAGATTTACTAATCTGTGTGTCAGACTGTTGATGGTTGCATGTTTGTGTGGAATTGGGTTGAAACTATTTGCTTTGATGTAATTATCTGTGTGTGTTGCTTTTCTATGAATGCCAAATTCTAGTTTTTCATTGCCTTTTTTGATTTTAAGGTCTAAAAAAGGTAGAGTAGAGTCCTCTTCAGTTTCTACTGTGAATTGTATGCTGGGTTCTTGCAGGTTGAGTAGTTTCAAAGCATCATCTATTAGTTTGTAGGGCACTATTGCAAAGATGTCGTCTACGTATCTGTACCATGTTTTAAACATATGAGGGAAGGCTTTAGTAATATGTGTTTCGAAAAAGCTCATGTATAGATTGGCCAAAAATGGTGATAGCGGGCTTCCCATAGCTAGTCCTGA
Organism: Mantis religiosa; assembly: GCA_030765055.1. Classification (NCBI taxonomy): domain Eukaryota; kingdom Metazoa; phylum Arthropoda; class Insecta; order Mantodea; family Mantidae; genus Mantis; species Mantis religiosa. The sequence continues at coordinate 129,890,277 of CM060953.1, read as the reverse complement.
AATTTGTTTGTAATATTTTCCATCGAAGACAAAATAATTTTGATGTATACATAATTCAGTCATTGCCACATATTCTTCTATTGCATTGGCATCCAGGTTTATAGAATTTAGCCAACCTGGATGCCAATGCAATAGAAGAATATGTGGCAATGACTGAATTATGTATACATCAAAATTATTTTGTCTTCGATGGAAAATATTACAAACAAATTTCAGGACTAGCTATGGGAAGCCCGCTATCACCATTTTTGGCCAATCTATACATGAGCTTTTTCGAAACACATATTACTAAAGCCTTCCCTCATATGTTTAAAACATGGTACAGATACGTAGACGACATCTTTGCAATAGTGCCCTACAAACTAATAGATGATGCTTTGAAACTACTCAACCTGCAAGAACCCAGCATACAATTCACAGTAGAAACTGAAGAGGACTCTACTCTACCTTTTTTAGACCTTAAAATCAAAAAAGGCAATGAAAAACTAGAATTTGGCATTCATAGAAAAGCAACACACACAGATAATTACATCAAAGCAAATAGTTTCAACCCAATTCCACACAAACATGCAACCATCAACAGTCTGACACACAGATTAGTAAATCTACCTCTCAGCCAGCAAGAATATCAAAACGAGTACCATCAAATCTTAAAAACTGCAATTAAAAATGGATATGGAAAAAACCTTGTAGATAAAAAACTAAAATTATTCAAACTTCAAAAGAAATTAAAGCAGATCACAGCTCTCACACCAATAAAACAAGAAACTAGATTTGCTAAATTTACTTACCACCCCTGGGCCACAAAAAAGTTCCAAAAAATATTCAAGAAATACAATATAACATTGGCACCAAAAAACAATTACAACATTAAAAACCTACTTCACAGTAATAATACTGATAAGATAAAACCAGAGGAAAAGTCAGGCATTTACAAAATTAAGTGTAAAGACTGTGAAAAAATTTACATAGGAAGGACAAAAAGGAACATAGGCACTAGAAAGAAAGAACACTTCAGGCACTTAAGATACAAAAATATTGATAAGTCCGCAATAGCAGCTCATTTCTGGTCTGAAAATCATGAAATTGAAGGTAGCACAGAATTACTAAAATACGTACAAAAACATAGTGAACTCGTCATATGGGAGAGGATATACATAGAAAAACATAAAAACCAACTAATGAACTTTGAAATCCCGCTAGAAGAGAATCCCACTTTTCAGTTCATCACTAAATCAACAGATGGCAGCAACAACCCCAGAATTACCTACACCGCTGGATCTAGCGTCAGTCGCACAAGAGCCGTAGATGCAAGCGAAGATTTGCGAAACATGTCCTCAAAATAGGTACGAAAGTGAAGCAGATGTGTTAAAAAATGCGACTCATCTAAAATTTAATAATTATCTTCTGAAGTACTCCTGTGCTGTATCTGCTGGGTGATTGTCCCTTTTTGTCTGCTTCCCTGCCAGTCTTTGAATTCTGATTTCAGAGTCAAATAGGGATTTCATAGTGTTTGAACACTGCTCAAAGATTTTGTGAAATTCTTCAACAGCATTCTTTCTTAAAGCTTCCAGCCGCTTTACTACGTCACTGGCATATTTCAAAGCAGAGCTAAGATCATGTTCCGGGCTTTGCAGATACGTAGAAAGGCGGACTGTGAAACACAAGTTTCTCGCATGTCAATAGTGAGATTAGAAAGGCACTATTCTCTATGGCCGCCAATAGTTGTGCTGCAGTTTTGGAAATTGATTTGTTGCTTATGGAAAGCTCCTGAAGGCTCTGAACAATCGGTTCTAGAAGTTCCACAAACACAATGACAGAATCATGCCTCTCTACAAATCTTGTATTGAAAAGGCCAATCAGTCTTGATTTCTTACTGGTAGGTAACAGCTCATTAATGCTATTCTTTAAAGCGTTGCTAGCAAAAGGATGATTGCGAAATAAATCACAAATGTCACTCATAGTGCCTAAGCAATTACGAATGTGAGTTGTAGCAAGTGCAGAGGACAACGCTAAATTTAGTCTATGACTAGCACAATGAACAAATAAAGCTTTTGGATATAGCTGTTTCACTTTCGCTTGAACTCCAATGAACTTTCCAGCCATAGAAGAAGCACCATCATACCCCTGTCCCACCAGATAGCTCATATTTAGTCCAAGGTTAACGCATTCTTGTATAATTGTCTTAGCAATGTTGCTACCGGTAAGGTCATATATAGGCACAAATCCCACAAAGTCTTCTCTCAAAACATGGTCAGAGTTGACATACCGTAAACAAACAGATAGCTGCTCCATTCCGGAAATAATCTAAAGCTTCATCAGCAATGACACTAAAGCATTCTGCAGCATTTACAGCACTGAGAACCTTTCCTCGTACTATTTTGGCACATATGCCCAGGACTTCGTTCTGGATTAAGGGGCTAATATAAGTTGCACTTTTCTTCGCATTAGCCACATGCTTTTCTAATATTTTGTCACCAGCATCATGGCGAAAGCGTAAGAGAGCTCGAAATTTTCCGTCTTTCTTATCAGGCTTTGATAACATTAAGGGACAACTATCTAAATCACCTGAGAGGCAGTTCTTCTTGTCCGCAAAATATAATTGTTTTTATTATTGGTAGAAGAACTTCCCTATTTTCCCTAATTTCTTTTCCCTTCTGACTATTAATCTGAGATGCCACATCTTCTTCCCTGCCATTCTCTATTGCCAAAAAATGCTCGGCTGATAAGACACAGTTTTTATGATAACCACTTGTCTGGTGATTGTTAAATGCTTCTACAGCATCCTTCCATTTACAAAATGGTTTTGTCACCAAATATCCTAAGTTTTGGTGACCGCCTTGACCTACGCCTTGTTTGCAGAAGAGAATGCAGTAACGGTAATATGCACCGTCTTGAACTTTTGAGTATGTTAGCCACCCCCACCTATCCAGCCATTTATATTGAAAACTGAGTCTCTTAGAGCCATGTAAACGTACGGGAAACACAAATGAACTATTAGGCTTCAAATCATTTGTGAGTATGTCATACCTAACATTCTAGGAATATTGACACAGTTTGTTTCTTGCAGCAGCATGCTGATATCACAACCGGCATTAACCCTTTCACCGATATGGACGTCATATGACGTCCAAGTTAAAGTGCCCCAAACCGATATGGACGTGTATAGACGTCCTGCGCATACATGCATTCAATGCTCATTTAACGCCAATTATTTTAATCTTGCTGTTTTACAATAAATTTAAATTAGTTCTATAAGGAATGTAAACGTATCCTTAAAGGTTTCTTTTTGAATTGTACACCTCCAAACCTGGATAAACACCCAAGGGCACATCTGCAGATTCACACCAAATAATATTGGTTTCCTTGCGAACTTCTTTTTCGCAACACACTACACATTTTCGAAATGGTTACAAGTTTTTTGGGTGTGGGTGGTATACTTTTAGGAAAGTGTTTCCTCTCAAGTATGAGGGATGATGTGGTGAATTTTGCTACCCCCTAGTATAAAGAGGCCTCGGAGTATTATAATACTCAATTAGGTTACGAGCTCTTTATACGCGCAAGTACAGGTAGATGAATGTCTTTTACAGCTCTGAAAATTACTAAACAACTGTGCATAGTTACATCCAGTGGTATAAAAATCCTTTTTTTTTTTTTTTTTTTACCATTTAACTGTTTTCCGTAAAGAGGGATAGCTGGTAATAGCTGATCCGTATCACCCATATTTGACCCGCCATTTCCCCAAACAATGGAGTAGCTAACATGCCAGCTGTAGACCAGTACACGTCACTGCTACGTATGTCCTAAAGATCTCCTTCATAATCGTACAACAAATCTTCCAGATTTTCTACAGTAATATCAGAAGCCTGTACACATCATACCCAAGCTAATTTATTTGCTACATTACGGGGATAAGCCATGGTTAACATTGAAATTTAACAATTTCAAATGTACCATACATTTAGCTCTTGATAGCTACAAGTAATCACTCTGAACACAGACAGAGTATAAATATCTGAAATACAGAGCGAAAACTGCTGCATAAGGCTACTAGAAACCTTGGTTGAGAAACACTGTAATAACAGATGCTGACAGAGAGTTTTCATTCCAGTGTGTGAGCGTGTGACGCAACATATTCTCGTCATATTATCGCTTGGCATAGCATAAATAAACTAAACTTGAACCTGAGAAGTTTCTTGCGTAGCTATACATACATACTATGGCTCGTATACACACAAAACAAAATGATTCACATATTAGGCGCGTTCGGCACAAAGAATGGCTTTTGCTACAGTGAAACAAAGTAGTGAAATTTCAACAATTTATTAATGTAGTCTCTACTTTATTGTTACTGTAGATTTATACTGCCTTTAATGAGTTTTAAACCAGTTTTTGTTTCGTTTAAATAACTTAATAAATACGGAAGATACGGAATTGTATTTATGATGCATTTTTACAGCATTTAACAATTTAAATGTCCTGCTCTGTTTATTGGGTATCCGTTTCCGGCCCCTGAAGGGTTTAAATGGCCATCGGCGAAGCGGTTAAAACTCATTAAAGGCAGTATAAATCTACAGTAACAATAAAGTAGAGACTACATTAATAAATTGTTGAAATTTCACTACTTTGTTTCACTGTAGCAAAAGCCATTCTTTGTGCCGAACGCGCCTAATATGTGAATCATTTTGTTTTGTGTGTATACGAGCCATAGTATGTATGTATAGCTATGCAAGAAACTTCTCAGGTTCAAGTTTAGTTTATTTATGCTATGCCAAGCGATAATATGACGAGAATATGTTGCGTCACACGCTCACACACTGGAATGAAAACTCTCTGTCAGCATCTGTTATTACAGTGTTTCTCAACCAAGGTTTCTAGTAGCCTTATGCAGCAGTTTTCACTCTGTATTTCAGATATTTATACTCTGTCTGTGTTCAGAGTGATTACTTGTAGCTATCAAGAGCTAAATGTATGGTACATTTGAAATTGTTAAATTTCAATGTTAACCATGGCTTATCCCCGTAATGTAGCAAATAAATTAGCTTGGGTATGATGTGTACAGGCTTCTGATATTACTGTAGAAAATCTGGAAGATTTGTTGTACGATTATGAAGGAGATCTTTAGGACATACGTAGCAGTGACGTGTACTGGTCTACAGCTGGCATGTTAGCTACTCCATTGTTTGGGGAAATGGCGGGTCAAATATGGGTGATACGGATCAGCTATTACCAGCTATCCCTCTTTACGGAAAACAGTTAAATGGTAAAAAAAAAAAAAAAAAAGGATTTTTATACCACTGGATGTAACTATGCACAGTTGTTTAGTAATTTTCAGAGCTGTAAAAGACATTCATCTACCTGTACTTGCGCGTATAAAGAGCTCGTAACCTAATTGAGTATTATAATACTCCGAGGCCTCTTTATACTAGGGGGTAGCAAAATTCACCACATCATCCCTCATACTTGAGAGGAAACACTTTCCTAAAAGTATACCACCCACACCCAAAAAACTTGTAACCATTTCGAAAATGTGTAGTGTGTTGCGAAAAAGAAGTTCGCAAGGAAACCAATATTATTTGGTGTGAATCTGCAGATGTGCCCTTGGGTGTTTATCCAGGTTTGGAGGTGTACAATTCAAAAAGAAACCTTTAAGGATACGTTTACATTCCTTATAGAACTAATTTAAATTTATTGTAAAACAGCAAGATTAAAATAATTGGCGTTAAATGAGCATTGAATGCATGTATGCGCAGGACGTCTATACACGTCCATATCGGTTTGGGGCACTTTAACTTGGACGTCATATGACGTCCATATCGGTGAAAGGGTTAAACCAGTTTTTGTTTCGTTTAAATAACTTAATAAATACGGAAGATACGGAATTGTATTTATGATGCATTTTTACAGCATTTAACAATTTAGATGTCCTGCTCTGTTTATTGGGTATCCGTTTCCGGCCCCTGAAGGGTTTAAATGGCCATCGGCGAAGCGGTTAAAACTGCGAAGTTCTTCACTCGCGACACGAACACTGCACATCTCATTTTTAGTTTTTAACACACCAACTTCAGGTTTAACTTTGCTTAAAGCGCTAGTTCTGCATATCTTGCTCGCATTGGTAGGTTTGAAAAAACTATCGATTTTAGCGTTCCTCTTCATATCTAAAAAACCACTGTTTCAAACTGTCGAAAAACACCTTCACAATACGAGAAACGTTTGCTTACTAGCTACACTGCATTAAGTCCGGCTTTTCAACCCTAGCAGGTAGACATTCACATTGGTCAATGACCCTTCTTTCAGTTTAAAGAATAACTCAGTTCTTAATGACAGTCCTAAGGACAAGTTAGATGTGCACAGTCGGAACAAAAGAAAGAGCCGCAGTTTCAGATTCGTTTGATTATTTAGTTGTTGTTGCTAATATTTTTCTTAGAGAAGTTTATTTCTTGTGATATCATTTATTTTGGGATAAAAGTACTTATTAAGAGTTTTCACTGCATTGGAAGGCTTTGTTTAGTACCTAACTATTCCCCTTTTTCTCCATTACAAGTGAGGATGATAGTTAATGAATATTAACATTCTCTGCAACCTGGCGCTTTAGTATAGTATGGTGTATGATGTATGTGTTTCTCCGAGAGACAGGGTTTCAATTACCGATTGATGTATCTCCCGGATGAAGTCTCTTTCTAATGTTTCCTCACCACTTGAACCTTTATGTTTGGAAAACTTAGGCTCCTCTCCTGCATTATTTGCTCATTTGTAAAAGTATCTGGAAGATCGCTAATCTGAAAGCCCCGTTGAGAGAGTTTACGTTCACAGTTTCTAATATATTCTTAATTACCTTGTAGGTATATCACATTTAAAGAATAATTTTATTATCATCATCATCGACATCGTCGTCGTCGGCATTGTCATCGTCATGATCATTATTACTATTAATTATTATTATTATTTATTATTATCATCATCATTATTATTATAAAACCGTTATTCGAGTGTTATTCGTTGTTCCACTGATCATTAAGTTTCAGCACATGAATGACGGCTGCAGGCCTTAGATGTAGAACACCGCCGTTTTAAATAACGGTAAAATGTAAACATTTATTTGTCGTATATTTGGTAATTGATCTTGATTTTTTAATAATTAGTATAAAAGTTGTTGATATAATTATGCAGGTTGCTCGTATAACTTACAGAATTTGACGCCATCTTTCACTTAAAACGTTACACTTACACGTGGAACAAATGTAATGTAGTTCTGACAAAGAATACGTAATTGTATTTTACTAGCTTAACTTTTGCATAATCTTGAGCATAAAAGTAAATAATCCAACCATATTTTCTTTAAACCCCGCAGCCCTCGATGTTAATGAGGACTGTTAATCCACATGCATTAATAAACCAGACTATCTGTAAGCAGTGGAGAGTGTTGCGTTACTGAAATTAGTTATTTTTATTAAGGCATATCTCACTTACATCGCATGTTCATTAGGTGCAGTATCTAGTGTTGCATACTGTATTCATGGGATCCAAAGGTCCTCGTTGTCGACGGTCCTTAAACCCCAAATCACTCATTCACTAACTGTATTCAGTTATAAATTCAATAACAGTACTATATTCATGCTGTTTATTTTTCAGCGGACTGTACTACCACCGTACTTGACCTTGGATATAGGAAATGCCAGAAAGTTGAAAAGAAACAGTTCTCGATTAGGGGCGGAATCCTTTACATTTACAGTTGTTCCGCACGCACCCTTCACCCTTTATAAGATCATGTCTACCTGACAGTGAATAGAGACGTTAAGATGAGAAGCTTGAATAAACTTTTTTGATTTATTTTAAAGTGAGCTTTATTTAAACTATTTATTACAAAATTAAAATGACAGCTCATTTGTGGGTGGGGGTCCGGACCCCCTGGACCCCCACCCCCACCCCTTAAATACGTCCCTGCACATTAAATATTTTTCAGCATCCATTGCATATCAACTGGCAACAGTTATAATGTTCTCATTTGTGAAGCTGGTAGATGCTTAATGAAATTGATGCCTGGGGGTGGGACCTCAAATTCATAACTCAATGTTTATTTTTATGGAAGAAAATCTTTTTACATGGAGTGAGTTCTAAAGGCTGGTTCACTTCTTTAACAGCTCTGTATGCAACTATATTTTTTTCAAGAGTTTGATGCCACATCAACTAAAACCAGGTAACATAAACAAAATGAAGAGGTGTGAGATAAAAAACTGCTGCAAATAACAAAATCATGCTCTTCACTGAAAAGACAAAAGAACCATAACCATCTTCAGTACCGGTCACAAGTGTCATAAAAAGGAAGTGACAGAGGTGCCTTCAAAATTTCTAAATCAAGTAGCAACATTGAAACAAAACATTATTTTGGACTACACTCGACACTTGGGCGGTGTTGATAGTACTGATAGTTCTATTGCTCAGTATCAGTTTTGCGGAACACTACCTAAGTGGTAAAGGAAAATTTTTTCTGTTGCTGGAAGTTTGCATAGTGAATTCATACCCGTTATACACAACGCATGACAACCAAAAATAAACTGTTTCTGTCACATAGAAAATTTCAGAAGCATCTTGTCAGGTCTCTGGTGGCAGAGTGTGTGGTAGTATAGCAAAATTATGGTACATCAAGTAAGGGTCATATTTCTAAGGGTCCAACTTTGGAAAGGCTTAATAGATTTCCATACTTCATGGGGAGAAGAGAACAAGGAAGTTGCCAAATTGTGGTATGCAGGACCAAAAAGCAAACAAAGAAAACAAAATATTTTATGAGACCTGCATCTATAAGTCTCTCTTGCATTCCGATGTGTATTTCAAAATATACCGTACAAAAGAACAATTTTTAGGGAAAGATTTCACACCTTTGAACGTTACGCTATTCATATACTTCCCTGTATAAATAATACTAAGATAAAAGAATCAGTTTCAAAATAGTATATAAATATTAGATACCCTGCTCTAGCAAAGTGTAACCTCATATTCTATCAAAATTGTAAATTATTATTTATTATTACCATTGATTTTACAAAAAAAAATGTTACATATATTTATATGGCAGTATTTAGTTCCTGAACATTTCCTGGTTTATTTCTAAATAGTATCTTTGAACTATTGATGCAAAAAGGAGAAATGCTACTTATGACGATTTTTCAGTAGCATTTTTATGCAGATTAACAAGTCTTTACTCCTGGAAGACAATGGTGAAATTAAAAAAAAAGGAGGTGCAACATGTTTTTTAATACATTTGAGCTTGATAGTATACTTTCAGTAGTTGTATTTTGAATCATGAAATGTTTTTTATAAAATTACCTGGCACTCTGAGCTGTAAAACATGTCCACTTGGGAAGACTTAAACTCAGCTGTAGCAGCACATTTTTGGGATAACCACTATGATATTCTGGAAGTTAACCTCCTTAGAATAACAGTATAGGAAAACATCCACATTATAAAAAACATGGACTGAATTATGAACTTTGATCTCCCACCAATGGACCACTTATAGAGTAAATGTTACCATCACAAACTTCCAACGTCAGGACAACATGATACGACACAACTACATCAAATAGTTGGTAGTAAGCTTAAGTTGTATCTGCTCATAAAGTGTTCCATTGTTCTTTCCATTTTTCCATCTTGGTTTTTACCTTCTCCAACTCTTTAGCCTACATTACATATAGTTTTACCACTAATATATTTGTATACATTAGTGTAGATATATTTTGGGCAATTTTATTAATTCATTGGATGTATGCTCTCATTGAAGCAGAAACCACGGGTTTCTGATAGCATAGGATAGATAGACGTGAGTTAATAAAGCAATATAATATATTGGGATAAAATAGAATAAATAATATCACAGTTAAAGTAAGAACGAAATACTATTTAGTACAGAAACAGAAATAACATATAAATGCAAGAACCAGAATATCAGCTCAGATGCACATTTTAGCAACCTACTAGCCAAACAACCGGAAGTCATAACAATAAAACAATGAAGCTAAAATACCAGCAACAGACAGGTGTGATAGGAATGCATTGTACTTCCCCATAGAGTGACACTAAGGTAGCTACAAAATAGGAATGAACATAAGGCAGGGCTAGGCATGGCTGGTCTACTGCTACTAACCAGTGGGTTGCGCACTTTGTACAGTTAAGCATGCATACTGACTCGCTTTGTCAAACCATATGGCTAATTTCTTTGCATGCTCTAAAGATACTAATTACAGAATTATTTTGATTTTCCCATGTTACAGAGCTATTTTTCTGAGGGTAACTGTCCAAAACCATGTTTGTAGCACATCTGGTTTCAGAAATATTGAAAGATCAGACACCTGACTAGAAAGAAAAGAGTCATTAACTGTCAGTGAAGAAAAGCACACACGTGCTATGCTGCAGTTGCATTTTGTACCTTGCATTCAGTAAAGTGGTGATCTTTTAAGAGTGCACACGTGCTTTTCAAAGTTTGTAAATTACAGCTCAGACAGTGGTTCTGTGCCGATGACATACTTTCTTCGTGCACTTAGGAGAATCTATACCCAAAAGTCACTGGCACCTTCTGCTGGCGCTGGAAGATGGGAGACAATGCAACACAGTCATATTTTGCAAACTCGGCGTTAGTAAATCACATACCTTAAGATATATGAGCACTTGCTCATATTAAATACTAAGAAACAACAACAGATATTCTTTACTACTTCATGTTCTTTACGTTTTTACTCGTACTACTTTGATATCACAAATGTTTTAATTTATGGGAAAATAAAAATCTGAGGTGATGCCATTGTGGCTTGTAGCACCTGAAAGCGAGTTAGCCGGTTCTCGTGGCCATGGTCCTCAGAGTTTGGCACTGGTGGTCTGTCACGTAGAGGACCACAGTTCGACTCCCGCCTCGGGAGGGAATGGGTGCATTTGTTCTTGTAAATGTTGTGTATGTAATGGCAAATAAATGGTAAAACAGAAAACAGCTGAAAATAAATCAGCAAAAAAATAAAAGAAAATAAACATGGTATAATGTGACTCACCGAATTGTTGTTCATTCACAGAATGAGGCTGCTATAGTGGGCGCAAGATCGTGCTGCTCACAGCTGAATGTATTGCACTCATCACAGAACACGAGGTTAATGTTTTAATTATAAATAACTTTAAATATTCTGGTCCAGTTTGTTTCTCTTCGCTTCCAACACATGCACGCATTCACGTACACGCACATGCAGAGTTTAGTCAACAAGGCATTCTAATCATCTGCCAGATATTCTACACCTGACAACTCACTATCGTCATGAAATTCTACTGTTTCCTCTCCTTCGCTGCAATTACTGTCACTGTCTCCTGATAGTTGTACTATGAAGTTCTCAATTACATTTTTGAAGATTCCTTCTTTTTCAATGTAATCATTTTCAACATGCAGGCACACATTTTTCCACTTTTCTTCACCAATATCTGCAACCCTTTGTTCACACAAATTCATGACATCTTGTAACTTAAAAGTTGTGTGATGTCGGCCCAAATAAGAACTATGTGGTTTAGGTCAGGTGAGTAGGGTGGTAACCTGAGCACTGAATGGCCATGCTGGGATAAGAGCTTGTCGATCATGTACGCTTTATGTGATGGCTTATGTGCCTTGATGAGGCTGTAAAGCTCCATATCATAACGTGCAGATCGATAAAGCTCTTACAAGCTGCTCCACAAAAAGAGCTATTTTCAAGAATAGCTTAAAGCAACAAAGTAAAGAACCAATTATTTTATTCCTAAATTTTTTTTCTGGCTTGGACTCTTGAAAAGAGTAGAGCATTATCTAAAACTAAAACTGATTTAGGAGGAAAATTAGGAATTAGTTTCTCAATTAACCAATTTTTATAATTTCTTCCATTTATCTCATGATAGTCTCAGAGCTTTTTGGTAAAAAGGCTTCTTGCAACTTTGAGAAGTGATTGAAGTTTAGTGTTTATGAACGTTTATCAAAAGTTTAGAATATACAACGAAAATGTGATGCAACTATAATTAACTTTAATAAAAAGCCATTGCATCATTGATAGATAAAAAAGGAGAAAGTTAATATAATATAATGTAAAAAGTCGCAAATGTAAAAAACATAAAGATGGCGAGAGAAATAAAAAGAAGAGAAGATTGAAATGGTGTTAATTATTTATTTCAAGATTACACAAAAAGTAAAGTCCTTTTTGTATCGATACCACGCCTGAGGTAATTTCAAATCTCATCGCTCACCGAAGCTGCCAGAGAGAAGATTAATAGGAATCTTCGAGAACATCTCCTTCACGGCTTTTAGACGAAAGGTTCATCGCTCCCACATCAAGGTAAGGATTGGCTTCAACACCAATCGCCACGCCGAGGGAAGCGAGAAACCTCTTGCACGTGTGGGGCGTAGACCTCACGACGGGGCGAATTCTCCTTCAGGTTTACTACCGCATGGTGTGGTATAAAACTAACCATCACCAAGCAGAACCGCACCAACTCTAAAAGTAAAGAAGTGGTTTTTCCTCAGAATTTTTTCTAATAAATTTAATTTGGGTTTTGGTGAACCGGCTGTAGATGTTTGCAGTTACTACAGCAGGACAAAACATGAACTGCAAGTCACTGAAAATTTGCACAGAAAGAATGAGTTACAAGCAGAGTTCACTGCGCAAAAACTGAAAGCGAAGGCATTCTACAAAATGAGAGAAGAAGAATCATCTACCATGTCTTTATGCTTCGATTTGCAGCAGGTGCAGCCTTTGCCTAAGCTTGCAATAGGCAAAGCTACCTACAGAAAACTTCCTCGTAACCCCACCTCACGCATCTTATGGAAAACTAATCAGCTCACCAAGTGGTCTTCAATACCCATGGAAACACAATGGCAACTCATGAGCATGGGAGTCAAGCCTCCTACACTATACAGACTACTGAAGGTTCACAAACCGGAGGTACCACTCCGCCCCATAGTGAGTGCCATCAGATCCCCAACGTACTACCTAGTCAAACATCTTGTCAAGATGCTACAGCCACATGTTGGAAACTCCGATTCCTACATAAAAAACTCTTCACACTTTGTTGAAAAGCTGAAATCCTTGACCGTGCAGCCCCACAATTATCTAATAAGTTTTGATGTTACTTCTTTGTTCACAATGGTGCCCATCCAATAAACTATCACTCTCCTACAAGAGTTATTTCCTGAAGACATTACCAGCTTATTTCGTCACGTGTTAGATACCACATACTTCCAGTGAAATATGGAGTTCTATGAACAGAATGATGGAGTGGCGAGCCAGTTATTGCCAATTTCTACATGGAACACTTTGAGACTAAGGCTTTAAATTCTGCTACTCGGAAGCCCATGTGCTGGTTTCGCTATGTAGATGATGTCTTCGCTATCTGGAACTATGGACAAGAAGCCTTGACAGAATTTCTACAGCACATTAATAGTATTCACCCACGCATACAGTTCACAATGGAAATAGAGAAGAACGGTCAGCTTCCATTTTTGGACATACTCGTAACCAGGAAACCAGATGGGACACTCAGTCATACAGTCTTCCGCAAATCTACGCATACCGACCGATACCTACACAAACTCTCGAATCGCCACCCTGGCCAGAAGAGAGCTGTCATAAAAACTCTAGTGGATCGTGCCAAACGCATTTGCCAGCCAGAACTACTTCCCTGGGAACTCTCTCATATTAACAAAGTTCTGCAGACCAACAGTTACACCAGCCAAGAAGTTAAGCGTGCCATACACCCCAACAGGAAGCCTCCGTCAACACTCGACCAAACTGATCCAAAACCTAGTCTAAAGCCTTTCTGCCTTACATCAGAGGTACCACCTGCATTGGAAAAATCCTCAAACAACACATTCATGTCATCTACAAACCGACACAACAAATGCCTAACTTATTATGCTCATCTAAGGACCGAAAAGAACCTCTCTCATCTGCAGGTGTTTACAGAATTCCATGCTCATGTGGTCCTGTATATATAGGGAAAACTCAGAGCACAATAAACACGCACATTACAGAACATAAGAGATGCTGCCTTCTCGGAGAACCAGAAAAATCTGCGGAACACGCATTACATGCTCCAGGGGAACACATCATACAATATGCTAATACGACCGTTCTGTCCTCCGATGTCCATTACTTTGCTCATTTAAGCTGGGAAGCCATAGAAATTTATAAACACAAAAATAACTTCAACAGGAAGGAAGAAACCAAAGGGTTAAATAAAGCTTGGTATCCAGCTATAAGGAACACACATACAAAACCCGACCGGACACAAACCCAGGCTTGTACATCACCAACAGCAGTACTTACAGTAAGCAAACACTCATTGGCACCAACCACTTTTGATAAAAGCAGCCCCCTCCATAGTCCAGCCCACGCAGTGACCAAACCTATCACAAAGGAGCGCACCAGCCGGAAGACGGCTCCACCCACCAGAAGGCAGATAAAAATTCCATGAAATCGAGAGGCTCCATATCAGTCACAGCCGAAAGTACAACGAGAGTGTTACGGCCACGCCACTGAAGATGTTCGACACAGTTTCGAACGAAACGTCTGGAAGACTATTTTCCAATAGACCATGGCCTACAAGCCCGGATAAGCATTATCTACCAAATGACTGCGGCCGTGAAAGCCTACGCACTATGAAGCTTACTACGCTCGCCAATTATCATTCTATGATAATTGATATAAAGAATAAATCACCCTTATTGCTGGATGGAAAACCAAGCAGGTCGTTAAGCTATTGAAGTCGCTTCTGCGTTAAATTTTCTAAGCAAACAGCAATTTGAAGACGGAATATCCAAATTAACGCTCTTCTCTGATGGCTGTGCCGACCAAAACAGAAATGCCCACGTGGTCCATGCAATGTCCACGTGGCTTTTGAAAAGTCTCCAGACAATCTGAAGGAAATATGTATGATATTTCCCGTGAGAGGTCATTCCTTCTTACCTGGTGACCGCATGTTTGGAGTTCTGGAAAAGGATCTTAGAAAACTGTCTGAGATATTAACTCCAGAGAAGTATGCTGAAACACATTCTAAGGTTGGTAATGTTTGCCAACTGGGCGAGGATTGGCATGTGCATGACTTCAAGATGTTTTGCAATTACTTAAAAAAGCCAGGTGGTATAAGGGAAATGAAAAGGGTCATATTGAAATAGAAACTGAAGGGGAATAAATGTTATGTTTCTCTGAAAATGGAAATGTCATATAGACTAAATGATGAATCCAAGAAATTCCTGTCCTTGCTTAAACGAGGAATAGCAATGGAACAAATAGCAGATCCTCCCGCTCTGCCTTTGGAACATCCCATCAAATTAGAAAAAAGGAATGATTTGAAGAAGCCTTTAAAACAACGTTTTGGTGAAGATTGGTATGGTAACAATGAGATGCAGTTTTATGCAAGGCTAATTCAGCATGAAGATGATGCACAGCATATGGAGGAGGAAAGCGAGAGTGAAGAGTGTGATTGTTTGGAAGAAGAACATGGTTTAAATTTTTTAGAGTTGTGCCATTGTTTGTCATTACAGTAGTTTGTGTTCACTTTGATAACTATCAGTCACAATTGTTAGAAGTATTAAATGGACTCAGTGCATAATTCAGATTTCCTCAAACATAGCAGTGTTACAGGACCTTATTATTAACAGCACAAGACCACCAGTAAAGACTTTCCACATGTTCATGTCTAATTTTCATAATGATAACATTGTTGGTTTCAAATTTGTAAATATTTTTCGAAAAAGATTTACATGGCTCTAAACAAAAATTTCAGATCACCAAACTGTGTAACTATTAATTATTTACTATTAATTGTGTAATTATTACATTGGCACGTAACAGCTAAAAATACCCTAAAATTTGCAATAAAACGATTTACTGAAGTTAGCACTGTTTATATGGAAGAATGGTTCAAAATACTTTGTGTCAATTTATTCAGTACAAAACACGTTGAGTCCAAATTTTTTCATACTTTAACCCACGATTATAGCTTTAGATTAAGCCTCTGATTTTTGACACTCTGCATTATGTTATTCATTTTTTTTTTAAAGCACGAGTGCATAACTAAATTTCAAAAGTGTTGTTTAGTTTAGTAGTTATTACATTTTCGGCTTTCCTGTAAAATTGCTATTTGCAGACTTATCATGTTTTGAAATGATGCTCCTCAATTGCATCAACTGATTATCTTGAAATTAATGCCTTTCATTCCAAATATTCACATTCTAAGATAACATGAGAGGTTACTTCCTTTCCTTCATTATAGACGAGCTCAAATGAACTGTTGACAGACTCTTAAACCCCACAAATTCACTCACTAACTTGCTCTTCATTACAAAGGATGCAAATAAGGTTACAATTAAAAAATTATCCTTATGTGCAAATGTTTTCTAAGACAGTAAGGGCTACAAACATTTGAAGAGTAGTAAACTGCTACTACAGACACAAATAATATGAATGCTGTTAAGTTTAAAAGTAGGCTTTGATTGAAACATACTGGGACAGGAGTTGAGAATTCTAAAAGCCAGTTCAGACCAGAGAAGTGGGGGAGGGAGGAGATGGATTCTTTCTATTTAAAGAAATTGCTTCATTGTCTGCGATTTTCTTTGGCACCTGTCCAAACATTATATTTCCTTGTCCTCTCACTATGTTAATAATTCAAAATACATACCTGTTTTGTTTTTGGCATGTCAGTAATGACACCATCCGTAATAATGAGAAGAATGAAATACTGAGATCCATCTTGATATACTTCTGCAAATTTGGCAACATGATTGATAACTGGGCTGAAGTTTGTTGGACCATAAAGTTGAATTTGGCGGATACAAGACTGGTATGCTTCTAGAACACCTAGGAAATTACAACATATGTTTAATACTACTTGCAATATTTTGAAAATATAACTTTAAATTAAATAACATATTCAAGACAATAGCATTCTAGCATACCTATCTTTAAACTGCTACAGATGCTTATGTTAAACTACACTAATATAAATCAGTGATTACCAGCTGCATGCAAATGGGGCAACTTAAGCCTATAATACATATGACCATAACAATCAATATTTCTAGCTTATCACTCTTACAAATTACTGCACTGTACTGTGGACTTGCTCAGGCCTGTGAAATGACTGCAGACATTTGAGGAAGACTAGGTTACATGAATATGAAATTTGGTCTTTCTGCTCTTACTTGTCACACACATATAGGCAGCCCGCCTCGGTAGCGTAGATGGTAGCATGTCTGCCTCACGTTCCAGAGGTCCCAAGTTCGAATCTCGGTCAGGGTGAGTTACCTAGATAAGGTTTTTTCCGGGGTTTTCCCTTATCCTTCAAGACGAATGTCGGGTAACTCTAAGCTCCATGGACCCTGGACTCATTTGAGCATCATTTCACCTAATTCATTTCACAGTCCAATATAACTTAACGTTGGGGTGGACGTAAATTAACACACACACACACACACACACACACACACACACACACACACACACACACACACACACACACACACACACACACACACACACACACATAGGCAGGAGATATGGGAAAGTATAGAAGAAAAGAAAACTCTGAAATTTTACAGGCAATTAAAGACACAATGGGGTAAGGAAAAATATGTAGATCAATGTGACAAAACTGGAAGAGAAGGCATAGCATGCATAAGAGTAGGAATAATATCTAAAAGGGTTGAGAAGTAACAAGGTAGGGATACGTGAATTTTATGGAGATGAAGAGAGCACTGTTCATTACCTGGTAGAATATAAGGAGTTAACAAATTGCAGGAGAAAAATATGGGATAAGAAATGGGACAGTGTGAGCAAAGAGGTGGTGGCGTTATGCATGTTAACAGGGATGGGCGAAAAGAAAAATAGATGTATAGAAGAATTCTTATATAAGTTAAGAGAAAAGTAGATTAGGGTAAAAGAAGCAAAGGTCAGAAAGAAATGACACCAAGCTGCTCAGGAAAACCAAAGGCTTAGGGCCAGGTGACCCGAGTCAGCGAGTAAATCTTAGAGTCAGCAATTTCATGTATTTGTATAGAATGTATAAGTGCACGTATGATGTTAAAGTCAATGTAGTGAAACTGTAATGGAAACTGTACAAATAAATATATATAAATATATCTAAACAAATTTTTACATGTAAAAACTTTCTAAACTTTTTTACATGTTAAAACTGAGAAGAATCACACCCTATAATGATTGGCAGCAGATTGTATTAGTAAAGTCTTTGACCTCATCCAGAAGTCAACACTACTATGGAGCATCTGCTTTTTTTCATCCATGAAGAAAATAAACCAGCAAGTTCCCTTGAAGTTGCAAAAGACAGATGCAAGTACTTTCCTTTAAATGTTTGTCATAGATGTGACTTTAATCATTTGTTTATCTGAAAATTTTGATTTGTGGTAGCATTACTTGTTCAAAATGTACTGGAGCCTTCTCAATATTTAAATTGGTTTTACACCTTCTTGAGTTGAAAGTTGGGCGCCCCTCTTGGATTGTGAAGAGAATCACTTCCAGGCATAACACTCCCCATTGAAGACCACAAGTTATGGTAGTTGCAAAATTTAATGGCAGCTGAACGTTGATCACTAGCAGCGAAGCGTAACGTAGCCATATGTTTAAGGGCTGGGAGAAGCTATATGCAGTAACAAAAAGAAATGAAAACACTTTCTAGGGTATTACTGTAGCTGTCAAGTAAACAAACATCCATCTGATTGGATGCTGTGTTGACCAGCACCTCCTGCCAACCACCATTAAATTTTGCCATAGTTTGCTCACTGTTTATACCACTAGAGAATATCCCAATTTATATTTGATTCACTCTCATAACCAAAATATATCTTAAAATGCCAATAGCCATATGTTCTTGAAGTGCATGTTCTTGAAGTTACTCATTTGGAACACAATTTTAAAGTTACTCATTTGGAACACAATTTTATACATAATTGGTTTTACATAGTGTTGCCAAATCACTTCACAGAGGAAAAAAAAAGTGATATACAAAATTCTTTTCAAAAGATTGTTCACAGTATTCAAATTAAATGCACCTATGACAAGTGAAAACAAAATTTTTCATTAGGTCCTAATAATGACTGATTAAAATTTAGTCAAATAATGCTATAAAATAATCAGTTTTCATAATAAACCATAGAAAATTTGTTGACATTCTACGGAAAAAAGTTATTCCCTAATCTGCAAAAGAAAATTTGATATTTAGAATAAAACAATAGGCCTCTTTACGTATATTATATATCAATTATTTTCCAAAATCTACAAATTACAATATATGCAAACAATACCTCAGTCATATTTGCCAATAAAGACAAAGATAACTTAATAAATGTTGAAACAAAATATTTGTAATTACCTAAAATAAAACAATCTAAAAGTAAATTCTCAAAATACTAATATAAACATGTCACAACACTGAAAAGTAGGTTGAATTATATACTCAATATAATGATAAATAATTAAAGTACTGTCATGTTATCGGGCATGCTTGCAGCGGAGAAATTATGTGTGAGTCAATTACACCACTTTTGTTGTTTGATGGCAGGAGAAGCCAAGGATGCAACATTCAAGGTCAGCCACTAGCCGAAGTCACAAAGCTGGAAGTACGACCTGCATTGTTACTGCACAAAAATCTTTTGAAATGTCCAATTCAGCAGAGCAAAAACATTCCAGTTCTAGAACATTCTCCTGCACCCAGTAGATTATAAGAGTTGGTCTGAAGCATAGCTGAATCATTCAGTTGTGCAGTGAGCTGAGTTTAGTTGAACTGATGAGTGCATTGGTCTGCAAGAATGCAGTTAACTTCCAGCTCAAAGGTGAGGATACATGAAAAACAGTACCGGACAATGGGGACATGGGTACAACAGTGACCATGATCAGACATGATATGGCAAAGGGATTGTCATCAAGAAAACCAGAATGACCTCAACAAATACTGAAAACATCGGGTGACACCCGTACCTACGGAGATGGAAGTCTGGCTTAAATTGACCTTGATGCGGAGCGAAGTAATTCTGTGGACATTTGCCACGAAAGTGAACTTGGTCTGGATCCTTTGGCAGCCACAAGGCCATGGTCGATGTCGGTAGGTTGATGCGAGTGGTACAAGACGAGATAACGCTACAAAGCCTCATCATACATCCTGGGTTTTGCAAGGTAAAGGGTGAGCCCCTTAAGTGTGAGATGGGTATAGAGGTAAACCAAGAAGGTCAGCGTTCATATAACCCCACTGGACCATCATTAGGTATGAGTAATCGGAGAGAGCTTAAGTGACCAGCAAGCCCACAACTGAGATTTATGGCGGAAAGGCATGCATCGCTCTACCTGGTTTAAAGGGCTGTTGACCAAACTTCAACTAGTGAAGTAGTGAAGCAAGGACTGCACGTAGAGTGGCGGATCAAAAGAGAAGTCCACTACATCCAGAGGTTGCCCTGAGCAAACATGCAAACGATACAAGGCTGGTCAGGATGACCAGTACTGAGAAGCAGTGTCACTCGGCAGTGCAAGCCTTCGTACACAAATTAAGTATGAGTCAAATATTGCTAGTATATTAATATCAAATATTACTAGAGAAATTACTAGTAGCACAAGTTGGTGCATACTACATAGGCATAAAGGAACATTAAAGAGATGTGTTTATGCTGTGTATTTGTTAAAAAGTGGTGATTTACGTTAGCATTGGGTTAACAATTTTAGTGACAAAGGAGTTAAGGTGAACTTTGTCTTGTCATTTAGTTACAGTATTCAACAATTAGAACGTATCAAACTTATGGAAACATTTTTAGATGAAAGTATGACATTTGAAGTGCATGTTGACTATATCTGTATTAAAATTAGTACTTATTGATATTTACTGAGAAATCTATCATAATATCTAAATCTGGACTACTTAAAATCAGTATATTATGGTCTAATTTGTCCAAATTTTCAATATGAAATCAAAGTCTAAGGTAACTCAAGTATTACAAATATACATACATAGATTATTGATATCACAGAAGAGATGTGTTAAGGTGTATATTCAATTTACAGAGCAGCAAACCATGTAAAGATACAAAGTATAAAAATTGAAAGAAGCATAGAAACAGTGAAGCACAAGTTAAAATAAAAGTGAATCAAGAAGATATTGACCCAATGCTTCACTAACTCTGTTTTTCACAGGACATGTTTCAAGAGCTGTTGCTCCCATAATCAGCTAGTCGAGAATCAACTGATAATGGGAGAAACAGCTCTTGAAACATGTTTTGTGAAAAACAATGTTAGTGATGCAATGTGTCAATATCTTCTTGATTCACTTTTATTTCATGTAACGATAGTTTTGCAAAAGGTGAAATACAAACTTTAGTTTCATTGTATGTTTATAGGGTAATAATATTTGTGGTAAATAGCAATGGTGCACAAATAAAAAATTCATTAATATGGTACTAGAATGCAATACAATTATTACAGAGGAAATACAAATAAAAAGCTGCAGAGAAGAATCCCATACATAATAACGGTTAAAATTCTGTCCAATAAGTTACCAGAAGAATTAAAAGCTTTAAATGGTAAAGTATTTCAAAAAAGCTAAAAACATAATTAAAACTGGTGGTATAGAACAGATGAGTTGAGATAAGTTGTAATTTAGGTAATGGACCATAATTATGTAATACTTGTTCTTTCTGATGAAGCCTGAAACTAATAGAGTCCATACGCTGCTGCTGCTGCTCTTCCTCCTCCTCATTTCAAATAGGTTAAATTATTACACAAATAATTATATTTGTGCAGTATTTGTTGCTTCACTGTTAATAGCTTCATTTTTACATAATTATTAGGTTTAATTATGTTGGAGTATTTTTTGGAATAAGTAGTCACACTTATTCATCTTCACTTTTTAAATGTTAGAACACAACTGAAATGTTTTTGAGGACATTCATCCTCATCAGTAGTTATGGTTTAATTATGTTCCTCAGGAAATAAATCATTCTTATTATGAAACAGTGATATTTGCAAAATGTATTATATTCTTTATTGATAACTAATATTTAAAGCATATGGGATAAGAATGTTTACAGTTTTAGTACCAAATCCTCACCAAGACTATCAGCTTTGTATTCATATTTTACTTATACTTGTACAAACACTTTTTAAAATAAGAAAAATAGGTAGCACAAGAAAAGCTTTTCAATAGATAGCTTGTTTATTCACATGACAGTATTAAAACACAAGAGCCCTGTAGAAATGGACAAAATTTAAGTTACTTTGTTGAAAATAGCACAGAAAACAATGAACCTACAATTTCAATGGGAAAATGGCACTTAACTTTGAGTTGTGAAGCAGTTCTCACCTCTAATTGGGTGCTTTCTCCAAAATACTTTTGTTCATCTTCCTATAGCATTTTCTTTTGTGCTTGGTATATTACAGCATTTGCTGCCAACATCCTTTGATAAGGATCATGCATGTACACATTCACTTCTGTTTCTCAAATACAAGAGATTTTGAAAGTGATGATACCAAGCTCAAACATTACTAGCCAAACAGAAGTAAACTAACATACCCTGTTAAGGTCACTTAAGCTAAGATATGCTTAATAAAGATATTTAATTAAAAGAACTATTTGTAGTTGCTTATTTGACACTTCATCACTTACATTTTTATATTATTGAGGGACTACTTTTGAAAGCCATCATCTCCATTTTCAATTAATTAATTTCAACGTCACTGTCGCTAAATTCCTCCAATCACACATAATATTATCATTTATTGAGTATAAACATCTAGTCAGGTCAGTAGGACAGACAATTTACTGTAATAGAATTCAAGCCATATCCTATACAGACAGACACTGATTACATCTTGAGCAGTTTTCCAATTGCCACAGAAACAGCTTTCTTCCAATTGATGTAAATAAAATAAATAAAAAATAAACAGTATTTAGCATAGACACAAGCATTATTCTATGCAGAATTTTCTAATAAATTCAAATTTAAGACATCTGCTTATTACCTGGTATTCCTGCACAATATGGATTATCAGGATGCATGTTGACAAAAAATTCATGGGATATTCTGCCATCTGGTGGAAGACGAGCACCAAATCCCAAAACAGGAAACAATTTGTCACTATCATAATCCTGAATTATCTCTCCAACAGCTGTTAGTGCTTGTTCATACTGATTTGGTTTTGTAGATATATAATGCAAGGATTCAGGTGACTGTGGATCCCCATTTGAAGCTGGAATAAAGCAAATGAAAAACCTAGAGAGTTTTCAATCCAATGAATAAATGTAGCTAACAAGAGAACTATCATTATGCTAATACCTGTGTGTGCTTGAGAGTTTGATAGCATCATTTCTGCTCTATGTGGGTTTCTATACCAAAAATCAGGTGCAGAGTATAGGTAGAAGTACCCAAAAATGAATCTAGAATATGTAGGAGCATATATATATATATATATATATATATATATATATATATATATATATATATATATATATATATATATATAGGCTTAATAACACAGTATAAATATTAAAAGCAGAAGCATTATTAACAGTGAAGTATTCTTCATTTTGAGTTTGATTTATCAGTCACTATGTTTAATAACACAGCATTGTATGGGAACGATTGTTTACCCCTGACGGGCAGCGTTCTGTGGGGACACCATTCCCCACAGCCACCACAGAGCTGACAAGGGATGTCCAGCAGCTACTTGCAAGTGGTTGCATGCAGCACTTTCCTGGCTTCATTTTTCTACTCTGCAGCAGATTTGTGGTGCATAAGGTTTATATACAGCAGGCATTATACTATCAAATTTTCAGGTGCGTAGTGGTGTGCATACGTGATAGTTTCCTTGTAAGTACTTGCTATCTGCTTTAGCCAGCAGTGATTCTGCATAGATCACAACTATCTAGACTATTTCTACAGCTCTTCTGCTGTTTCTTGGAAAACTGCCAGCTACTGCTTATATGGATTATTGAAGCAACAAGAGAGCTAAAGGTTCTAAAAAGTTTCTATTTAGAAGATTTTTGGAGAACTCAACATGAAACAGCAATTAAAGGTGGTTTCCTTTGTCTCTGCAATCAAATTTGTAAGCAGAGAATAGAATAATTATAACAAAACATGCTGTGCTCTCACATCCTTTTCTTGCATTCTCTAAAATCTACTTTGTCTCTAAAATATGTGTCAAAGAGGAAAATAAATGTGCTATTTGTTAACAAGACTGTCAACTGCCAGGAATATATCAGCACCACCAGTTTGTCAAAATGATGTCTTATAGGGGTTCTTTTAAATTCAAGTAAATCTACTAATATGAGACTGTCACTTTTGAGCATACTTAAATGTCATTGGTCCGAACCAGGTCTGAACCTGCATTGCTGGAGAAAGCCTATCCTGTAAATCTAAATTTGCATGAGAACACTGGTATAAAAAAATGTGATGCTTAAATCCTGTATGTTATTATTTTCATTTTAAAGTCTTCGAGACTAACACAGCAATTATGTTTAGATATTTTTTACTGTTGCAATGCAAAAAGATATAGGAAGGAATTCTTCTAAAATGTTTAACTGCAGCATATTATGTATGTACCATATTATCTGGTCTTTACTGAAAGGAATATTTACTGCTCTTTGCAATAAAAACAAAATAAAAAAATACCATTACTATAGGATCCTAGACTTCTTATAAGTTGAAAAATGATCTGCTTACAATCTGTATATAGAAATGATATTTGTAGTTTTATATATGTAAAAAGAACAAAGAGCACTTAAAATTACTCAACACAAACTGCCAAATACATGTTAAAATTTAATTAAGAGATAGGTTTCCAAATGAATACTAAATAATGGTTTAAATAATTATATATTTTATATAGAGTATCTAGCTATAATTTAAATGATTCCTTTCAATAACAGATAGATGATTATATCATTTTTCAAAATGGCCCACAATGATCCAACATTCTACAAGTTTTCTAAATGCACTAGGTTTTCGATGTATTCAGCATACCATCATGCCTTCAGGTATCTTTAAACGAGTCAAAATATGTTAGCCTAAATAGACACCAGGACTATATATGGAGAAGAGAATAAAACTTTTAAAGATCTAAAGATTGATGTTCTACAGTTAAGAAGTGCTTGCTCTTTCTGGGATGCACAACAAAATAACTACACAACATTCTTGAATATGGGCTGTAGCTGATATTATAACAAAATGCTGTGCAATGTTGAACCGAACCTACAATTTGAATTTCATACAAACATCCTGGTGAAAAAAAAAAAAAAAAAAGTACATAAGTAAATGTAAAGTGCAAAAATCTGAAATATGCACTTCATTACTTTCTCTACACACTCTTGTACAAAATGGTTTCATTACACATTTCCTTATAGGTAAAATGTTATTTTTTATTTATTTGAAATTTATTTATTTGTACAGTAAAATTTAACCTCTTCCAGTTTTGCCACATTGATCTATATATTGTGACTTTGTGGGTTCGTGAAATTAAAAGCCCAATTACACAAACTCAAAATGTTCTTTATTTCCTCCGAGTTAGTCTTGGTACACTTGCAATTCACAGCAGAATTATGTACCACACACAATTATGTAACAGACACAATTACAGTTCACCAGTTCGCAGGACGCAAGTCCACATTGCACTCGCTACTCGGCACCTTGCCGTATAACTCTCTCTAGAACTAACTAAAAACTGACTGACTCATCCAATGCATTGCTTATATAGACAAATCGCAGTATCTGGAAGTTTCCGCCTATTAACGGAACATCACAGTCCTCCAAGGCGGCAGGAGAACTGGGTCCAGTAGTTTCTGGTTATTTCTCTATACACCCCGTCTCTACTCGGCAGGTCTTAGCGCTACGCATTAGCGTAGGCATAGCCTAGCACCACTCATCTCCCTTACTCCCACAGCAAGAGCCATTCGGTCGCATGAGTAGGCGCAGCCTTGATGCCATAAGTCGCCCTCTATTGGCCATCTTTCTGCCAGCTGCTCGTATGCTCGACGATTGGGTCTGTCTTTAACTGCTTATAAAATTTCAAAGATTTCTTTTCTTCTGTACTTTCCCATATCTCTTGCCTATGCCTTCTACTCTAGTTCTCACTTCCTTCCAAAAACCCCTATAATTTGTCTCCTCTGCTCTCCTTAAATCTCCCATGCCTATCTTCAATATCATTCTTTCCAATTCTGACCACCAACTATTTGTATTTTTAATGCTTTTCTGTTGCTTCATGCACAGATTCAGTAATTGCCCTTTCTGTCCTTTAGTACAATTATACCAGAATTTCAATATTCTCTCTATTATTATTCCTCTCCTTTTTGTATTACCTTGCTCTAGTAATGCCACCTCTCTTGGTGCCGATAGGTAAAATGATAATAGGAAACTACAATAGACTAAAGCAATAATCAGATATTTTAAGAGCTAATTGCTTTGTGCTGGCTTTGAAATTACAAGGGTGGGTCATACTAAAACCGGAAAACTGCCATAGAAAATCTAAAACTGCTCATACTTTGATCAGACCCAGCACGCATGTGGATGGATTATGCCATCATCAATTGGCATTAGTCCTGTGGACCATGTGACTCAGCAACATGATATGGGAGTGTCCAATATGGTAGCACCTCTGTTGGAATATACCAAAACAGAGCAGCATGGAGTGATCCATTTCCTACACAGTAAAGACATGAAACCAATAGAAATCCATCATCGCATGTTGGCACTGTTCAGGGCTGCATGTTTATCACAGACTCAAGTGTACAAATGGTGTACAAAATTCAGCAGTGGCACAAGTTTGGCAGATGTGCCGATGTCAGGCCAGGCACATTATATTGTCACAGCTGAGGTGATTGCAGCAGTGAAGATGATACAGCAGGACAGGCAGGTCTCCACTGATGAAACTGCAGTGCAATTACAGGTCAATCATAGTTCTGCTCACCATAATGTCCATGATGAGTTGAAGTACCAGAAAGTACGGCAAGTTTGGTGCCTGGCCGGCTGACTCCCAAAATGAAGGATAGGCGAGTCAATGTCTGCCAAGAACAGCTGCACCACCACAAACTTGAAGGTGACACACTTTTGAAGTGAATAACTGGAGATAAGTCCTAGGTCCACTATTATTCTCCATTATATGTGTGTAGATATCCATGTATTTCCCCACCCCAGAATAGATAAGTATTGTGAATACCTAATTCAACAACTTAGGCTTACGTGGCTGGCGTCAATCCAATCAGATGTAGTGGTTTCCAGGTTTACTGTAAAATCTGCTGTTGCTGACCACCCCTTCTGATGGAACATGATATCAAGTTCCATGAAACAGAGGTTCTCGACAACACAGCCCAGCAGCATGCCAGACTATTTCGGGAAGATATTGAAATTCTCAAACACAAAAATAATTTTAACAGGTGGGATGAAGCAGCACGATTGCACAAAACCTGGTATCCCATGTTACAAAACACAAGGACACAAGGATCCTTTATACGAGCCAGACAAACCGAGACATAGCCCTAGCAGCCACTTTGTGATTGGCAGATGTGTGGCCAATAGGAGGAAAGTAGGTGGTCTCTCTGCCATCTATATATATCAGGTGCACTAGGCCGGAGCCAATCTAGCTTCGTAACCATGAGTCCTTTGATGATGCCTGATGCTTGGACAAGCGAAACATCACGTACTTCAGCTTTACCTACTAGACCACAGCCAGTAAGCCCAGAAAACACTACAACTGAATGAATACCTAACTTTTTTCTAGTAAACAGCAATAAATTACATGCCGCAGAACAATAAGACAATAAGTGCCATTTCCTTTGTTTAAATGACCGTTGCCTGACAGCAGAGTACCATTTTCCATTATCAGCTAGCGTCTTATATGTAAATTGAAAAGAAGTTCAGTTTTTCTGATGTTAATTAGATTTAAGTGTCAACAAAGCAGTTAAAAGGATTTGTAAAAGAGATGGAGAAACGAATAAAAAAAAATGTTGGCATTAAAAAAAAATCATAATTAATTCAAAGATTGAGAAGGAAGAAACTGTGCAAAACTAAGTTTTGATTATAGGATTGGAATGTAAACTCTCTGGGACATTAAAAAGAATAAGAAGAAAATGTAGAATTTTATCAGGGACTATGATTCTAATTCTGGGCCATCTGCACAAAAAAAGGATGAAGAGATTTACATTCAATGACTTAGATGCTGCTCTTTTACAATGATTTAGCCAAAAATGAGCAGAAGGTGTGATTGTTCCAGGCAAAAAGGCTACATTTATTCATGAAGCTCTAGGTTAGAGGGAGAATTTAATACTTAACCCTTTCACTAATATGGACATCATATGACTTAAAATGCCCCAAACCGACATGGACGTGTATAAACGTCCTGCACATACATGCACTTGATGCTTATTAATGCCAATTATTTTAATCTTCCTATTTTAAAATAAATTTAAATTAGTTCTGTAAGGGATGTAAACGTACTTATAAAGGTTTCTTATTGAATTTTACACCTCAAAACCTGGATAAACACCCAAGGGCATATCTGTAGATTCACACCAAATAATATTGGTTTCCTTGCATAACATCTTTTTCGCGACACACTAGACATTTTCAAAATGGTTGCAACCTTTTTGGTTGGGGGTGGTATGCTTTTAGGAAAGTGTTTTCTCTCAAGTATGAGGGATGATGTAGTGGTGGATTTCTTACCCCCAGTATAAAGAGGTCTCTGAGTATTATACAAGCTATTTATACACGCAAGTACAGGTAGGTGAATGTCTTGCATGAATTTAAAGCTCTGAAAATTACTAAAAAATTGTGTGTGGTTACATCCAGTGGTATAAAAATACTTTTTTTTACCATTTAACTGTTTTTCGTAAAGAAGGATAGCTAGTAATAGCTGATCCACACCATCCATATTTGATCCATCATTTCTCCAAACAATGGAGTAGATAACATACCATCTGTAGACCAGTATACGTCTAATGTAGGCTTACAAAATATAACATGTGCACTGTCCACTTCAGAATTCTCCTCTTAACCCTAAATTGCCTTTAGAGGTCAGGGCTTCTTTCATCCTACTCACATATACCTACATTTGTTTCCGTGACAATGAGAGACACTAAGCCAGCTACAATTTTTTTGTGTGAAAATGTCAGTTGGTTGGATGTCAGAAGTTAGCTTACACCAGAAAATGTGTATTTGCCTATATATCTATTTGTGTTAAGAGTTATTTTGACCACTTCACAGAGCTGATTCTCCACGGACACCTGAAGGAAGTGGGTCATTCACTTACTCACTGCTACCTATATCCTAAACACCACCTTCATAAATGCACAACAAATCTTCCAGATTTTCTGAAGTAATAACACAAGCCCATACACATCATATGCAAGCTAATTTGCTACATTACCAGGATAAGCCATGGTTAACACTGAAATTTAACAATTTCAAATGTGCCATTCATTTAGCTCTTGATAGCATTAAGAAATCACTCTGAACACCAAGAGAATATAAATAATTAAAATACTGAGCGAAAACAGATGCATAAGGCTACCAGAAATCTTGGTTGAGAAACATTGTAATAACAGATGCTGACAGAGAGTTTTCTTTCCAGCATGTGTGTGTAATGCAACATATACTCGTACAATGATTATCGCTTGGTATAGCATAAACTAAAAGCTAAAACCTTGAACCGGAGAAGTCGCCTGTGTAGCTATACATACAAACATTAGTATACACACAAAACAAAATGATTCAAATATTAGGCGCGTTCGACGCAAAGAATGGCTTTTGCTACAGTGAAACAAAGTAGTGAAATTTCAACGATTTATTAATATAGTCTCTACTTTATTGTTACTGTAGATGTATACTGTCTTTAATGGGTTTTAAACCAGTTTTTGTTTCGTTAAAATAACTTAATAAATACGTAAGATACAAATTATATTTATGATGCATTTTTACAGCATTTAACAATTTAAATGTCTTGTTCTGTTCATTAGGTATCCGTTTCCGGTCCCTGAAGGGTTTAAATGGCCATCGGCAAAGCGGTTAGTTTGGTTGGCTAACCAGGTTCAAACAGTGAATCACGAACGATCAATACGTCTACTGCAGGAAAGCTTCAGGTCATATTTCCTATTTCATGGTTTACCTTCCAGAAATGGTAAGCTACAGCTGATCTGAAATTAGGCAAATGAGTCAACCTTGTATATACTTTTCTCCACCTACAAGTCTTTTAATGAAGACTAGTTTCTGGGAACTTCTTCCCTATCTTCAGTTCTGTGGTTCACTGTGGTTTGGTTATGGGCAGCCCATTGTCCCCAATATTGGCTGCTATCTATATGAGTAACTTGGAAATGCTAGTGATAATGCCTTTCCATATATGTAAAACATTGGTTTCGATACGTATATGACATTTTTACAATAGTACCCTCTAAATTCTAAAACAATGCACTAAAATTGCTAAATTTGCAGGACAAATGTGTGAATTAGAAAAATATGGTTGTCTTCCATTTCTAGATTTTAAAATAATGAAAAATCCAACTACAAATAAACTAAAATTTGGTATCTACAGAAAACCAATACACATAGATAACTACGTTAAGAATACATTCAATCCCATACCACACCAATTGCTTCACTTTTAAACAATAGCTTCAAAAGAATATCATTATTATTATTATTATTATTATTATTATTATTATTATTATTATTATTATTATTATTATTATTATTATTATTATTATTATTACTAAAGACATTGTCAAATTCTTGTTAAGTAACATTTGAGCTACTCAGTTTAGTGCATTAGATATATTACAAAGCTGAAGTAGTGAACCATAAAACAAAGAGTACCAAAACAAATATGCAGCATTTTTACCTATCTACATCATCTATAACATATACAAACACCACCAAACTATCCATTTACAATTCACACCAAAGCTACTGAACTGAAGGATGAAAATCAGTTTAAGTCAGTAGCTTATGAGGTTTTTTTTTTTTTTTTTTAATTGTTTTGCAATTTACGTCCTCCAACGGTTAGTCATATTGGACGATGAATGGAATGTGTGAAATGATGCTCAAATGAGTCCAGGGTCCATGGAGCTTAGAGCTACCCGACATTTGTCTATCAGGATAAGGGAAAACCCCGTAAAAACCTTATCCAGGTAACTCACCCTAACCGAGATTCGAACTCAGGACCTCTTGAACGTGAGGCAGACATGCTACCATCTACGCTACCGAGGTGGGCCTGGAAAGGAACTGTAACAATACTAACACAAAATTGTCAAAAACAAGTAGTCAATGTATAATGATTCTGAAAGCTTCTACGGTGTTCATAAAGTTTAAGACTTCCAGTGAAAGCTGCACTTCAGATGTTCTATGATGCTTTTTTACATTATTTTCCATCCAGTCAATTAATTTTTCTTGGAAAACATTTTGAATTCAAAAATAAAAGAACATTTCCCCAAAGAAAAAGTCTGACACACATAATCAACCCCAATGCAGCAGTTCTACATTGGGAAAACAAGCAGGAATTTAGAGACCAGAGCAAAAGAACACTTCAAACAATTAAAATATAAAAAACTTCAATCGGGCCCAAATGACCTTGTTGTCGACGGGCCCTAAAACACCACACACTCACTCACTATAAAAAACTTCAATAGTCATCAGTGGCTGCTCATTTCTGGAATACAAATCATAATTTAACCCCATTCTTATATCCAATATTTAGCAACACATACTGACCATTTGGAAGGAAATCTACATTTGGAAAAACAGAGTTCCATATCAACATAGACTAAAAATGGAGACAATTGATCTCTGAAATATGTTCCTAATTACTAGTTCAAGTGGTGTAAAATGTTCTTTAACTGACTCAAATTCTTCCCAAAAGATTTGTAGTCAATGCTTATCATGCACAAGTGGTGAAAGTGCACTGTTATCTAAGGAAACTGAATAATTTTATGATGTGAAATCATGGCTCTTTCTGATGCAAACTACACTTATTCTACTGCATAGAGACATGCAAAAGGTGCAATTTTGTTATTTCAAGGAACATGACAACCGCTGGCCTATATAGGATAAATTCCTATGGAAAAGAAACAAGTAAACCCTTGATCTGCTACTAACCAATTTAAAGTTAAGATCATAGGGAGTAATCTAGCTAATGAACCACCAGGATTTGAACTTGAAAAATATAAAAGGCTGAGTTCATGAGCTTTTGCTTCATCACATTTCATATGCTGCATATACTGAGAACTTTGGCAGGAAATATGGATATTTGTGCTACCTGGATGAAATATATGTCTTATGAAACAAATACTAAGAGCAGAAAAGGATTTTGAATGCAAGCAAATTTTCCCAAGAGGATTTGCAGTTATCATGGATATAGCTATTACAATGACAAATTTAGCTACTCAAGTTGCTAAGAGCACCAAAGATACCACCCAAGACTACCAAACAATGGTTTAATGCCAATCTACATCACTACTGTTATTCTACAAGGCAGACACAAAGCCTGGTTACCCAGGACAAACCTTTAAGTCATATTTCTTTTCAAGCCACAACATTTCTAGAGAAAATGGAGCAGAAAATGGAAATCCATGCCATCCTCTTCAACCATATTCTTGGAAATCATCCGACTTCTCTGACAGATTTTTGCACCCTTGGACTCCTGAAAAGGATTGCAAAACATGCACCATTTGATCACAGACAGACTGTGGAAAGCCTGAAAGGAATGAAGTATGAAAATTGCTGTTCTATTTAAAAAAAAAAAAAAGCATTCCTTGGGAAAGCTGAAATGAAGAGCCATAGCTTACTGAAGGGACATCAATATATGACTAATATTAGAAATGCGTCCTTTTCATATGGTAAGACACAGATACACACTTCATATCAAACAATTTTCATTAGAAATGTAAACTTTCTACAATAGACTATCACAATTTTGAGAGGGGCAAATGATTTTGAAGACAGTCATGTGCCTACAGTAGATAATCAGTGCCCTAGTCAGTGCATAGTCATTATTTTGGAAGAGACAAATGTGAAGTAACAGTCCACAAATATGAAATCCACAATCTTTAACATATCACATTTATCACAGCATCTTAAAAAAGGGGGAGGGGACTGCTGTTAGGTTGCATATGGGGAAACCATTTAGGTTTATACAGTTATAATCCAATCCTTTCTTCTATTTCAGACCTAGAGCATTACTACCAAAGTGTAAACAGAGTTAGTTTCTACCCCTCCTTGCATGTAGTAGTTACTGGCACACATACATATGAGGGCGGTTCAATAAGTACTCGTGTTAGGGATGAAGACGCCAGTTTTTTTCAAACACAAATTATTTATTTCTCAACATAGTCCCCTTTCATGGATATACACATCTCCCAACACACCTGCCATTTTTTTAACCCTCCAAAATATAAGAATTGTCAAGCTCTGTCTCCATGATGACCTCCTCATTCAATCTAAATTCTGTTTCTATGAGCCATTTCTTTATGTTTAGGAAATATAAATTATTTATTTCTTAACAGAGTCCCGTTTAGGGATATGCACTTCTCCCAACATTCCTGCCATTGTTTTAAACCCTCTAAAATATAACTGTCAAGCTCTGCAGAATACAGTTGTCTCTATAATGACCTCCTCATTTGATCTAATTCTGTTCCTGCGAGCCATTTCTTCATGTTTGGGAAAAGGAGAACATGGGGGGAAGGGGGGGGGGCAGCAATTTTGCAGTTGGTGGAAGAGGATTCTGGTGCAAGTACACGAGGTATGAAATGTACTGTTGGTGTCTCAAATTGGACATAGAACATTAAGAGAACAGTTACTTAAGTTAATTGATGGAAATTAATCAATTCTTCACACTAGCCGTATACAATGCTTTTCTTTAACCCTAGCATCTGGATTCTAAACCAGGGCAAGATATCCAATAATTTACAATTTTTGTTTAGAGTTTTACATTTTACAATTTCCAAATTACAAATTATTATGAATTTGAGAGATAATTTAACAAATAATTATTTATAAACTATACGAATGAGCAGATATATCTAACCTATAATTATTAACTAATAACCTAAGTCACTGTACCCCAGTGACTTACATATCCAATAGTAGTAATAATAATCCTATCAGCGGTCCTACTATTACAACAAATTAACAGTTATTGCAACAAAATAGTTCATGATGAATCATTTAAATAAGAACCAAATTTTACCGCTGTCACTAAGATGAAAACAATAAATGGTATTCAAACTCACCCCTAACTAAAAATATTAATGTTTCTGGTAAGAGAGAAGACATATTCTTGCTAATTATCTGTGTTAATTAGGTGTTCATTTCCTAATTAATCCATTGTCAATCGTTTTATATATTCACTAAATTATCAACATCTATTGGTGTTCCTGCATCATCATCATCATCATCATCATCATCATCATCATCATCATCATCATCATCATCATCATCATCATCTTGTTCAATACCTTGTATATCTAAATTTGGATCTTCCTCTAAAAGCCTGTTTCTGTCAACAATTCTTTGAGATCTTCGGGCTATAACTTCCTGTTGAGCCTGTCTTAACGTGCTTGCTCCTCTGTCTTGACGATATTCTTTTATTGACTCTTCCGAGATAACACTCATTTTTTTAAATATTTCAAAATCTTCCTTTATTCTGAGTATGTTCCATATAGATTTTCCAGAAAGCTGCCTACGTTCTTCTATTAACTTTTCTTGATATGTTTTGCATTCAAAGGCAATGTGCTCTGGAATACCTTTCACTTTACAGAAGCTACATATATCTGTTTCTTGCCTCATTATCCTTTCAAAATCATGAAAAATTCAATGCCACAGCCAGGATTTGAATCATGGATCTACTGGTTTCCATCCAGTCGCTCTTATCCATTGAGCTACCATACACCGTTTTTGGCGACTTACTATTGCAAGTACTTGAGTCCCAGACTTCGTCATTTAACTTTTATTATTTAAGTTAATTGATGGAAATTAATCAATTCTTCACACTAGCTGTATACAAACTACGGCAGTGTTTCTCAAAGTGTGGCCCGCGGAGCCCCTGGGGATGTCAGGGGATCCATGAAATGTCCCTTAAGTTAAATCATAATGTTGAATTAAAATTATAGAAAACGTAGAATTGTATTTACTGAGTCACTATCTGCTTGGTGCCGAACTACATATGTTTTACTTAACATTTTTTTATGCAGCTATGTCGTAGCGATGTAACGCAGCTGAGAGGTGCAATCAACGTAAGAGTTGGGAGCATATAGTGAGTTATAATAGTAGCGACGTAACCATACTGAGCCTGAGCGGTTAGCCACGGTGCGGGTGAAGTGAGCCAATCCTGCGTGCGCAGGTCTGATTCAGCACTGTCACTGGTATCGGCTACATGTACGCATGCACAACAAACCAGTCGTTCTCGCTGCATTGAAGCCAGTGATGATAGTGTTTGATTGTCCTGACAGCTTGTAATTGTGAGAATTTATTCGCATCGTTCAACATGAATCGTTGGTTACAGACTGGATCAATTAAACGGAAGCTTACAATAACTGGCAATCAAGGGGCAAATTGTAGTAGTGAGACTAGTTGCTGTTCTGCCGATCTGCGAAAAGTAAAATGGCGAAAATACAGAAGAATATTTAAGTTTCTGATATGTTCGAGCTAGAACTGAAGGTGAACTTAGACCTGAATGTGTTTTGTGTTATGATGTGCTGTCCAATGATGCAATGAAGCCTGCTAAGCTGCGAAGACATTTAGAAACAAAACCTCCAGATTGCACTGGTAAGACACTTGATTATTTTAAAATTAAAAGTAAAGAGATGAAAAATAGTAAATCTAGAATAGAAAAAATTTCTACTGGAACCAGTAGTGAAAAAGCAACACTAGCTTCCTATGAAGTAGTGCTACTCATTATTAAAAGTGGTAAGCCTTTAACATTGCACAGGAATTAATATTGTCAGCTGCTAAAAGATGTGTGGTATAATGATTGGTGACCCAGCTGCCAGAGAGCTGAACATAGTCCCACTCTTCAAATGATTCAGTTAAATGTAGAATTGTTGATATGTCTCAATGTCCTGGACCAGCTAATTATGAGGTTAAAATCAACAACAATGTATGCTTTACAACTTGATTAAAGTACTGATTTCACTGACAAGTCTCATTTGTTAGCATTTATATGTTACAAACACGAGAAAGAGCTTGTTGAAGACACACTGTTTTACAGAAAGTCTTGCATAACACTGTTGAGGGCGTCTTTAAGACACTTGATGGATTTATTTCAGAGCAAGGTCTTGAATGGAAAGTTTGTGCAGGCGTAAGCACCGACAGAGCCGCAGCGATATCTGGACACAACAATGGATTGAAAGCTCAGTTTCAAGCTGTCAACCCCGAGATTAAGTGGTTTAATTGCTCAATACATAGAGGCATTGGCTGTAAAAAAAATTCTGCCAGATTTTGGGAAACATTAGAAGAGTTGGTTCTAATTGTGAACTACATTAAAGCCTGTCCTCTTAACTCACGGATATTCAAGAAACTATGTGAAGAAATGGAAGCAAACATAAAATACTGTTGTGTGTTTGGAGGAATTTAGTAACAGTGACGTCAAAATTAATATAAAAATTATTTGTGGTTGGTTTATTGACACTCGTCACTTACTTTTTCATATATTTATGAGAGACTAGTTTCAAAGGCCCTGGCCTCCATTTTCAATCTCTTTCCAACTGGCATCTGTTGTTGTCTGCTCTCTCTGGTGGTGGAACTATGAACTTTTTTGTCAAATTATCTACTGGCGGGATTTCAAAGTTCATTACGCGATCCTTATTCATATGACCCATATTCATCTGGAAAAATAAGGATCGCGTAATGAACTTTGAAATCCCGCCAGTAGATAATTTGACAAAAAAGTTCATAGTTCCACCACCAGAGAGAGCAGACAACAACAGATGCCAGTTGGAAAGAGATTGAAAATGGAGGCCAGGGCCTTTGAAACTAGTCGCTCATAAATATATGAAAAAGTAAGTGACGAGTGTCAATAAACCAACCACAAATCATTTTTATATAAAATACTGTTCTTGCACACAGGCACTCACTGACTTTCTTGTGGTAATGTTCTTTTATGATTTTTTGAATTATATGTGAAATGAGGCTATTTTTTGAAGACAGCAAGCACGAAAAGTTTCCCCTCAGCGAACGACTGTGTGATTTTGAATGGTTGTGCAAAGTAGAATATCTAGCTAGTATCTTCTCACACATAAATGAACTAAACTGAAAATTGCAAGGACCAAAACCAAATGTTTTCACGGTTCATGAGAAAATTGAAGCAATGATAGGAAAACTTCAAGTGTGGAAAGGTCGTCTAGAAAATAAATCCTTAGGCTCTTTACAATTTTGGAACAATTTCCTGACTTCATCAGAGGAAACTCTGCCTAAAAATATTGAAGAAGCCATAGTAGAACATATGAATGGCCTATCAAAAACTTTGAGGAGGTACTTTTCAGCACCGGCAGATGATCAGAATGAGTGGATAAAGTATCCTTTCCAGAAAAAAGTCGTAGTCAGCATTGATAGCCTTTCGGAAAAAGAACAGGGCCAACTAATAGAGTTATTTAACAGAAAAGGATGGAAGGTTGTATACCAGGAAAATGAACTTGCAAAATTTTGGTTTCTGGCGCAGAGTGAATTTAATGAACTAGCTACCAAAGCACAAGTATAGTGTGCCCTTCCCGACCAACTATCTGTGCAAGCAAACATTTTCAGTGTTGTGCAACATCAAGCCATCAAAGAGAAACAGACTTGCCAATGTAGAAAATGACTTAAGAGTAACACTCACCAACATTAAGCCCAGCTTAACTGAGCTTATTCAAAAAAACAAAAACAGTTGCATTGTTCACATTAATACATTCCAATGAACAAAGTTTCAAGATTTTTCCACATAAACTGATTTTATTAGTAACCCAATATTTACTTTGTTGAAATTGTCAAACGGTGGATTCAGAACATTATGAATACCTTTTGATATGTATAAAAATGGTTTCTTTACATGTGGAAAATAAATTCAGTTTTATAACATGTTGTGCCTAATGTTACTAATCCTTGGGTAATCCAAAGGGTATTTCAAATTTTTACTTTGTAAGGCGTTAACCAGGCAAAAAGAACACCAGAGGAACATTAAGTTGAAACAAACAGAAAAATCAGCAGTGTCACATCATTTTTGGACAGAAAATCACAACATTGGCCATAACATAAAACTGTTAAAATCTTTAAGTACACCCATAGAATTGGATATTTGGGAAAAAATATTCATAATCAAAAACCGGGATAGTTATAAATTTTGAAATCCTGGCATTAAATGAAGTATTAAAACTTAGTGCTCCTAACACCAGATGGCAGAGGGATCGGAACACCGTAGTAGTGGAGGAAGAAGAATGTTGATTTAGTCACCAAACAGCTGAGGATGAGATCGAATGATCTTGAAAAAGTTTCGATTATACAACATAGTAATTGAAGTTGAGTGTAAACATAGTGACTCATTAATCAAACTCAAAAATTGGTTGCTGTTAGAGAAATGTTTAAAATATGTGGAATAACTGCTAGAAGCATTATACTATTGAACAAAGTGTTACTGTTGAGCAGTTACCCACATTTTGTGGTCAATGTGATTTTACACAATATATACCATCTTAGCCAAACTAGTACGGCATAAACATATTCTGTTTGAGTGATGCATGTTTTACTCCACTAATATGGAAATTTATTATGAACAGCAGCCATAAAGATCACATTTGCAAAATAATTCTGCAGAAGCTGTAGTGCTAAGACTAAATGAAACGATCTATGGCACTGGCAGAAATGTTACAGCAGATGATTGGTTCACTAGTGTATCACTGGTGCACAAAAGACAACTTTCTTTCATCAGTACAGTATGCAAGAACAAAAGGAAGTTATCCAGTAATTTTACTTCTACAAAAGGTCACAGCCAACACAAAACCATATTTGGCTTCACATAAAAACAGAACACTTGTTTCATAATGTTCCACAAAAGGTTAAAACAGTAGTTCTGATCTCAGGTCTACGTGCTTCATCAGACCAACTGTCAGAAGTTGCTGGGAAAAGAAAAAAAAAAAAAAAGAAAAAAAAAAAAAAAGAAAAAAAAAAAAAAAAGAGCCTGAAATAATCATCCATTACGATGACACTAAATCTGGAGTTGACATAGCAGATAAATTATGTGATAAGTACAATGCAGCCACAACAATAAGAAGGTAGCCAGTGGTAATCCTTTACCATATGTTGAATATTGCAGGTTTTAATTCTAGGGTTATATTTCATGGAAATCAAAAGAAATATTTCACAAGACAGGAATATCTGAAAGTGCTCTCCTTAGCTTTACTGTTGCAATAGCTACAAAGAAGAGAAATAACATCAATCCTTTCCAATGATTTGAAAGGGCTTCTAAAGAAATATACATCTGAACAATCCACAGCAGATGAGTTGCCAAATGCACCAGAATCATTTGAAAAGGAAATGATGTGAACCCTGCAGTAAAGACAAAAAGAACAGCAAAATTAAATATGCATGCGGAAAATGCAACGCTCCTCTCTGTTTAAGAAAACATGCCAAAATTATTAGTGATAACTGCTTAGTCGGGAAAAACGGAGAAGAAACAATTATTCATGAGCTGATGATTGAGTAAATGAACATTTCCAATGACAAGACATATTTTAAAAGAATGTTAGTTTCTTTATGTATATTTAAATACTAATTATATACAAATTACAATACATTCTATTCATACTATATTTTAGCTGATGTATTTAGTATGATTATACTATTAAAGTCATGTATATTTAACCTAAATAAAGCCAAAATGGGAAAAAAAAAGGAAAAAATTAGAATAAAAAGAAATACAGGCATAGAGTAGCTACAAAATAAGAATGAACATGGGTTGAGCCAATACAGTCTTTGTCTCAACCTAGCAAGTATCCTACAGATGCTGAGATGTAAAGTGATACAATGCTGACAGAGGCATTCGCTTAATATTTCATCATGTGTTTGAGAACATCACAATGATTATCATCGCACAATCTGAACCTTAAAACCTTGAACTGAAGAACAGTTCGCTTACATAGCTATCGTTCATATGCACACAAAACAAAATGATTCAATTTAGATGTGTTCTACGAAATAAGGGGTTTGCTACAATGAAACAAAATAGTGACGTTTCAATGATTTGTAAACATAGTTTCTATTTTAATGATGCCATGTTTGTATACTGTCTGTAATGGACATTAAACCAATTTTTGTTTCATTAAAATACTTCATAAATACAGAAGATATGAATGTGTATTTATGAAGCATTTTTACACCATGAATCTCATGTACAAATGTTATGCATTGTGTGCAGAAATTTTAGTCCTGCAGCGACAATATTGCTTCTTTCAAGCAGAAATTTGCGACCATCATTGGTTCTCCTATATTTGAACCCAAGAGATTTCAGAATATGCATAGAAGATATAGAATCTGTATATTCTACTTTCCCCCTCATTAAATTGGTCAGACTTTTGGCAGTTGGATATTCACCCTTGTCATATAAATCATAAATTGTTCTAAGTTGTTTAAAATTGTCTAAGTTGATAGCACGTTTCTTAGCTGCCTGATGTTTCCTTGGAGATCTAAATATGAGAATTTCTCCTAATTTGGTAAATTGTTTGCCTTCTTTAACAATGTTCGTTACAGAATGAGCACTCACATGACAAGCTTGTAACATTAATTCTTGACTCTGAGCGAAATTTGTACTTTCAAAAATGTCTTTAATTGACATCTGTTTGAAAAAGGAATACGCATTAACAAGAATATTTGTAGCCTATTTATGTAAAATCTTATGAGTTGTTTTGCAGTTACTACTAGGCGCACCAGTACTAGGCTTGCTAAGCAGTATATTTACTAACTTTGAAAAGCACGTGTGCACTCTTAAAAGATCACCACTTAACTGCATGCAGGAAGTAAAATTCAACTGCAGCATATGTGCTTTTCTTCACTGACAGTTAATAATTCTTTTCTTTCTAGTCAAGTGCCTTATCTTTCCATATCTCTGAAACCAGATGTGCTACAAACATGGGGTTTGGACAGCAATCCTCAGAAAAAATAGCTCTGTAACATGGGAAAAACAAAATAATTCTTTAATTGGTATCTTTAGAGCGTGCAAAAAAATTAGCTGCATGCTTCGGCAAAGCAAGCCAGTATGCGTCCTTAACTGTAAAATGTTGCACGCACCGCATTGGCTGGTAGCCATAGAACAGCCACGCCTAGCCCTGCCTTATGTTTATTCCTATTTTGTAGCTACCTTAATCACATATAGTGAAGGCCTCCTAGGCCCTGTACGATCAACGGTGTTCTGCCAAGGTGCATGCCTAACAGAGGGTTAAAGATAAAAGAATCCTAATATTCTGCCTCAATTTACAGTTCAAAGTGTAAATCTATGAACACAGAGCACTTTAGCAATGCCTTTTAACCATCTTAGACTGAAAAGCCTGGAGTGTAAGGGAGTTTACCACTGGCTTCCTGACAGTGACAATGCATTAGAAACATAGGGTCAGCCAGAAAGAATCTGTAAGTATACCTACCCTTGACAGTGTAACTATTTGACTGGATGTGAGTGCAGGGTGGCAGATGAGACTAAAACAGGTGCATCAATGGAGATAACAAAATGCTCTTTGATGGCTGCTAGTCAAAGTGCAACATTCCTTTTGCACTGATGGTGTGAAGTTTTTTACAAAAGATTATTTGATAGGATTTCTATTATAATTTCAATGCATCTCTTGCAGGGTTATACTGAACTTAACTTTAGCTGCTAGTGTAGTTGCTACACAAGTTACAAAATTTCTTAACAGAAATCTATAGTCATCCCTAACCTTAATTCATTAGATTTAATTTTACGATAGCTTAAGATTTACTCATGCTTTGCCATTTTTAATCTAACAACTGACATATATAGACTTCTAATCTAAAATACTACCAGGGTGAAAGCATACTACACAACATGGCACAAGAAATGCTTTGTGTTCTTCAATTACTACATAATATCTACAAACAAAAGCTGTTTCATGTGACTTCACTGTAACAGAGAACATGAACTGTGAAGCATAACACTTGTATATTTTAACCCTTAACAATGCACTTTAAGTGTACTTGGAAACATAATACAAATTCTATGCTTAACTAAAGAGTGGGAAGGGTTCTCTTTGCTCTATGCAGTAGAATACTTTACCCTGGTTGAATGCCAAAAGCAGCAATGATTTTCTGACAAAAATTAAACTGTAGAGTCATCATGCCTGTTAGGGAAGAAAGAAAATATAAACCATTTAAACTCAAGATTTTAAAGATTATTATTTACAGTATTACATGGCAGCATACAGTTTATATTTTATAATGAATGGAATTTAATAACTGATACAAAGGAGAAAATAGAATTGGGAGCATAACATATATAAGTGCAAGAGTATGGAGTTAAATGTTTA
The DNA here is from genome assembly GCA_030765055.1 of Mantis religiosa. Classification (NCBI taxonomy): domain Eukaryota; kingdom Metazoa; phylum Arthropoda; class Insecta; order Mantodea; family Mantidae; genus Mantis; species Mantis religiosa. The sequence continues at coordinate 129,847,761 of CM060953.1, read as the reverse complement.
AATGTGCTACTCAAAGACATTTTTGCAATGTAAAACAACTGTTATCATGCAAAACGTCAACATTCCTACTGTGTATATACTATGATAAAGATAATTTTAAATCTTGTTAATATTTTGTATAAATTTAGGTCTATCTGATAAGGGTGTTATTACCATTTGAATAGTTTTCACAAACTTAGCAATAAATAATCTAAACTTATATATCTTCACTTAAAGTGGGACAGTTTTAGGGATGGGGGGGAGGTATTAATAATAAAAAAAAAATGTTATTGGTAAAAGGAGAAAAGAATGTAAGAAATATAGGTGAATATCTGGGGAAAATTAGAGAGAAATGGTTAAGATTGACGAAGAATAAATAACAATTAAGGGTTAGAAAACTAGAACGAGGGATACAAGGGAGAAGAGGGTCATCAATACACAGAAAACCAGGGGTTATGTGTATTGAGACCGAGACTCGAGGCAAGTAGGTAGAAAGGGCATGTTAAATGTGAATAAGTTATTTTGTTATTGTGTGAAAGAAATGTTATAAATGTCAATGTATCAATGAAATTGTATGTAGAAGAAAGATGAGAAATATATATCTTCACTTTCAACTTGTTTGTTATATTATTAAATTTTGTCCCAATAACTAGAGGATCATTAACTTGCATCTCATTTGTTAGGCTACTCCTACTAGGAACTATAGAAAAATCTGATGCATTATACATTGTTTTCTATGCCCAAATCCATTTTACATAATCCCTTATACATTATAGTATTCATATAAAAAGATATTCTCTTTTAGTTACATTATGATATTTACTACAAATAATCTCAAATTAAGTAACGTGGAGTTAATTGCATCCAAAATATTGAAAACAAAGCATAACTCTTACATATTTTAAGCACATTTTTTTTTAGTAATGAATCCACACAAGAATTGAGAAAAATTTTGTAAATGCTATGTAGATACTGCATTACAGTTTTACTTTGAAAACACACAGAAATAGCAACAATATTTTAAAAACAGCTAATGCTATGGAAAAAATTATTCACAAATTGCATTATTTACTAAGCTCTATGCCTTTCATGCAATAAATTTTTGTTTCTCTTACATTTACCAATTATATCAAACCCACTCAGAATGAAGAAAACTTCACAGATTATTCACAGAAAAGTAAAGAAAAAAAAATTATTAGACATGCAAACATCTTAAACATGCTGTATTTTAATTGAAATTAGGCATTTAAAATGATAAAAAGATTTTCCATGTCAAGGATAGCCAGGAGCAGGAGGAATTTTCTTGAAAATCTTTCCTGGCATACTTTAAAAGTGTTAAGACTCAAGCATAAAATTTGACTTTTATTTAACTTCTGATTTTTTAGTTAAGTTTTAACCAGAATTGCTCCCCCCTTTTTTTAATTCATCATAAAAGGACACCCTTTGACAAAAAAAAATGAGCAGTCTGGAAGTGTGTATTTTTTTAATTCCACATTGTTTCCACGGCCGGTTTACAATGGTATCAAGGAACGCATCTTGCCCTACTGAATCCTCTCATAATTATAATAATAATGAGAATGTTCACACATTGTGTATTGTTTCATATGTTTCGTGCACATTTACAGAATCCTCCCTTTTTTCGAACACTGGAATGTGAGCGAAAAATTGAGTCTCATAATTGACTCATAACTGAGTCTCAGTTACTAAACGTGCACTGATAGCCAAGCAGTTATAAACAAATATGTAGGATTAATTTTTAGATCGGTCGTATTTATTACACATCTGCTTCACTTTCGTACCTATTTTGAGGACATGTTTCGCAAATCATCGTTTGCGAAACATAAGAGCCGCATAAGAGCCGAAGATGCAAACGATGATTTGCGAAACATGTCCTCAAAATAGGTATGAAAGTGAAGCAGATGTGTAATAAATACGACTCATCTAAAAATTAATAATTATTTCGCTTCACTGTGGTGTTCCAATGCAGTTAAATCTCAAAATATGTAGGATTTTAGTTAATTGATGGAAATTAATCATTTCTCCACACTAGCCATATATAGGCTAAGATTTTTTATAGATAGAGTCAACATGAAAAATTCCAGCCATAACATTGAATTTTTCATGTTGACTCTATCAAAAATATGTAGGAGCTAGACCTACAAAGGTTCGAATCCCCAACACCATTTTTTTTTATTGTATAAATATTAAATGTGTATAATGCACATTGTAATATAAGTTCCAAATTGCTAAGGTTTACTTGATTTTATGGCATTTGCGCTCACACATAAAAACTGAAACAATCTACTGTTTTTAAAATAACTAAAATAGATGTTTTATTCCTATATGTAAAATCAAATAAAAAGGAAATTAACTTAGTATCAGGTATATAAAATCGGCTTCTATTACTGCCCTCATTCTTGGGACATGGATGAGACCAAATACCTAGTGAAATTTTCATGAGAGGATACTTTGCATTATATGCCAGAACCATTCATAACAGATGAATGAGCCCAAGTGTTTACACAACCAACATTAAGGTGATTTTTTAATAACATTGCATTTATTTTTAAAATGACAAAAATATGTTATTTACAATTTTATAAATGAATGTATTTAAAATGTTATTAATCTTCTGCAAGAAAAACATAAGGTGTTGCTATTAAAGTAACAATTAAAGAAAGAAACATGCACATCAAGAATTTGAACTCATGTAGGATTACTAACGAGACACATGCATTTTACTGTCTGGTTAACATGAATACGGAAAAGCCGCAAAGCATCTCCCTATATCGCATAGCCTTGATGTGAAGCCAAAGTGGTATCAAAACATATATTGGAAAAATTAATTGTTCTTTCACACTAGCCGTGTGTAGACCAAAGTATGCAAAGGTAGAGTCAGTCTGAAAATTAATAATAATTATATTAATTTTGTGCTTCATTGTATCATATTCCTTACACATTGGAATCAGTCTGAAAACTTCAATTCAAATGCTGGTTATGGCATTGAACTTTTCAGTTTGACTCTACCATTCCAAAGCATATATTTGAATGCAGCATCATTGAATGCTTCTGATGTTTTCCGAATCGAACTTTGTTTCTGGTAGCTGCTCATTTTTTTTGGTCTAAGCCTGTATGTAGTTTTGGTGAAATATAAATTTTTGGATAAGAACTTCTTCTAGCTACTTTATGAAGGCAGTTCAGAAAGTAAAAATAAAGTGCATATAGTGCATCAGAAAATGCATTTGATTTAGTAAAGCCTTTAAATCTAGAAATTTCATACCTTTCCAAGACGAAAAACTTGTAAAAAGTAATGGTAGAGATTATGCATACACAATATTACTGGAAGAAACAAGTATTTCTCATCTGCTGTTATAAAATGAAGTTGTTGAAAACAAGAATTTAATTTAATACTACTAAACCTGAAATGCCAAAAGCAACTTCATTTATTTGAAATGAACACAAACCTATTTTGCTTTAATTTTCACAACGTTTATTTATCAGCTAAGAAAGAACATGCTGTATGTTGATTCTTTGTTTGGTGTATTTTCCATTTCAGTTACACATATGTCTTGTATTTTAAAATATTTACAATGGATCTGAAAAATGTTGTTTGTAAAACCAAAGAAAATTAACCAAGATGTGATTTTCAGTATATTGAAACTTTTCAGGCAATGTTTGTTGAATTAAAACATGCAACAAATCTAATTTTCCAATTGTTACCTGTAAAATCAATAGCAATTGTGCAATTAAGCTGCATTCCTCCGCGAATGTAATCAAGAAAAGAATAAACTTTCTTCAGCTCATAGAGCATTAAATGAATCTCACCAGAATTTTTGTAGCTAGATTTCTTCTGAAAAAAGAAAAAAAGAAAACCAAATTATAGTTATGTTACAATAGTTAAAATATACTGGCCTAATGATTTCTTAATGAGATGAAAAGATTCTAGCCTGGAAAATAATGCTGTACCACTTACAAATTTGTATATTAGAGCAGCTTATCAGTCTTAACCATCCAATAGTTAATAACATTTTGAACTATGCACTTACTTTTGGTGTGAGAAAAATGTGTTGAACTCACATTAATCTCTATCCCTGTATAAAGTATACTTACAAACACTTATTCCCCATATTAGATTATTTTTTAATAAACTAAAACACTTGGTAACCAAACTCACTTATCTGTTTAAAATTGCCATTTTCTCAGGGACCAGTTTCATGAGGTTTCCATCATATCCTCAGCTGGTAGACCAATTAATTTTTTGTCAGTTCCAGTTACATATAATGTAACTTCCGGTAGTATATAATGTATCGCCAAGGAAATTTAATACCTCTTATGACAGAACGGACTTCCTCAAGGAAAATAGTAAGACCAGTGAAAGGAAGGCTAGCCAGCACAAAAGTCCGCGAATATCTCTGTCAACATCTGAGGAATCATCTGGAGAGGACGCTGATCGGCAACTTTCATCTTCACCAGTCTCAGTTTCCGATCCTGTCGAGAGACTGGATTCGAAGTTACCAGTGCGGAAGCCGTCCTCTTCCATTGACGATGTGGAGCAGGTGGATCCTCTCCTCACTGCCCAAATGACAGTGAGGAAAAGGCAGGAAAAGCCTGCTGAAAGTGCTAGCCCAGCCCCAAAGAAAAGGAACAAATTGGTTCGACCACCACTGGGCAGGTAGCTTTTGTCATGACAAGTTGATATTGAAAGTAGTAATTTTTATGCCTTTTAGTATTTTAGTGGTACTTATAGTTTTTTAAATTTTTTTTTTGGCTTATTTATTTTGTCATTTTGTTTTGATCTGTTTTTTATATTTTAAATAATTTTATGTTGAAGCTCTTAAAAAACTAGAAAACCTAAACACCAGATATGGCAAATTTACATTTCATGCAAAATACTTCAAAAAATTTAAGAGCTTCAACATAAAATTAGCCCCTCAAAACAAACACAACATCCGCAACTTACTAAACCACCCTCTAAAAAATATCACACCGAAAACTCAATCATCAGGCATTTACCAAATGAGTTGCCAGGATTGTGACAAGATATACATTGGTAAGACCAAAAGGAATCTAGGAACAAGAATGAAAGAACACTTCAGAAATATTAAATTCAAACAAATGGACAAGTCGGCCGTAGCACATCACTTTTGGTCTGAGAATCGCAACATAAAACAAGAAATAGAACTGATCAAACAGGCAAAGAAACATCTGGAACTACAGATTTGGGAAAACATATTTATTACGAAAAAACAGCACCTCTTGATGAATTTTGAAATTCCCGCGGTAGATGACGTCATCAAACTTACCAGGACATTAGATGGCAGCACGACACCAAGACAGATGCAGACACCGGATGCATCATCAGTCAACCACAGAACTGACGATAGGGGAGAAGTCCCTAGAAACTAGTCTTCATAAAAAACTTGTAAGTGGAGAAAAGTATATACAAGGTTGACTCACTTGCCTAATTTTAACCAAAGGGTTAATCAGTTTACCAGTGGAAGATGTGATGGAAACACCATGAAACTGGTCCTGGAGAATTCGACAATTTTAAACACATAAGTGAAGTTGGTTACCAAATAAATCCTTTCATGGAAGTGTTGAAAACAGTGTTGTTGTATAAATTAAATTAATTGGGAGTCGATTAATGACACTAAACAACACTTTTAAATTTTGCTGGAACTAGTTTCAGAGGCCTTCCCTCTATCTTCAGCCGGACATCGACTGGTTCTCATTGGTGTAGCTGGCAATATTTTGTCATCAGTCTCCTCTGGAGACATACACCAGGAAAACAAGAACTGTCCACATGGGAACAAATCTTTATTTCAAAAAAATAGGAACAAAGTATTCAATTTCGACATCCCCCAGAAAGATTTTTTCAGCAAGTTGCCCGAACCGCCACCAGAGGAGACCGATGACAAAATATTGCCAGCTACACCAATGAGAACCAGTCGATGTCCGGCTGAAGATAGAGGGAAGGCCTCTGAAACTAGTTCCGGGAAAATTTAAAAGTAAGTGTTGTTTAGTGTCATTAATCGACTCCCAATTAATTTAATGGTTACCAAATGTTACAGTTTATTAAAATATATAATATTTGGATTTCTTCACTGTCAGTAGCTTCAGTGTTTTACAAAAAACTAATTCGTAATCTACTTCATGTTCAAGATAACTATTTTTAGAAGTGATCTTATTGCTATTTTTTTCTTCTTCCCTGGAGTACTGTAGAGGAATAAAAGATGACTCAGACAGTAACAGGTCAAAGTCAATTTGTACAAAGAATGAAAGAGAGAGATTAGCATGGTTTAAATTAAATTTAAAGGGAGTCGATTAATGACACTAAACAACACTTACCTTTAAATTTCCCCGGAAAATGTTTCAGAGACTTTGCCTCCATCGTCAACCAGATATCGAGTGGTTCGCAGTGGTGTAGCTGGCAATATTTTGTTATAGGTGTCCTCTGGTGGCGGTTTGAGCTACTTGCTGAACAAATCTTTCTGGGGAATGTTGAAATTGAATACTTTGTTCCTATTTTTTGAAATCAAGATTTGTTCCCATGTGGACAGTTCTTGTTTTCCTGATGTATGTTTTAGAAGTTTTGGTTCTGGATTTATGTTGTGGTTTTCTTCCCAAAAATGCGTGGCAACTGCTGATTTATCTAATTGTTTATATTTTATGTTCCTAAAATAAAATATATACAATTAGAAAAATCAGCAGTTGCCACGCATTTTGGGGGAAAAAACCACAACATAAATCCAGAACTAAAAATTCTAAAACATACTTCAGGAAAACAAGAACTGTCCACATGGGAACAAATCTTGATTTCAAAAAAATAGGAACAAAGTATTCAATTTCGACATCCCCCAGAAAGATTTGTTCAGCAAGTTCCCCGAACCGCACCAGAGGAGACCGATGACAAAATATTGCCAGCTACACCAATGAGAACCAGTCGATGTCCGGCTGAAGATAGAGGGAAGGCCTCTGAAACTAGTTCCGGGAAAATTTAAAAGTAAGTGTTGTTTAGTGTCATTAATCAACTCCCTTTAAATTTAATTTATTACAACAACACTGTTTTCAACACTTCCAAGAAAGGAATTGTAGCCTGGTTTAAATTAGGTTTTTGGAAATTAAGGGGAATGAGAGAAGTTATCCTAGAAATGTACCCCATTTGTACAGATAAATAAGTTGAAATTCACATTATCTTTTAATGTACAGACACAGAGAATTGGAGCAAATGTCTGATAGTCAGAAATGGTTACTTAGGAATAAAAAAATTGCTATTAAGAAGATCTTTGAAGATGTAAAGCAGATTCCAAAATTGGAAGTTTTAATGGAAGGTTATGTAAAAATGGAGATGGTTCAATAGAAAGGCATGGTGGTAATTCAGGGTAATTTAATATCTATTTTGTGATGTTTAAAAAATTACATACATATATATAAAGTGTATCTGGTAAACTGGATATAACTGGCCAGGAGCCTGAGCTAAGTACCAAGTCATATTCATTATATATAGTAGCTTAATATAAATAATTTTTGTAGGTGCAAGTGGAACATGGGAATACACTTGGCTTTAAGCAATAGTCAAATCTTTTAAGAACATACTAGTCGCTATGTAATGGCTCTTGTCAAGTAATGGAAATTCAAAATATACATTTCATTTGTCATGAAAATATCTTAAACATATGGCACTTTAGTAAAAATCTTACAAACATTTTTAGAAAATCAACATTTTTTAAAAATGTTCTATGTAAAGGGTAGTCTGAATTTGGGGATTTTCATAAAAAAATCATATTTAGTCTTTGGAAGATGCTCAATTTATATACAACTTTTGGTATTTAGCCAACTTTTTTAAAGGTAATGTGAAAAAAAACACACACACACACACCCACACACACCCCCACCCCACCCCCACCCCCACACCCACACACACACACGCGCACCCACGCACACACGCGCGCACACACACACACACACACACACACAGACCTTTTTCTAAAAATGCTTTTTTTCTGGATTTAGGGAATCTCAAAATATATATTTTCCGTGAAATCTCAGTATCAAATTTTTGGATGGAATACAATACTTCCCATAATTAAGTATATATTGGGGAAAGTAACAACTTAATCTCAAAATGTGATAACTTACTGATTCATATTAACACCACTACATATGATCTATTATACATCCTCTATATTTACAACACCACATTTGATTTATTAGATCACTTGAACCATGCCTCTTAACCCTTTCACCGATATGGAAGTCATATGACGTCCAAGTTAAAATGCCCCAAACCGATATGGACGTGTATAGACGTCCAGCACATACATGCATTTAATGCTCATTTATCACCAATTATTTTAATCTTCCTATTTTACAATAAATTTAAATTAGTTCTATAAGGGATGTAAACGTACCCTTAAAGGTTTCTTTTTGTATTGTACACCTCCAAACCTCGATAAACACCCAAGGGCACATCTGCAGATTGACACCAAATAATATTGGTTTCCTTGCGAACTTCTTTTTCGCAACACACTAGACATTTTCGAAATGGTTGCGACTTTTTTGGTTGTGGGTGGTATGCTTTTAGGAAAGAGTTTTCTCTCAAGTATGAGGGTTGTTGATGTGGTGAATTTCTTACCCCCAGTATAAAGAGGCCTCTGAGTATGATAATACTCAATTAGGTTACGAGCTATTTATACACGCAAGTACAGGTAGGTGAATGTCTTGCATGACTTTATAGCTCTGAAAATTACTTAACAATTGTGCATGGTTACATCCAGTGGTATAAAAATACTTTCACCATTTAACTGTTTTTCATAAAGAGGGAGAGCTAGTAATAGCTGATCCATATTTGACCCGCCACTTCCCCCAAACAATGGAGGAGCTAACATGCCATCTGTAGACCAGTACACGTCACTGCTACTATATCCTAAACATCTCCTTCATAATCGCACAACAAATATTCCAGATTTTCTACAGTAATATCAGAAGCGTGTATACATGATATGCAAGGTAATTTATTTGCTACATTACGGGTAAAAGCCATGGTTAACACTGAAATTTAATTTCAAATGTGCCATTCATTTAGCTCTTGATAGCTATAAGAAATCACTCTTAATACAGAGAGAGAGTATAAATAACAAATACTACGCTTGTGTAGCTATACATACATACATACATTGGCTCGTATACATACAAAACAAAATGATTCAAATATTAGGCGCGTTCGGCACAAAGAATGGCTTTTGCTACAGTGAAACAAAGAAGTTAAATTTGAACAATTCATTACTGTAGTCTCCACTTTTTTGTTACTGTAGATGTATACTGTCTTTAATGGGTTTTAAACCAGTTTTTGTTTTGTTTAAATAACTTAATAAATACGGAAGATATGGAATTGTATTTATGATGCATTTTTATAGCATTTAACAATTTAAATGTCTTGTTCTGTTTATTGGGTATCTGTTTCCGGCCCCTGAAGGATTTAAATGGCCATCGGTGAAGCGGTTAAAAGTGAGGTACCCACAAGAGAGTCTTTAGTATACATAAAGAAAAAACAGCTCTCAAACTTGTAAGAAGACCTTGTGATTTATCAAGATCTTTAGAAGCAGTTTTGCAGCACATAAATTAACTTATTTTTAATCTCAGATTACGAATAACAGACAAAGAAAAGCACTTATAAATCAAGAAGAGACAATGATCTTCATAATTATAAACACCTATACCAGTTTGAGAAAGAAAAGTGCAGTGAATATTGTTCAGGTTTCACAGGTAGCTAGCAGAGGTTATGTACTTAAAAATCGAAATGGTTTTGATCCAAAATGATATTTAGGACTGTTTTCGAACAATAATTAAAGTACTTTCTTACCAAATTCTATTATAAGAACGGTACAGCTTTATGTACAGGTTTATTTCTTTGTTTTCAGGTTACACAGGTACCTGGCTGAGGTTATGTATTTCGTAGAAATTTAATGGTTTTGATCCAAAGGGATATTTATGATCATATTTGAGCACTAAATTCATGTAAATTGAGAGAAACAAGAATATGAGAAACTACCAACATGACAGAGAGCAAAAGGTTATTTAAGTTAACTTATACTCCAATAAAAATTAATGCAAAATGTCACTCTCCTGCAGTGTTAATATCTCAATGTCTACAGCAAAAACATGACTGGTTCTTTAATAAATGAGACTCAACAGACTATTTTCATTATATATTTAAAATTTGCTATACTTCATATAATATTTTATTTTCTCAAGGTTTGATTGTCATTCTGTCAGTCTTCAACTGTTTCTGTCAATTCACTCTGTTTTCAATATCACTTAATAACTTAGTTTACTTTTCCCTGAGATTTAACTGAAGCTGTTACTTCACTAATGTAAACTAGCGCCAAATGTCACTGCCATTTCACTTTCCGACCACATAATACAATTTAGCCCCTTTTTCTGACATGTTTCGCATGCTAAGGAGTCAAAAAAAAAAAAAATCTTTGCAATAACAGCACATACTGCACATCACCAATTTATTGTCACCGATCACATTGTTTCGTTAGAGCTGCGAAGAGCCAGTGCTGGTCACGCATGGGCAGAAAAAAGAGACAGACAGTGGTGCAAGTGCTGGACACTTGAGAGAGAGAGAGAAAGAAACAGAAATGTCTGGATAGTTCCCTTTTTCTCTTGCCGCCGCAAAAGGCCTTGAAACATTAGAGGCTTTCTAGAACAATGACTGGAGGTGTAAATGACCGCAAGTGTTAGAGCGCAGTGAGTTGTTAATTGTGTGAGCAGCTGTGTAGTAATTGCGAGTGTGTGGACATTTGAAGTGTACCGCAAGTGATTTCTTTCGTTTGTTTCCGTGTAGCACTGGAACAAGGTGACCTTGAAGACTTACTGTGTATGTCACGTCATTTTTAGAGACGGCAAGGTATGTACAAAGTGCTGTTTACTGTAACAAAGAGCATTTTAAATTTTTGCAAACAAGACTGATAATTCTACAAACCCACAAAGTCACATTTGGTGTCAGAAGAGGGATACAACGATGGAAGCTGCATTGGCCAAGATTTTAAAAGAGCTAAAGCAAATGAGAACAGCAAATGACACCCTTGCTGCAAGGACGGAAGCGGCAAATAACAACCTGGTAGCGACAATGACTGAAATGAAGGCCGAACCACGGAAATGAAAGTGGCGAAAGACAGCCAGGCAACCGAAATGAAGGCTGCAAATGAGGCCCTTGCCGCCAAATTTGAAGGGCATTGGCCGGCGTGAAAGTTGACTTCATGGAGCTGGGAAAGGTGATGGGTTAAGTGGACGAGCACGTTGAAAATCTGCCGAACCGCATTAACGACCTAGAGGGAAAGGCCGACAGCAACACCAAGTCCCTGAACGCCATGGTAGAGGACATCGTCGGCAGAAGGTTGAAGGATTTAGTGCCTGTATTATGATCTCCATTTAAGGTGTTGGTTCATGGTTAATTTGCAGTTACACACAGATGTCAGTATATCGATCTTTGGTTAAGGGCTAACTGAGAGTTATTTCTGGAGGTAAACTAACCCTCACCTTGAGTAGCGGTTAGTGAGATAACTTGGAGTTTACTTTCACAAACAAAAAAGGAAATGGCGTACCTCCAGTCCAGATTGAATGTCAACATCGATTCTGAGGATGAAATGTTGGCACAGTATTTATTTAATAGAAGAAGAGCTAAAAGAATTAAAATGCGGAAGGATAATTTCGAGGAGTGGGATGAAGAAGAATTCCGACAATGCTATCAACTGTCAAAAGAGATCACATCAGGGATTTTGGAGGAGATTAGACATCGAACAAAATTTAAGACAGAAAGGTGTTTATATATATTAGTGCTGCGTGATTTTATCAATTAACCAATATGATTAATCGAGTAGATTAAAATTAACTGATTAGAATAAATATTAATCACAACTCTCTTAGCCAAATTTGGCCCTCTTCGTTTTGATGTATTGCTTCCAACCTAAACAGCCTTTCCAACGCATCAAGCTTTCACTAGACACTAATGTTCTTTGAACTTTGAGATAATATAACTCCTGATAGCTAAAAGAAATAACTCTGAACCCCGAGAGAGTCTGTGAAATATTCTAAGAGGTACATAACTACATACAGATACTGACAGAGAGGTTTCTTTCCCTATAGCTTGTGTGTGACAACGTATCTTATACAACTGATTATTTATCACTTGCTAGCACAAACTGAACTGTACAAGCTTGAACCAAACACTTTGATTACGCAGCTATGGAACCAATAGCTGATCCCTCTTCTCAGGGCTGGTCATGGTGTAACTTTGCTGTTAACTGCAGTAAGCCAGTAACTTTTCTGAGTTCATGACACTGAGTGAAAGTTTTGTGTTAAAAAAGTTAAAATAAGGAAAAATGTTATAAAAAAAACAACTGCATGTCTGTCTCACAAATCTTAGTAGATATTGATATATGTTACTAAATAATTACTTACAAAAATATTGTAGATCTAATTCAATACATATGTAAAGCATGTGCACTTGATGCAAACACAAATTTTGAATCTAAATATTTAAAAGTTTCATAAAAAATGAAATGTACGGAGTATTAAAGTACTTTATATTATCCTTACACCTAGTTTTTGAACAGACAATATCTCGATTAATCGATTCAAGTAGCTTGGTTAATCCATTAAAAATTTTGATCTACAGCACAAGTGCTGTAGATCAAAATTTATATATATATAATGTGATATTTTCGTGACATGTTGAAAATGAAATAAAATAAACCACATGAGTATTAGGTATATCTTAAAGTAATAGGTTATGAAATGATAATTTCTAGTGTCCTATGTCCGTGACTTGTTTTGCAAGCAATACGAATTTTATGCGCTGATATTGCAACAGGTTTTAACGAACATAAATGTAATAAGCAAAGCATGTTAAACCTATACCAGAAAATACACATAACACTATATGGGTAGGTATGTATGGAAGATCAAAAACATGCTGAAGTAGTAAACATTCAATTTTGCTAATATGAGTAGTGGGCACAATGTTGAATTTGCATTTCGTTTAAGCATTACCACAGGAAAGTAACAAGCTGTAAAACAAAGAGTGAACAAAACAAAAATTTTTAGGTTATGCAATTTGTACTGATGTCCAAACCATTACTGGAAACACTGTTCACACATATAATGTAGCTAGTACCATAATGGTTTTGTCCTACAGTGTGCCTTAATGAAAATCAATTGCTAATGATATTGTGGTTTATGCAGTGTGTGCGCTGTCTCAATGCAAGTTAAAGTATTACTTCTGATTCTTGCCGTACCTACCATAGATGGTGCAAATGCAGTACATTAGTATATTTGCTGTGAATTGCACACGTGAAGACATGTTAAAACCTGCCCATCTTGTATCCTGAGGTATTTAAATGAAGTCATTTATTTTTTCAATTATGTTTTTCAATAAAACCCACAACTGTGTGACTGAAATGTGGCCATTTGATTATGAAGTGCCAAGAAGAGATATGTTTTCTATAACCTGTTTTCTTAAAAGAAAACAATAGTTATTGCTTCATAACTAGCCAAATATATTGTTTAAAAACAAAAACATTTAAGATAACTGATATCAGAATGCATATTTTATAACCTTGCTTTTATTCATGGATGACTTGCAATTTGTGGACCCTCCCTCTTTGCATACACCTCTGTGAAATGATAATTCATATAAGAGGTGATTTATCCATGAGGATAAACTACTAACAAAATGATTTTAGCCAAATTATAACATTTGTGCAACACAACTATCAGAATTAATAACATTGGTATGGCCTTATTTTTTAAATTTTTTGACTGGAAATGTCTTGGTGTTCATAAATTAGGAAAGCATTCCATATATTCTTCATATATCTAACCTATATAATCTATAACAACACTAACCTAACACAACCTATAACACTAACCTAACGCTATCAAAAAGAATATGTCTAACGTTATGGAAAATTAAACTGTAAACGAACTGTAATAATAAATATACAGAAGTATGCTAAACCTTATTATGAATGAACTATTAATAAAAATATCACAAAAATATACAGAAAACAGTTAATAAGTAAAAACAAGATGCCTGATGCTACTACATGTGTTTGGTATTCCCGCTAATTACAATTTCTAAACACAAGATAGCATTGCAAACAAGGTAAAATCCTAGTGGAAAATATTGCCAACCGTTCACATACCACCATAATGCACAAGGTAACAAACCTACAGGTAAATCAAGTTCGTAATACTAGACACTGAACCTAACCAATAGTTATCGATAACTGAAAGATAAACTTCCGCTAGTAACTGGAGATCGTAATACAGGCCCTTAAAGGCCAACGTACCGAGACACGACTCATCTGCACCCATCAAACCACCTAAGTATGACAGCACATCAACTTTTAAAGTCTTTTGCTGCCAATTCGACAAAGTTGCAACAAGTGGTTGCCAGAAGAAGAGGCAGCACAGCTAATAGTCTCCAGGGATGGACCGCAGAGGTGCTGAACGCGGTCCAGACAGCAGCGGCACCCAAGGACATCTGGGAGACCCTGGAGAGCCGGTTCTGAAACCATTTGGCAGAAGCCTACTGCAGCCAGCTGAAGTCTAGGACGCAGCAGCCAGGGGAGTCGCTGCAGGAGTTCGCCCTGGCAATCGAACATGTAATGTAATGCCAGAGGTTCTACTCCCATTAGTCCTGGGCCCGTAGGACCAAAGACCCGGGCCTCCTTCGACCAGGGAGCTACCGAGCTGTCCCAAAAGGTCGCCCAGCACCTCCGTGGGGCTTTCCATAGGGCAAGACCTAGAGATTAACAAGCCCCCCCCCCCCCTTCCATCTGGTCCCCTGGCAATCGAACAGCTGACCAGCAAAATCTTGGTCGACCTCCCGCCCGGATTTGTATCCCGAGAAGCCGCCTACTCCTTGGTCAACGGGGTACGAAACGCCGAGATAGCCAGCACCTAATGCTCGGCGACTACAAGACCATCCACGAGCCGCTAACGGCCGCATTAGCGATGGAGGCGGCCAAGGTGACGACTATCCCGACTTCGAGAACAAGGAGTATCCGCTACAATGGAGACCAAAGACTAGCCGAAGGACCCCGGCGAAGACGTAGTGGCGGGTGTTGCGGGTGTGGCCAGCCGGGACACCTGGAGACTGCCCACATTAGGAAGAGCAGCCGGAAGAACGAATAAAGGCCGGCGTGGCGAAGGGCACATCAGCGCAGTCACCACCATACCCTCGAGTGACACTGCACGCTGTCTGCCGATGTATGCATGATGGTCTCATCGCGGACGGTTGGGTGAGAGGGAAGCTGTGCCGCGTGCTTGTGAGCACTGGGGCAGCCGTGACAATCATCAGACTGTCGAGAGAACCGAGCCGACCATACCAGCTAGTTACGGCATTAGGCGACACCTTGCCTGTGGAGAGGGAGGCCCTGCTGTAGTTGACATAGGGACGGAGTGCCTTGCATCTGTGGGTATTCGTCGCGAAGGTGGCTGAGGAGGTGATAATGGGATTGGATACCCTCAGGAGCCACGAGGAGATGGTCGACGTCGGCAGGAAGGTCCTGCGGCTCAATGGAGAAGAGGTGCTATTCCAGCACCCGGAAGAATGGCTTGGAATCTGCAGTGTCATTCTAAGAGAAGACGTGGTTGCTCCCGCGAGAAGCGAGGTGGTGGTGACGGCGCGACCGTTAGGCCAACGGACGAAGAACATGATGCTGGACCGGAAGACGCCTGTACACGGACTCTGTGTAGCCAGGACATTGTTACCGTGCCGAGAAGAGGAGCCGGAGAGGCTGCTCAACCCAACGGACACCGATTACGACATCCAGGCCGGGATGGAGCTGGGGAGGTGCGAGCCTATGGTCAGCGTAACGCCAATCAATAAGACCCAGGAGCCAGTGCCAACACAACACCTGTGGTCCCAGCTGAAAGGCTTACTGGAGACGGCGGCCGAACACCTGACCGCAGACCAGCTAGAGAATGTTCGACAACTGCTGGGACGATACCAGCACGTCTTCAGCCAAGGCAACAGCTACTACGGCCGCACGGACCGAGTGCCGAACCGCATCGACACTGGAGAGGCCCAGCCTATTAGGGAACCACCCAGATGCATTCCGCTGGCAAAACAAGCGGCGGTCCGGTACATGCTGGAGGACATGAGATCCAGGGGAGTGACTGAAGAGTCTGACAGCCCTTGGTATTCACCTGTAGTCATGGTGAAAAAGGACGACAATGTACTCTTCTGCATGGACTACAGGAAGCTGAACGCTGTCACCAGGAAGGACTGCTTTCTCTTACACCGGATTGACGACACCCTGGACACGCTTGCTATTGCGCACTGGTTTTCGAACCTGGACCTGAAGTTGGGTTACTGGAAGGTGGCTCTAGACCCGAGAGACAAGGAGAAGACCGCATTCTCGACAGGCCAAGTTCTTTGGCACTTCACAGTTATGCCCTTTGGTCTCTGCAACGCACCATGGAGTCAGTAATGAGAGGAATGACTTATTACGCCTGCCTGCTATACCTGGACATCATCGTCTGCAAAACCTTCGAAGACCATCTCAACAACCTGAGCAAGGTGCTACGGAGTGCACACGACCAACCTGAAGCAGAATGCGAAGTGTCAGCTCTTCCGCAAGGAAGTCAACTACTTGGGCCACATAGTCTCACCAGCCGGAGTGGCCACAGACACGGAAAACACACAGATCATGAGAGACTGGCCTCACCCGAAGGATAAGCGAGAATTGCGCAGTTTCCTGGGGCTGTGCAGTTATTACCTCCGTTTCATAAAGGGCTTCTTCAACATCGCCAAGCCCCTAACCCGCCTGATAGAAGAACACCAGCCTTATGTGTGGACGGAGGACGCCGAAGTCGCTTTCCATTAGCTGAAGAAGACACTTTGCAGGCTCCTATTTTGGGATTCCCCCCCTTCATTGTGGACACCAACGCCAGCAACCATTGCATTGGAGGTGTCCTATCCCAAGTGGGGTCGGAAGTTTGGCAGTTACCCCCTGCTCAAAAATGTGCATATTGGAAAATTAAAGAGCGTCTTGCGTGAGTACGCGGCTCTAGAACTGCCAAACTTGCTGCCGGGTCCTCGCCCCCCGACCCTGGGCGACAGAATTCATTTTCTGTTGGCGGAGAGCAGCTTAACAAAAGAAGGACAGAAGGGACAAAGTGAGAAAGGTGTCAGCTCCCCAAAATGGGGAAGCCTGAAGAGGACGAAGGCGATTTGGACGCCAAGGGTTCCGATAAGGGCCCACCGACATGGTTAGCGGAAGAAAAAGAGCTGTCAGAGGCCACTTCCACTAGTGCGGTTATTAGTAAAATGACCACCCTAATAGGCAATCAAAAAATATCCAGCCATATGAAGGCATACCTCTTAAAAGCCTTAGGAAGACTAGGTACTATGATTGAAAAAATCAAAGAGGAAAACACAGAACTTAGGACACAAAATACAACAATCAAAGAAATGACAGAGAAGCGCAAAGAGGTCCCCTCTTACGCAAGTGTTGCTGCAACACCTGTATTCACCAATATTAGGACACAGGTAGTCACGCACACAGCGAGCAAAAAGAAAGCCACTCTGTTCATATCTTCAAAAGAAAAGTCCACTAAAGAAATACAGGACATTATAACCACTAAGCTCAAGCCAGTTGAGGAGAATATAAAAATAAATAGCATACGCCCAACACCCAAAATGGTAGTTATAGAAGCTAGCACAGAGGAGGACTTAAAGAAAATTATAGATAGCCCCAACCTTAAGGGAGAATCGATAACCATGGATCTACCCAAAAAGAGGAACCCCCTAATAATTTTCTATGACGTGTACTCGGGAGCAACCGAGGAGGAAATAAAAGAAGGTATCTATAAACAGAACCTTGAGGGCAAAATAGACAAAAAAGATTTTGAGGATAACTTCACCCTAAGGTTTAGAACCGGACCCAGGGACAAAACTACCGTGCACCATGTTGCGGAAGTCTCAGCTAACATAAGAAAAATCCTAACTAGCATAAATAGAGTTTATGTAGGTTTTCAGTCTGTAGCAGTGAAAGACTACATAGTAGTAGCCAGATGCGCCAAATGTCAAGACTTAGGACACGTCGCCAAACACTGTTTCAACGAAGCAGACTCATGCTCCCACTGCGGTGAGGAACATAAAAGGGCTGATTGTGCAAAAGCCAATAGTCCAAGAGTATGCGTACCATGTATGAAACGCAAAAAACACTGCCCGGGAAGAAGGGAATGCCCAACCTATAGATTAATGTGGGAACGTCTTATCAATAGAACTGACTATGGGGAGTAATCAAAGGAACCTGAGAATAGGACAAATAAATGCTCAGAGAAGCAAACTTGTAATGGCAGAACTTAGAAAGATTATAGAGGAAATGCAAATTGACGTTCTATGTATTCAGGAACCCTACCTTGCGTTCGGCAAACCAGCACACATACCGACAATGGCGAGAACAGTAATGGAAGGAACCACCCCAATGGCAATTACAATCATCCCCAATAGAGACATACAGGTTCATAAAATTTCTCAAGCTTGCAATTCACACACAATATGCCTCGAAATTACACATGCCAACAATAGGTTTATTCTAGTTAACCAATACTTCCAATATAGTGAGGAACCCACATCATATCTCAACACACTAAAAGAAATTGTAGAAATGTACCAAAATACCCAAATAATAATAGTAGCCGACTGCAATGGGAAATCACCATGGTGGCATAGTGACATTAGAGATAACAGGGGAGAACTTATAGAGGAAACTATAGCCCAGCTACAACTAAATGTAATTAACGAACCCGGACACCCACCAACTTTCCAAAACATGAACGGTTCATCCTCAAACATTGACATTACCCTTGCAAATCCTATGGCAACAAGACACATAACCGACTGGAAAGTCACCCAAAACCTAACCAGCAGCGATCACAACCTCATCCATTTCCTGTACAACCAGTCCACCAACTCCAACCACGAACCCACTTCCTACAAACCTAGACGAAAATATAACCTCAAATTAGCCCGATGGGATGAACTAAAAGTACAATTCAAACTCCCAACACCAGTAACACCTGAAGACGACGTAGACAAAAAGGCACTAGAACTAACAAAGGCTATTCAGGAAGCAATGACCACTTCTATACCAAAATGTAAGCCGAAGCCATATAGAGACGGCACACTCTCGGACAAAACTCTAAAATTAAGGAAGAAGCTTAGACAATTTAGGACGAACTTCCAAAAATCTGTAGTTTCGGCAGAAAGAGAACGTCACTTAGAAATTTACAGACAAGCAAAAGAGGAATATAAATTACACCTAGAAAAAGAAAGAGATAAATCATGGAACAAATTTGTTGAAGAAAATCTGACTGATAACGTTTGGGGAATACCATATAAATTAGTAACAGAGAAAATTAAAGCCCCAGAAGTGCTACCTACACTTAGAAAACCAAACCAGGAATATACAAAAACTTGGTCAGAAAGTATGAACGTTCTCCTAGAAAGACTTTTACCTTCAGACATAGAATCAACAGACACCGCAGAACAGGAACAGTTAAGAGAAACCTTTAAAACATACAAACCCACAGAAGGACTAGTTATTCCCTACGACAAGAGTGAGGTAATACAGGTTATCCGAAACCTAAAGCAGAAAAAAGCCCCAGGCCCTGATGAAATAACAGCGGAAGTGTTACAACAGCTAACGGAGCAAATTGCAGAATACCTTCAACAACTTTTCAATCAGTGCTTATGGAGAGGCAGAGTGCCATACTGCTACAAACAAGCAACCGTCACGATATTAAGTAAAGGAAAGGATAAAGACCCAAGAGATCCCAAGTCACACCGACCAATCTGTCTCCTCAATATATTAGGAAAGGTACAGGAAAAACTCCTTTGCAAAAGAATAAAAGAATTCCGGATAATGAAAGGGCTAAGCGAAAATCAATACGGATTCCGAAAGGGGAGATCGACAGAGGATGCCATCACAACAGCCATCAAAGCCACTGAAGCGTCAAACTCTAAATACGTCCTAAGCATATTCTTCGACATAGCAGGGGCTTTTGATAATCTATGGTGGCCGGCGATCTTCGAGCGCATGAGACATCTTAACTATCCCAAATGTCTTTATGAAAGCCTAAGAGACTACTGCAAAAATCGATCAGTGATTATACAAGGAAATAACCAAAACATCAATAGGGAAATCACCAAAGGCTGCCCACAAGGCTCAATTCTCGGTCCGGAATTGTGGGACATAGCCCTAGAACCTCTTCTCGACATAATGGACAACGACCCCAACGTATATAAGACAATAGCATACGCAGACGACCTACTTATAATGATAGAAGGGGACTCCAGGCTTACCCTGGAAACAAGAGCAACAGAGGTGGCAAATAAAATTAACTCATGGTGCCAAGCAGTCAAACTCAACATAGCCCCGAACAAATCGTCATACCTCCTACTTAAAGGATCACTGAAGCGCGACCCGATAATTAAAATTAATCAGCAAAGTATTCGTCGACAATCAGAAAACAGATATCTAGGAATCCACATGGACGAGAAACTTAACTACAAAAGACACGCAGAAATTGTATGCAACAAAGCGGAAACAATAATGTTTAAAATCAGCAGAATAGCACAGACCAAATTTAGCTTACCACCAGAACACATAAAAACTTATCATATGAGCATCTTCACGGCCATCATTGCATACGGAGCGGCAGTATGGGCCCACAGGGCGCAAGAAACCACCGTCAAATCCATACTAAGGAAAACACAAAGGAAAGTTCTGCTCAGGCTGACAGGAGCAGCTAGCACCACACCAACAACGGCCCTACTAATAGCGACGGGAGTAGAACCCATAGACATGACCATAAGATATCGCGGCGCCAAATACTGGCTAAAGAAACAAGATGAAAATAAAGTCCAAAACATTGTAGGAAAAATATGTACCACTAACAAAGAAATAAGACAAGAACTCCTAAGTCAGTGGCAGTTAGATTGGAACCAAGAGACGACAGGAAGAAGGACCCACGAAATATACCCAGACGTAAGAGAACGAATGCGACTAAGGAGACTCAACCCCACGCAAGGCACAATACACTACGTTACAGGACACGGTCCTTACAAAACATATCTCCATAAAATAAAGAGAGCGGAGACCGATCTGTGCAACACCTGCAACACATTAGACACTCCAGAACACGTAACTTTCCACTGCAAGAGATATCTACACCTTGAGATCCAAAGCAGAGAGACCCTTGCAGGAAAACAAATAGGACATATAGTGCGCAACGCATCCGACCTTAAGGAACTCAACAGACTGACAAAATCAATATCCAAACGCAGCATGGGCGAACTCAAGCATAGGAAGAAAATAAGACTCCGGACGGACAACGCAGCAACCACACCAGTTAGGAGATCACAAAGACTAGAACAGCGAGACCAAGGAAACACCCCAGGACAACACCCAGAACAAGTGGAAATTCCAGCAACCACCAACATCCACAACAGGAGACGATTCTACTGGATCACACCAAGAGGGGGACGAGCCAGAACAGACATCCAGCGACACCACAACTAGCAGTAATGCAGAACTTTGTAAATATTGTAAATAACACTATAACAATAAGTTTAAAATGTAAAAGTTAGGTTTAGTAAGTAAGAGCATACAATTGTAAACCTCAAAAGCAATTCAAACTACCATTGTAAAACATAGACATAGAAAATGTAAAATTAGACTTAAGACTTAATATCTTAGATGTAGAATCAATCTGCAAAATGATGAATTGTAAAAGAAAACTAATGTAACACTTTGGAAATAAAATGTAAATATCTAGCACAACGGTCCTGTCGTGTAAAAAAGATGTCAGGACAAAAGTTGGCAGATAATATTTTTTTATTTTTTATTTTTTATTTTTTATTTTTTATTTTTTTTTTTTTTTTTTTTTTTGTCCTATCCCAAGTCCACGGCCACGAGCAGGTGACAGCTCACTACAGCAAGACGCTGTCCAAGACAGAGAACTACTGTGTCACCCGGTGAGAGCTGCTGGCGGTAGTGAAGACTTTGGAGCACTTCCACAAGTACCTGTACGGTCAGCCATTCCACCTGAAGACTGACCACTCCACCTTAACTTGGCTACTTAGCTTTAGAAACCTGGAAGGCCAGACAGCCCATTTGGTCCAGAACGACTTCACCTCCGAGCATCGTAGAGGGAAGAGCCACGCCAGCGCAGACGCCATGTCCCGAACCCTGCCCAGAAGAATACGGCCAATGCACAAGAGTGGAAGAGAAGGAGCGTGCTGCAGCTGTCAGAGTGGTCACGGCAGTAACTGCGGATGGTTGGGATAGCACAGACCTGAGGAGGGAGCAGCTGGCGAACATCTACCTGGGGCCACTCTTGAGGGAAATGAGGCAGAGACAAGACCAACCTGGGAGGACATCGCACCCGGAAGCGCTGCGTATAAGTTATACTGAGCCCATGGGACTCGCTGAAGACCAAAGAGGGCGTGCCGGGAATCTCCCGGTGGGAAGATGCAGAGCATTTGGTACTTCCCCACAGTAAGATCCCGGAAGTCTTGGAGGAAGTGCACGCTGGTACTTCAGGAGGACAACTGGGAGCAAACCGAACGATAAACAAACTCCGACAGCGCTACTAATGGCTGAGGTTCTGAACAGACGCTGAGCGATGGTGCTGTGAATATCACGTGTGCACGGCGACTCGCGGCCCCCAAACCAGCAGCCAGGGTCACGTGCAGCAGTACAGCGTCAGAGCGCCTTTCGAACGCATCGCTGTAGACATAGCTGGATTATTCCCAGTGCCCGACCTAGGCAAGAAGTACCTGATGATGGTTGTGGACTACTTAACCAAGTGGCCAGTGGTATATGCCATCCCGAACCAGGAGGCGAAGACGATTGCAGACTGCCTCGAGGAGCAACTGTCCTGCCGTTTTGGGATCCCATTAGAGCTCCACAGCGATCATGGCACCAATTTTGAGTCTCACCTGATGAAGGAGGCACTGGTGTTTGGGAGCCCCCCGGAAGTGAAACAGTCAGCAATCAGTATGTGGAAAACCTCGTGGACCATCTTCACGACATGCATGGGATGGCTCGTCAGAACATCCAGATGGCGAGCGACCACATGAAGACCTGGTACGACAGGCAAGTCAACAGCCAAGGATTCCAGCAACGTGACCTGGTCTGGTTGTATCACCCTACCCGGATCAAGGGATGCTGCCCAAAATTTCAACAACCGTGGCAAGGACCATAGTGGGTGGTAAAGAGAATTAGCGACGTGGTCTACCGCAACCAGAATGTGGCCTGAGGAAAGATGTTGGTGGTACACCAGGATCGTCTGGCCTGGCCCGCTACAATGGTGCTGTTCAGGACGACCGGCCTTGAGGAGGTAGCAGTCTCACTAATTGCATTGTTTCGTTAGAGCTGTGACAAGCCAGTGCCCGTCATGCCTGGGCAGGAAAGAGACAGGTAGTAGTGCGCGCGCTGGATGCTTGCCGAGAGAGAGAAAGAGACAGATGTCTGGATAGTTCCCTCTTCTCTTGCCGTCGCGAAAGGCCTTGAAACGTCGGCGGCTTTCTGGAACAATGACTGGAGGTATAAAAGCCCGCAAGTGTTAGAGCACAGTGAGTTGCTAGTGAGTTGTTAATTATGTGTGGAGCTGTGTAGTAATTGTCAATGTGTGTGGACATTTGAAGTGTACCGCAAATGATTTCTTTAATTTGTTTACATGTGGCAGTGGAACGAGGCGACCTTGAAGTCTGTTGTTATACATGTCACATCATTTTAGAGGCTGTAAGAGGTGTACAAAGTACTGTTTACTGCAATAAAAAGCATTTTAAATTTCTGCAAACAAGACTTTTAATTCTACAAGCCCACAAAGTCGCATTATCATAAACTTGTCCAGAGTACAGTGCTAGTACATGTGTCAGAGCACACACTAATTAACTCAATTGCTGACTGGCTCAGTCACTAACTCACAAGGCATTCTTGCTTTGCGAGAGCACTATACTACCATACAAAATTCCAGAATATGAGATGGAGAAGCTTCCATAAGATTTGGTTATTTGGCAATGTTGTTTATTTACAGTAGATATGGGCACTGCTTATTTGTTTACCATTCCAACTGCCCAGTGCCAACCTCCAATAATCCTGGGTCACAGTTGCTGCATTGCACTACTCTTTCCTCAGACATGATCTACAGAGAGGTAATCAAACTACCACATTTTCCCTTAGGGTTAAAACTGAAATTGAGTTTTTATTTCTGGACACTTTATAACTGCTATGATTCTCAGATTTCTATTCTATATTGGCATGAAATACCATTTAAATTTGTTCAGAAGCCTCTCTATCAACGTTGAGGTTCTTTTGTTTGTAAATCAAAACGGGTACTACCAGCTTTCTTTTCCTTCTGAAGGAAGTTATGCTAAGGTCTTTACTTTTGAAAAAGATTCATTTACATCCATGACCTTGAGAACCAGAGGTTAGCATGTTAACCCCTAGATCTTGAGATAAACTTTCTAGAGGTTGATGCTGAATGTGCAATAGGGTATTATGACCTATTGAGATATTCCATTACTGGCATCATCTTTCCATATAACTTGAATAGAATTTGCAACGTAGCTTCTTTAAGATCTTATTCATATCAAGGTATCCTCTTATAGCAGTGACTTGGTTTTTTTTTTTTTTTTTGAGGACATCCTTCACCACACTCCTCAAAAGTACAAACTGCTCCACTGTGATTTTCCTCTCTGGAGATTCCTAAACTGTCTTTAACATACTATTATAAAGCACACAACCCATTGCTTCAAATGGCTCTTATAGACTGGGACCCTGGGAACATCTGCTCATGCAGGCCGTATGCCACATCTCTATTCTTCAGAATCAACGCTATTTTTAAATTCACCAGCTGCTCCCTCCTCAGTCTCCTTATCCACACCAAGTGCAGGTTGCATAAGGACTGGGAATGGACTGCAACTCGTCACTTGATGGTACAGATGGTCCCCATTGCAACCTTCTTCAAAACCTTCCTTTATTCTACCTGCCCATCTTGTTTTTACTGATCTCGACACTCATTTAATTAATTATATCTTTATGACAGGTTTAATTTCTTTTACCTCTTTTGCAAAATTGCTTTTTGGGGCTTTCACATTATCTTTCTCTCAGATTTTATATAGTTAATGTCAAGAGCTAGTTAGGATTTTATTTTCCCTACTTCAGTTTTCATTTCTATTTTCACACTCTTAATTTCGGTTCTCATCTCCACCATTCTGGATTTCATTTCCAACTCCATTTTCTCCATTTCATTCTCAATGTCATGATCAAGTTCGGATTTTATTTTCACCATTTTCTTCTTCACTTCTTCCTTAAATCCCTTCATTTTACTTCTCATTTTCTCCATTCAGGACTACACTTCTTCAATTCAAGCTAATACTTTTTGCAGCCAGACATCAGGGCCACTTTGTCCAGTGTTTATCACTTAATGACTTTGCTCAATTTTCCTGAAATGTTGCTCAACTTACGCTGCCACTTCACTAATTTGAAATAGATTCAATTATCACTGTCAGTTCACTTTCCTCACAATGTAATGAAATGCAAGAATGAAAGTTCTTTATAGCTTGACCACTCACTATAGAGCTGAACAAAAGATGTCTCTAATTCCTGCAAATACAGCACATACTGCTTTTCAACACAGTTATCACTAACCAGAATACAGCATTTTTCATTGCACCAGAAACACACTCCTTCATTCACTTGCTTACTAGCTCGCTCACTAATTTGTGAGACTCCCTTGCTTCGCGAGAGTGCTTGCTTATATAATCATAGCAAATTGCCAAAGTTCTGTAACATTCAATATCAAGAAATTTCCAGGAGATTTTAGTTATCTGGTGATAGGCTTACAGTGTTTATGGTGAGTGTGTCTGCTGCTTATATATTTGCTACTCCAACCATCACTGCTGCTAACCCTTCCACTTGATATAAGATAAAAGGTTAATGCCTACTTACGTAGGCTTGTTGTTGATGAAATAATAACAATAACCATACTCATAACAGCTATAATTAAATGCCTTTGAGGTAAATATTTAAATTTTATTTTTGAATTAATTCAACCTTAAGACTCTAAAAATTTAAAGATATGCATGTCTCAGCTATCTCCCCAAAAGAACCCTAAGGAAAAAAGAAGAGGGGAGAAGGGGCAACTTTCTTAGTATAGGTACTCTTTCTAACAATTACGGTTTTTACCTTCTGTTTCTGTGGATGTATACAAGCATACACATTTTCGGGTCCTGGTCCTTTGCTCAGATCATTTAAGGTTACATAGCACTCTCCTATTAAGCTATGGTTACCACTCCTGTTCCAGTCATAGCACACAATCTTTATGGAGCGCTCCATGTCTCCACCGCAGAGAGATCTGATTGGTAATGTAAAGGGTTGCCAAGTGGGATTAAGTGTCCATTTTATTACCTCTGTTCTGTTCACCAAATAATACTCTCCATCCTCACCCACTTTATAAAATTCCAGGAATGGGTCTGAACTGAAATGATAAATGCAGATATTGTTTTTTTTTTAATTTATGCTTTCATTTATTAAATACAAAACATAGTAAATACCCTAGTAAATGTAACATAAAAATAAAACAACAAATTTTTAATTGTCACATGATATTATCAACCATATTAAATTTAATACTTATATGAATAGATCATACTAATTATGATTAATATCAGCCTAGAAAAGTTTTCTATATATTCTGGTAACATAGACTTTGCTATATGCAGCATGTGAAAAGAATTCTTAATTTATGTAACACATGGATTTTGTTTTGCATACTCTTTGGTTATAAAATCATTCAAAAACCACCTCATTTCAACAGAAAATACTATGATAAAGGTGTATGAATAAAAATTATTTGAGATAAATTAAACATCTTATCAAATCCTATATTTTTCTTGATACATTTTTGTGTTATCTTTGTAAATTTCTATTTATAAAATTATGAAGGAATTTTAAAAATTTCAAAATGACCAAAGGATTGCAATAGCATTTTGAAACATCTTCCTGCCTCCCAAAACCAGTCATTTTCAATACAAAGAAATGTGTAATAACATAGAGATTAAATTTAAACGGAGTTGATTAATGACACTAAACAACACTTACTTTTAAATTTTACCGGGACATGTTTCATAGACTTTGCCTCTATCCTCAGCCGGCCATCGACTGGTTCTCATTGGTGTAGTTGACGATATTGTGTCACATGTCTCCTCTGGTGGCGGTTCAAGCAAGTTCAGCAAGTTCCTTGAACCGCCATCAGAGGAGACCTGTGACAAAATATAGTCAACTACACCAATGAGAACCAGTCGATGGCCGGCTGAGAATAAAGTCAAAGTTTATGAAACATGTTCCGGAAAAATTTAAAAGTGTTGTTTAGTGTCATTAATCGACTCCCTTTAAATTTAATTTATCATAACAACACTGTTTTCAACACTTCCAAGAAAGGAATTGCAACATAGAGATTGTTCAAGAATCATAGTATGTATAGTTGTACGGTGCAGATGTTTGTTTATATGTTGGGAAATATGCAAATATGAATTTAAGAAGTATGCATAAGGAAGAGTGTGACGGAACTGAAATTCATACTGATAGAACAAACACTCTAGAGAACTCTACACCATCATTATCAACCATGAAAGCCTGGTAAATTATGCCTGCATAAGAGTCAGACTGACTATCTATTCAAATCTTAGTCTACCCATGGCTAGTGTGGAAGAATGATTAAATTTCCAATAAATAACCTAATAGTGGTAACTATAAAGCCAGTAAGTTGCCTCAAAAGGTGTGTATCTCATTGTATATGAGAGCCCCTAGTGGTTTACCGGAAAACATACGAGTCAGTTGGAGAATTTAATGTCATGAGGGCATGTTGGCCATGGTAGCTCAAAGGTTAAGAGTGACTGTACAGAGACCAGAAGATCCATGGTTCAAATCCCGGCCATGGCATTGAATTTTTCGGTCTGATTCTACCTATTCAAATATGTAAGTCGTTAGAGAAGCATAAATTTATCTTTAAGACTGTTAATGTAGAAAATGGTATATATAGGGGTATATTTATTAGTATAAGTATAAATGTAGTTATATGTATTATAATTATGTATAATCTCATGATGTGATAAATTATACTGTAATTTTTAATGCAGATAATAAATGAAGTTCTTTGCTGTCAAGAAGACCTATGTTGAAAAATAAGAGCACTTAAAAACCTCTATGACTACACGTTGTATTACAATTCAAGAACTATTAAAATGACCCACATACTTCACAAAACAGAAATCCTCTCACATTGGCATATAGAATTAGGCATCATTTTTTGAGAACATTTTTGTCCCAAGGACTATATAGGTCGAGTAGGATTTATATTAAAATTTTCGCCTTGCACCCTCAAAAGACATATACATAAATACAAGGTTTGAAATTTTAATACTAAACAAAGTGTTAAAATCTTGCATCCTAAACACTATATGGCAACAGTCCCAGCATGAATGGGAAACAAGAGAGAGCATCCTGTAGCTGATGATGAGGATGAATACCCTTTATAACTTTTCAACTGTGTTCTAACATTGAAAAATGAAGGTAAATACAGATGTCTTATTTTATCTTGACAGGAATCCTGTGCGGTAGGGATGAATAGCAACTGTGGTGGGGATAGTGCACATATCGCCACAATGCGTCACACGTGTAAGATTACGAGAGGGGAGGGCAGTGCATAAGGTGTCTAAAAACAAATTTCATTCTCGAAGCAAGTTTTGCAGCTCTTATAAACTAAGTTGTAATTCTTACTATGGTAGTAATCTCCATGCTTTTGTTGGATCTTAAATGGTACATAGGCATTTGGAACAAAACCCTGTTCTCCTCCAGCAGGCATGATAAACAACTGTCGGCCGTTCAATATCGCTGCAGAGTCCCTGTAACGTATTCCACTCCAGGCATATGGTCCAGTACGTGCTGTATTTATATAAATTTCATCCATATAAACTATAAAAACGTCACTTCGATATATCCGAATATTTCGTAAATACTTAAGCCTTTTTGCATGTATGGTGCGATGTTCAATTAAAATTTGTCTGTCATGCTTAGTATTTCTTTTTTTTTTCAAATAATCCTAGCTTCAAAAGAACTCTTCTTAATGTTCAGACACTGCCTTGGAAGTCAGTAGAATTTTTAGCTTCATAAGCACTTTATTCAAAGTTGGTCTTTGTTTTTCTGTACTTTAAAAATTATTCATAGTTTGCCTAACTACTTCTGAATTAAAACATCCAAATTAGATTTTGTGCATATTCTTAATCCTTGTTTACTGGGCATAGAGAAGGATGTTGTTGCACTAGCACCAATGGCTTTTCTTTCCTTAATAACTCTCCTAAACTGCTTTCAGACACAATGTTTCCTCAGATACCCTTCCCCAGATTTTTATAGCTGACCCAGACTATTGTTCCTTTTTTATAAATCTATGAATATTGGTTATTACTTCTCGTGTTTTTAAATGTAGCACTTTATTTCCTAATGTACTGCTAGGAGGCGTCATTTATAAATGCTCTCTTGGAACAAGGAGACAAGCACATTTTGAAACAAGCTGTAGTGTTACTGAGTAGCTCTGCACGTGTTTAGTTGCTTGCAACTGGTACGGAACTGACCTGCCCGCCCCTCCAGTTGCAACCGTTCTGAGGTGGACTCGTCCAGATACCACTGCGCATCGCTCTGCACTTTTCAAGATAAAAAAATACATCTGTAAGTATGACAATTTCATTACTCCAACAAACAAAGCTTGATATTTATGTGACATTTTATTTTTGGGTTACGATGTGCTCATATTTTACAAAATGTACTAGTTTACTTTCACTAATACATATGTAGAAGGTGAAAAGGTAACAAATTACATTTCATGCAAAAAGTATATATTATGATTTCACAGAAATACATGCTTTGAGGCTCACTTAACAAAAACAGTATTAGAAAAAATAACCATTATTGTGTCTTTGAAGATCACAAGCAATAAAAATTGTCTGATAAATACCAGAATTAATAAATCCTTTTATGGAAGTGTTGAAAACAGTGTTGTTGTATAAATTAAGTTAATTAGGAGTCGATTAATAACACAAAACAACACTCACTTTTAAATTTTCCCGGAACCGGTTTCTGAGGTCTTCCCTCTATCTTCAGCCGGACATCGACTAGTTCTCATTGGTGTAGCTGGCAATATTTTGTCTTCGGTCTCCTCTGGTGGCGGTTCGAGGAACTTGCTGAACAAATCTTTCTGGGGGATGTCGAAATTGAATACTTTGTTCCTATTTTTTGAAATAAAGATTTGTTCCCATGTGGACAGTTCTTCTTTTCCTGTTGTAATTTACTAAAACATACAACAGGAAAAGAAGAACTGTCCACATGGGAACAAATCTTTATTTCAAAAAATAGGAACAAAGTATTCAATTTCGACATCCCCCAGAAAGATTTGTTCAGCAAGTTCCTCGAACCGCCACCAGAGGAGACCGAAGACAAAATATTGCCAGCTACACCAATGAGAACTAGTCGATGTCCGGCTGAAGATAGAGGGAAGACCTCAGAAACCGGTTCCGGGAAAATTTAAAAGTGAGTGTTGTTTTGTGTTATTAATCGACTCCTAATTAACTTAACCAGAATTAATATTTAAGTTCTGTGCATATTAAGCATGCAACATGTTTCAAAATTTTTTGAAAATGGCTACCTATTAAATTACATCACAAATAAAATGTATATCTTAAATTTTCTGCAATTAACCTCTTTATTCAAAAGGAATTTCATACAAGGTTGAATAATTGATAAATGTTAAGCAATAGTTTTAACATACTAACAAAAATGTAGATCTATAAGAGCATATATAGAATAAAAAGAAGTATTTCAGAAAGTGGAGTGCCATTGTTACTAAAATTAGGCAAATGAGTCAACCTTGTATATACTTTTCTCCACTTACAAGTTTTTCGATGACTGGTTTCTGGGAAACTCAACCATAGAACTCACGATAGGGAAAAAGTTCCTAGAAACTAGTCTTCATAAAAAAAAATTGTAAGTGGAATAAAGTATATACAAGGTTGACTCATTTGTCTAATTTTAGTATAAGAGCATAATTTATTTCAAATAATTTTTCTTGTTGCATAAGCCAGTTCTGAGACAATATCATTGAAAGAGTATGGAATTTTGCCAGCATAGACATCTAGTTCTAAAACATTTGACAGTACCATTCCCTTTAAATTTCAAAAGGTTTATCTCGTATAAAATGAAATAGATACAAAAATAACTTTAAAAAGAAAATTTGTATACTCAAATATAAGCACTAGAGGGTAGGGAAAGTTATGCAAATATGAAGCATTAGATTCTTTCACTTTCATAACACATGGATACCTTGTGGTATTGCATTCCATCCACAGAAATTCAGTATAAAAAATACATATTTTGGGTTCCCAATCAAAAAACATAATTTTTAGAAAAAAGCAAGTGGGTGCATGTAAAGTACTTTGAAAACATATACCAGTAGACATATGAATATATGCATTCCCAATATTATTGTCTCAAAACTTTCTTAGTGACTCTTGACAACTGCAATAAAAAAACAGGCATTTTCTAACACATTTTAATACAACTTCATTACATTATCACACTGACAAGTAACCTATTTTAAAAGGAAGCTCATTTAAACATAAAATAAATACAATGAAGATAATGATAAACACACCATTAACAATATACATACGAGAGAATCATATACCTGCCAAACCAATCTTTTCGATCAAGATTCTGTCCTCTAAACTGCAAAGTTACTTCATCTCTGCATACAGCTAATTCCTCTGCAGATACTATCAGCTCTCCTCTGTTAAACTCTATGCCTATCAAGGGTAGCACCAGTTTTCCACAGGATACAATCTTGCAAACAATGTGAAAAAATGTGTTAAATGCATATAAACCATAGAGTAAGACATTCAAAATGATCAAATGACCTCACTCACCTGCCCCAAGGTACTCTCACAGTAACCAAGAAAGTCCTGTTTTTCAAGGTTTGGATCATCAGTATCTATATCATAAACCTCAAACTTCAGTAACTGCTGCTCTTCAAAGCGATATAACAGATGAACCTAATGTTGCAAAGCAATTGATATATTTTAAAAGAAAAACACTGGTAATAGTAACAGTATATACATAAAATTAAATCCACAGTTTGCAAGGTACTGTACTTATCATCTTCTACTGCAACAGTTAACAATAATCACATCAAAATTCTTACAACAGCACATTAAAATACTAATACAATGTCAAAATCAGAGAGATAAAGAAACAACACAAGCAGAAGAGGTACAAATGTCATCCTTTTAGAAGCAATTCAATCTAGAGAGATGAATGAAAAATGATAATGCCATATTAGTCTTTGAATGCTTATTCAGCAGAAAAAAATATAGAAATATATATTTTGAAAACAAGATGCAATTAACCTATAAAATAATGCAATAATTTCAAAAGGTTACACATACTGAACCAACTAAGATACTCTATAACTTCACATACACACAATTTTTCTTCAGTTGAAGGCATTGAGTGAAATGAATAAAATGTACTAACTACTCAGTAGAAGCTATGGTGCAGTGGTAGCTTTATGTTAAATCAAAGTATATAACCAAATGCTAAAACTAGGTCTGCCACAAGAAAAGCGCTAACCAGAAAAACTGAAGATATAACCAGTGGTAGTTAAGAACTACGGTGTAGCAATAACTACCTTTCACTCACACCTTTTTCGCAGTATTGCACTCCTGCCATACTCAACAATAGATACAAGAAGAATTTGTTGTTGGTGTCATTCTGCCAACTTGCACATTTAAGTCAATTGTAGATCACATATCAGCCATAGGGGTTTTCTAGCACATTGTGCAGCATTGCAGCAAGTCATCAAGAGAAGATTAATGAGACGTTGAAAAGCAAATTGTAGACAGATTTGTTAAACTATCTGCAGAATATTTGGTGTTGTTGTAAAGTCTGGAATACTAAACATTCTGGATGAAAAAAGAACATGTGGGAAGGCACAAGAAGGCTTTTAGAATAGCACATATTCCCAAAGTACTGAGATGGAAGTGACCCAGTTGTAAATAAGTAAAATGCTTTGGGCAGAAATTAGAAGGAGAACAAAAATTAAAAAGAAGTATTTCAACAGACAGGGAAAAATGTGGTTGTTATTATTGGACAAAGCAGTCTAGTTTTCATCAAGTGTTCAGAAGTTGTGCAATATGGATAACAAAACTAAGTGAATATAACAGCTCTACTTCTACATGATCAACAAGTTACTCTACAGCTTCAAGTAACCCTTGTACATGTTTTCAAGATGCCAAGCAGTGAAATACTCCTACAAGATAATGACCTATTGCCCTAGGAAAAGGATAACAGAAACTATCAACTGCTCCATCACAGAGACTTGTGCTGCAGCAAATTCATATAGAGAAAGAGAAAAAAGACTTTAAAAAAATTCCCCTGAAAAGCCACACAAACTGAAGAACTCTTAAGCTGTTGAGTTTAGGAGTGCTTAAAATATTTTTGTTATTACTTCTATTTCCTTTTCCATCTTCTAGAATTGACAAAATAAAATAAAAAACAAAAAGGAAAAAGCTAACATGAAGTATTCCATTAAATATTGACTGTCAACTAATCCTGGCTTAGAATGTATGTCTTCAAACTGCTTAATGTCAGTCTGCATAGCATTCTAATTATAAATTTCATTTATTTTGGTTTGTTTCTTTATATTTATTTAGTTACGGTTTTATACACTATAATTCTTACATACTAAAGAAAATGTTACTGTCCAGCAATGCAAAGAAGGTCCCTGAAAGAAATGTGCTGCCTTACACAGTGGGACAAGGACAGCGAATGTGTGGCAGAGAATGCCTGCCACACAAGGAGCAGAACTGTTTAAAAAGAAAACATGCGCCCTATTCACTCTGTACACTGAAACAGAGAAGATTCATTCACAAAAGTAGAAGCCATCAGAATGTTTTTGAATGGTCTGTGACTGTACTGACATGGGGTTTCATAAACCTGTCCAGGGAGGATGTGGGAACCTTCTCCAACCCCCCTGCATCTCATCCCTTGCAGACTTTCTCTTCTGTAGAGGACAGTACATATTCCACCACTTCTGAAGTCCTTTGCATTGTTCTTTAAGTATTTCTGAACCAACTTCATCTTCTTCTAAATTAATTTTCATTTCCACCCTTTTCCAAGTTCTTGAAATCATATATGTTTTATGGAATTTGGCAACACTGTGCAGCATAGTCCATTACCGGTTTTAAGACTTGCTGAAGTTACCAAGAATAGGTAAAGTTTGTTTTTAGACACTGCACACTCTTTCTATTATTGCTTTACTTAAATGTTGTCTACAGGCAACTCGGATGGTTGATCAGCCAGGGGTATATACCATAGCTGAAATCATCCAACAAACAAGTAGTGTCATCATTCACTGAATGAAGTCTTATATGGCACTCTCCCTTATATTTTTGAATCATGTACAGAGCAAAGCCACTCCACACTATTGCTCATTAATTTTTCTTCAGCATCACATGTTGCCTGGACATTAACACTGGCATAACCCTTATAGTGTATTCATCCCCTAACACCTCCAAGTGACCGTGAAATGCACTGTCAATAATTCAAGATATGTGAAGCTATAGAGTAACATAGTTACCTCAATGTGTACAATTTTTTGAATTAATATTTGAAGAATGGCCATCAATAATGGGCTGTGTCAAAAAGTTGATTTTGAGTTATTCAATGTTTTGTGTTCTGAAAAAAATTCAATATAAAAACCTGAATCAAATTGTTTAGTTATTATCTAGGATAAGATTTATATTAACATTGCAAGACTTTTTTAAATTCCCTTCCCATTGTGAATGAATACAAATATTTTCAGAAAAATGTAGAACGTGGTAAGTGTCATATATTTACTGGGAAAAATGAGGTACGTGCCAATGAAAGACGTCACAGGATTTGCTGGTAATTTTAACTGTTCATTACTGTAATATGACAAGAAACATTATATACATTGTCATGTATTTAATAATGTTGAATCACTCTGTTTAACTTTGAAAGAATATAAAGCTATTTTAATTGATTAATTCTTCAAAGAATGCTCAATTTTCTTCTTTCAAATATGGCAGAATCTATCGCAGATCCCTCTTCTCAGCTGACAAGTGGTTTTGACACAGCTGTGATGGTTTAACTAAGTCCTTGATAACATCAGTGGTAACCCCTTTCTTGAGAACTTCGGTGGTGCTCCATGCTTCAAGTTCGTTAAACACTGTTCTTGTTTTGATGATTCCGGATGCAGCTTTTTCAGATCTGACCCAACTGAATTTGGAAATATTTAGTTTTGTCATGTTGAGTATGAATCGGCTGTTGTTTGAAATCAAAGGAGTCTTCAGTTTGAAGTATAGTAACTGCAAAGGGATTGTTTGGTGTTGCATTCATCATCATTTAACCAAGTCCTTAGGAACTTGGCACTTCTCAACTCTTTTATGATTCTTGGTCTGGGCAAAATCCCTGTCACACGAGAAAAATGAGTCGCTGGAGACCAAAAACTTATGGTTTATCTCATCACATCTGTCCATAATTGTTAAATAAATCCAAATAAATACCATCATTTTATTTTTATTCTGGCCAATGGAGTTATCTATTGACGAAGTTTCTCTTCATTTCTACTAAGGTTCCTTTAATCCCAAATTGATTCTCCCTGTCTCCCCCCCCCTCTTTTTTTCTGCTTGTGTCATTGTTTAATTCCATTTCCATCGTTACAATCTACAGTCCAAAACCTTAGCCACTGGATTCAAACTTAGCCGATACATGGCTAGTGTGAAAGAACGATTAATTTCCATCAATAAACATAATAAGGGTTTAACAATGAAGCCTGGGACTCAACTACTTATAATAGTAAGTCACCACAAACGGTGTGTACCTATCTGGAATACAAAACCAGGAAAACATACAAATCAATTGGAGAATTTAATGTCATGACAGCAAGCTGGCTAAGGTAGCTCAATGATTAAGAGCGACCGGATGGAGATCGGGAGATCCATGGTTCAAATCCCAGCCATGGCATTGAATTTATCAGTCTTGACTCTATCTCAATTCAATATTTAATAAGAGTTGATAAGTCGTTTTCTGCAGATGCAATGATACTATTGAATGCTTTCAGTAGTGAAAAGCACCAAAAATACTACCTTTAAAATAAAAAACCTACAAAGATGAAAGCAGATAATACAAAACACTGATAAACAGATTGACTACAGAATTTTATAAGCCACTTAGCCATATTTGTAATTATTCAATTTTATTTATAGAAAGATTGATACACATTTGTACAAAAAGGAGACAAAGGTGCATCATCCAAAGTCTTTAAGTCTTCCAATTGCATATTACAAAGCTGTAATGAAAACTGTATATAATTCTACTGTTTAATACCTAAGGCTTAACTTTTTTAATTATTTTTATTGATGCTCATTAATTACTGTAGCTCTCAGCATCCATTCCATATTGGGCATGAAATAACATTTAATTATGCCCAAAGGCCTCTATCAGGCATAAGGTCCTTGATAATCATGTGGTTGTTCTATTTTGTTTACAGTATGCTCTGATGTCACAGATGCCAAACTGCACTGACTACAACTCCAAAATGATGCCAAAGCGTAGCTGAAACATTAGTGCAGCTAAACCAGATGATCCAGAAATAAAAAGCTTAATATGCCACTAAACTAGCAAATTTCTCTCCCTTAGATTGGCATTCCCATTCCCTAAGGTACAGCATCCTCCAGATGGCATGATTTGCTGTCTTCAAACTCCTATAAAAGAAAACCCCCTAAATAGATGGGAGGGTTAAGGGATTGCATAGATCTACTCCCTTGGCAACTTCTATGGTAATCTCATTTTAAACTCACTTTTACTTAGATTATTTTTCTCAGGACAAGTTTTAAAGAAATTACAAACAAAAATAAACAATGTTGCTGTATGATGAGGCTAAAAAATATTCAGCAGATTTAACATATGAGTACAATAAGAAATGATATGCAAAATGTTCCAGAAAAACATAATAGAGGTTATAACTATGGAATAAAAGGTTGAAATCCCTTTATAAAATTTTGTTTCTAACATCTTAACTTAAAATTGTTATACTTCATATACTGATATTCTTGTTTCATTAGAAATAGTTGATTATCTTTCAATTCATACATTAGAATCAATTCTGAGGTTTTAACCTTTCTAGAATAAATTAGAGTATAAAAAACAAAATGCAAAGGAAAGTATTAAGTTTTATAAAAAATCTTCCATTATCCTACAGTACCATAAGACAATATGTATTTTGCACAACTTGCTTTCATCATTTTTACTATCATACTTAACATATCAAAAGATATTTGTAAAAATGCTTAAACATTCTTTAAAACAAACTCCATTTAGTGTGCATATAGAAAAATTTAAAGGTTTACCTTCTTGACAAAATCAGGATTAAGAGTATTGTTGATTGTCTCTGTGCGACAAATTTCTTGCCAATCAGATACATGAAATGTCTTTAGATAGACCACGCACATTGGATCTGATTTAGAAAATACATCACAGTCAAGCAGATTTCTGAAAAAGGCATAATATATTTTATGATGTATATATGACACACAGTACTAATTGTAATGCATTGGATAACTTTCATTCATAAAAGTCCAATTATAATGATTCGTTTTAAAATATCGTCAACTTATCTACAACTATGAAGTGTTATCTTCTTGTCTTATAAACAAAATTAAAGTTTCTTAAAAGTATAACCTGGTTGTCAGCTTAATTTGCTAAAATTATGTATTTTGTATTAAGGTTACACTATGAGTAAGCATTAGATTTTTGTTCTACATGCATTCCTTAATAGTAGTACCTTAAGAAAATAAAAAAAAGGAAATGGTAAAATGTAATTGCTGCTAAATGTCTTTCATATATTACTAATGTCACAGAATCTAAGTTCCCTACCTGCACGAGATTGTGAGTTCAACTTCAGAGGTAGGATCCGAAGCTGATCCGGGCAAAAACCTTGCCATTATTTTAAGTGAAACAATATTATTTCTTTATACCGTTTCCTTCATAAATGTTAACTGCTTTCACGTTCCTAACCTATCATTAACAGCAGAGGCTACGCCCATTTAAATTTCCCCTAAAAGCTTAATGAAAAACGAACTGAAAAGAAACTTATGGATATAGGTATACGCTTTTTAGCAATAATTCTGTAAACTACACGTTTCATTATACATTGCTTCTAAAATCTGTCATTTAAACTTATTTCATTTTCGGCATTCGTACTTTCGTAGTTCGCTCTTCTACTGTTTAAACTCTTTTAACTTAGGACTGCATAGGACCAATCAGAGAGATCTGTTCCTACTCCGCATTTTCACTAGCGTGTAAGCCCATTGGCTTAGCTGCTGAATTGAAAGTGTAAGGTCAACTTTGTTGTGCCGAAACTACGTAAGCGTAATGGAGTTGGTAGTATTATGAAATGGATGCGGGCGTAACCTGTACATATTTTGACAGAAGTTACATTTCAATCAATTGAATGGTAAGTTTGGCATGTAACTCATTTACTTAGCATTTATATAAAGCATAAATATTTAAGCGCAAGAATGCCGTCTTGCAGACAATTTTAACAAGGTTTTGAATTTTGCTAGGTTACCAGAGATAAGAGCTACGGAAGTTCAAGTTTTACAATATTTTGAATGAGCTAATGCTATGTGAACTTGGTTTTCTGAATTAGTGAATTAAAACCTTTGGTAGTTCCGCTATTTTTAGTGACCCTCTTTTACCTGTGTTTTACACATGACATCAGGTCATTATTGATGTAGTTTAATAAGTTAAAACTTCACAGCAAATTTTCTTCATATATAAAAGAACCTGGCCTATTAAGAGAAGCGGTTTACTTTCTCAGTTCAGACTTTGAAAGTATATATACCAACATAAAATGCTACATATTTGCTAACTTGTGAAATAGTAAAATCCTTGAATAAATGTCATTAGAAGTATTTTGTCTCTTAGTTAAGTCATTTGACAACATAAATCACAATCTATTGCTGCAAAAGTTATTGTTTCAATTATATCTCTACGTAAATTGGTTAAGATCTCACTTTACAAAAAGATTCCAAAAAACCAGGTTAATTGTTTGATTCTACCGAGATTACTAAATGTTTCTCACAGGTTCTGTACTCAGACCTCTATTATTTTTAATATTTATAAATAACTTGTCCAGTAATCTAAACATTCAACGCTCTCTGCAGATAAAATAACTGTTCTTATACACCACACACACATACATACCAGCAGTTAAGAAATTCTATCAGTAAAAGATTTGAATGGCTCAACATTTAGCTGAACCAAATAAACTGTTATTTAACTACGATAAAACTTAAGTTCAAGACTAGGTATGTGCAAATAAACTAACAATCAGATACAGCAATTTCATTTAAGTATCCAATATAACATTTCTTCAGCTCCAGATGCATTGAGAGTTCAGCTGCAGAAAACACTATGCCTATATTTGGGACCTTGGTTTATTTCTGTTTTATTCCTAGAGATGGCACACTCTTGCACACTCAATTCACAGCTGCCAACATATGATTAGCATAAGATGGTTAGTGAATTATTCATAAAACCAACTACTATGATTTGTCATGAACTCGTGACCACGTGACTTAGGGGTCTAATAAGCAGCAAAGTGCAGTTGATGGATTGAGGGTCCTAGCCACAACTGTGAAACAATTGGACATAGTCAAGGGATTATTGAAATTAATTTGCAGGATTATAAGGAAATGAAAATTCCTGTATCTTGTGTGGGGAAACAAATCGATAAAAGATAATGCCAATGCTAGCAGTTTTAGAGTTTGGTCAAGTTTGCAGCACCCACCCAGCATGCTCCATAAGGGACAAAATGACCATGTTTGCTCTTACATGATAATTTTCGCTATAAAAATATCATTTAAAAAGGGTGGCAAGTGGGTACTAGGCTTTCAAAGTGAACACATCTACTCCTTACATCTATAATAAGGTATTTATGATGTCCTGTTTCACTTATTTTACTCTTTTAATGCTAGTTTTGCCTGTTCCTGTTCTATTTAATTAGAAGTTATTAAATCTTGAAAACTCCTCATGTGGGAACTTACGTGATTGCTGTAAAAGTTTCCTGAGAAATAAAGGTCTTAAATGAATGCAAGAGATATTCCCTGGACCAAATCTTACAGTCCACACCTTCCCAACTTAGAAACTTATAGAGCCAAAGCAGGTGCCTTAATGAGGGGGAATCAGGTAAACATGCTAAGTATATGGCAAAGGTCTCAAAATGAGTTGTCTTCATTGGATAATATGGGGGTTTACCCTATACTGATGTTTCAGCTATGCTTTGCAACTTGAGACCAAAACATAAGTAACTTCCACTGTTTGGTTGCAAATGTTGGCAACATGTGGACAGTTGCAGTCATGTTCCCATGAACTATTCAGAACTTTAACCCTTTGCCTAAATAAAAATCATACTACCAAAATTTTGCTTTGTACTAAGTTAACTTAAAATCTGTTAATGTTCAGTGTAATCATGCAGTGTGTTTTATAACTATATGAACTATCCTTAAGCTTTGCTTACAATAGGACTTAACAAATACTGTTAGACATCTATATTAATTGTATTACACTACGTACTGTTCGATAGTTCTACTTTCTAGTATTCCATTTTGTTTTATACTGCTCGAAATCATTAGTAGAACATCTGTAATAAATTGCACCCTACTGCAGCAGCTACTGAATTTGAAAGAAGAGCAGTCATTCTGTTCTCAGCATTACACTTAAGTTGTCAAGGTTCAAGATCCTGCTTTTTCTTAAAGATAAAGATTTGTAGATAGTCAACATGAAAAATTCAATGCCATGGCAAAAACCTTAGCCTATATACGGCTAGTGTGAAGAAATGGTTAATTTGCATCAATTAACTGAAATAAGAGTTAAATTATGAAGCCCTGGGACTCAGGTACTTACGATAGTAAGTAGCCACAAATGGTGTATCTCAAATGCGAGAGCCCCTAGTGGTCTACTGGGGAAATATACAAGTCAAATGGAGAATTTAATGTCGTGACTGCAGTTTGAGCATGGTAGCTCAATGGTTTAGAGCAATTGGACGGAAACTAGGAGATCCATGGTTCAAATCCCGGCCATGGCATTGAATTTTTCATGTTGACTATCAAAACCCTTAGCCTATATACAGCTAGTGTGAAGAAATGATTAATTTTCATCAATTAACTAAAATAATGATTTGTAGTTTATATATTTCAGACAAATTACAATAAGCAGTTCAGATTTAGTCTAATATCATTTTTGTGATTTCGGAGTTTGCCTACACAGCCATACCTAGTAAGATATCAAAATATTAGAGGCATTAAATAAAACAGAAGGGTTAATCACATTGATGTCAGCATTGTAATGTGTCTGTTTGAACATCTCTTGAAACAACAGGAGCTGAAGCAATTATCATTGCATTGATATGATAATCATTCAGTAAGTTTGAAAGAGAAAAATTAAGATTAATTTACTAAAATGGATGTATCATTGGATTGCACATTTTTTTGTGAGAAAAATTAGTTACAACATTAGCAACTTGCTGTGGTGACACACATTTTCCTCAATGGAGCTGGAAATAGAGCACTTTCATGCAATAATTTTACACAGTTTAAATGAGACTCAGTCGCAGACTTTTGAAGTGCTCTTTCCCATTCTGCAATTTCTCAGTGTTTTCAAGAATTCAGAAGAGACCAAACTTTAGACTTTAGATAAGCGGTTGTCTCTCTACAGCTTTGACTGAGAAGAACATAGCTGCTATGGTAAAAATAGTCGTTTAGTTGCTTGACATTTAAAGAAATTGAGGCAATCGTGCAGATTGACCTCAATGGTTTCCAAAATATGCATGGTTATCTTCTCATAAGGGAGGTGTTGGGTGCCCAACAATTTAACTGATGCACGAAAGCCCATCCATTTTAAATGTTATGAAGAAATGCTTGCTAGATTAAAATGTAGGCAATTCTCTCAGTGGGTTTCTGACATTGCCACTGGCGATGAAATTTAGATTTACTAGTGTGACCTGGAGACTTAAGCATCAGTTGACTGTGTAAAAGAAAATAGTGGGCATTTCCCTATGTAAATCTTATGTGGCTACCATTCCTTTTGTGGATCAAAGGACGATTACTGCTCACTTGTGTACAACAGTTCGCTTACCACAAGTTTTTTAGAAGGTTCATGAATTGCACACAAGATGGGATATGAGGAATGCACACACAATCAATACAGCAATCCAGTTTCTGGAGTCAAAAGAGGAAGAAATGAAGACTGATGTACCTTACAGTTCTAATTTGGCACCATATGGCTACTGTCACCAAAAATCATAAATATTGCAAAATGCCATAAAATCGTAAAAACAGTGAATTTAAATAAAAGATTAATATTCCAATGTCTACCAGCACATTGTGGAATACATGGTAATGTAACAGCTGACTTTCTGGCCAAAAAAGCCAGTAAAATTAGGTCAAATTCATTTATGATAAAGCCATCACTCTTATCTAAGGAATAATTGTATCAGAATAAAAAAAAATTAAAGAAGATAATATATTACAAACAAAAGGAAAACTATGGGAAGATTTATGCAACAGCACAACTAGAATAAATACACGACCAAGAAAATCCTCTGTACCAACTTTTAGACGTCTAACAGGCCACATCTGTCTCGATAAACATTTATTCAGGATTGGTATAGTGAGATCTGTGTCCTTTCTGTACATTTCAAGAAGATATGGATGGAGACCACCTACTCCGCTGCCCAACCTTGAATCGGCATACCAACATGACATAAAAAATACTGGAGTGCATGAGAGCAAATGGCTTCATTGCCAACTACTTAACATTAGGTACCAACCATCTTTTGTTACCCACAGTTCAAGCTCTGGTGTGTGTGTGTGGTATTTAATACCGGCTTTTACTACATGTGGCACCGCAGACATGACACTGATGATACATGAATGAAGAGGGAGCACAAGTGGAATGAAATGGCTGGGGAAATCGATCTGGACAAAACCTGCTCCAGTGCCATGTTGTCCACCACAAATTTCACTTTGCGGCCACCTAGGATCAAACCCAGGCCGCTTTGTTGAGAGTTGAGTGGTCTAACCACTCATACATGGTGTGGCCTAGTCCAAACACTGAAGAAGCAGTTGCACTGTATAAAAGTGAGCTTTAAGGCCTTCATGGAAATGAGTGCTTTCAAAAGTGGTCTGAGAATGAGAAAGGCATATAGGATAATAAACAATTTGAAAATCTCTACTGATTTTTTTATCAAGTATAGTTTTTGTGAATCTCATAACTTTCATAGCGACCCTCATATGCAATAGCAAACTTTTGTAAAACTAATCAAATGAGAGGAATGTGTTGCACCTTTATGGAATGAGAAAAAGACATTGATGTTATTGATATTTGTACCCAATAGTTACAAGTTTTCATTTACATAAAACGTCTTAATTTTGTCCTATCCTTTTTACAAACTCTGTTACTTGTATCTTTACAATGAGCTTCACACCCTGTCCT
This sequence comes from Mantis religiosa, assembly GCA_030765055.1. Taxonomy (NCBI): domain Eukaryota; kingdom Metazoa; phylum Arthropoda; class Insecta; order Mantodea; family Mantidae; genus Mantis; species Mantis religiosa. Next base: position 129,804,061 of record CM060953.1, on the reverse strand, counting down.
TTTTGTGTCACTGTAGAGCCCTTGAATTCTCTTACCCTTCTAAATGTTACATCCTCCCCTTTCTTTGCGTCTCTCTTTAGTTCATTATTATCCCTTTGTTCCTTTTTTCCGGTTTCCCCATTAATATTTTTACTACCACAATTTTACCTTCCATTTTGTCTCATTTCGTGTCGCATACCTTTTCTCTTCATTGATCCAGTTCTTCACATTGTACTAAATAATGTACAATACTCTCTCTTCTCATCACATAATTTGCATACTTCTGCAGTTGAAACTTGAGAAACATAGCTCCTGTTCTCATCCATGCCATCCCTTCCTTTCCCTGTCTATTGCAGTCTTCCAGATACTCCTGTCCTGCACATTCTGTTTTTAGGGTCTATAGGACCTTAAATTGTTTTATGTACCTCTTCATATGTCTTTGTAGGCCCCTCCATTCCTTAACATTTTCCCAGAAGTCTTATATCTTTCTTGTAATTTCCATATGTCTCCTCTTCCCATATTTTTCAGTGTTTTCTGTACTTTACTCCAACTGTTTGTTTGCCATTTTTCTTTGCTTATCCATACAGAGTCTTAAAACGTTACCCTCTTGTTAGAGCTCTATATCAGAAGTTTATGATTCTCTTATTATTCTTGTTCTTATCTTTCGTATTTTGAATAGTGCTGCATTTCTTGGTGCTCCTCTTGAAAGATCTAATAATTCTGTACAAAATAATTTGTAAACATTCTCTGTTCTGTTATGTATTATTTCTTCCCCCACCGTCAGATTTCTGTGGCACATAATTTTATCTTTTCTACTATTTTCTGTGCCCTGGCCACTTTTATTGCTGTTTAACCTTATTCCCACACCTTGAACACCAAGTTTTCTCCTCAATATACCATTCCCCATCCTTAATTAGCTTACTTGGTATTTGCACATCAATAAATTTTACTCGTTTACTTGCTGCTTTTATTCCTCATTCTTCATAATTTTTTCTCCTTGATTCCTCATTGTAATCCCATCACCTTTTTGTTCACTGTTAATAAGTCATCTGCATATAGTAATCCGGATATCCCGTTATTATTGAGCAATGGTTAATGCATTTCCTTATTACTCTGTTATACGATCTATAAATAAATTGAATAAAATGGCAACTTGTTAGTTGTGAATAGGATATTTATTTGTACAGTTCAACTTTCACAATTGCAGATATAATTATATTGAGTATAACAAGCTCCTTAAGGGAAAAAATTGTCACATCGGTGACCACGGGGCTTGTCTTTGGCGGTCTTGGGACCGGCAACGAAGTAGTTTGCTTGTGAATATCAGAGTTGTGTTTAGATTCGTCGTGCAGTTCTGTGTAAGAGGTGAAACTTCCGTCTGTCAGAAAGATTACCAGCATAAAGGTTGCTTGCTGAAAAGACATCGTAGAGACGTGTATTGTATTTGTGTTAAATGGTTGCTTGTATGTTACCATTGAGTCAACGATTTTGGTGAAAATAAACTAGTTTGAGGCTTACTTCTGCATCCTTAATAACAATAATTTGAAACAAACATGTAGTCGGGAGGCCATCCAGCGATGGTCCTGAAGTTCCGATGGAAATACTGACTGCATCCTTTGTCAAAATAGTTATGCACCAGTTAGTACCTAAAGCATTTGTTCAAAGTAAACAGGGATATTATACCAGGTGGGTCAGCTGCCCCTATTTATTTTTGTCTATATAACCCGCAGTTTGTATACGGTGCACGGTTTTAGAAGGCATGTGAGCTGAACCGATGCCTGCACACTGGCTGCCCTGTTCCCAACTGATGCCCCAGAGAGCAAAAGATACGAAGAGGGAATGAGGCAAGTTACATTTGTCTTCTGACAAATTGTCAGTAGGTAAACTTACGAGCAAATGATAATTATGATATAAACTGTAACATTCAGTATTAACATGCTTATTTACTAAAAGTGACGTACCTGGATTTCTGAAAACGACGAGTTGTTGGCTTAAATGAAGGTCTACCAATTTCTGTGCTAGAAGATTTGCCCTGTTTTACAATACGTAACACAGTGTGTACATTCACATTGCACCCTCTGTTCGTGAGTACCTGGCTTTGTGAAAAATTGTTACGTGTCACTCACTTCCTCAGATGACAATTCCGTAAAGTAACTGTACACTATAAAAATATTTCTGGCCTGGCAGCGTAGTGGCCGGGTACGTCAATGGAAACAAGCTTTGAAAGTGACATTGTTAACAGTTCACAAAACGCAATGTAAACATGTGAATTTTCTGCTTATTATCACGGTCACATACCTACACTCAATTTGCTTTACTCACTGGTCTTGAACCGAACATCAAAGAATACGCCCGCTACTGTACTGCAGTGCTCGTTCTCAGTTAATGTGTGAACTAAATATATGCTATTTCTAACGACAATTCGTAATATTTTACTCAGTAATGCGTAATGAAAAGAAATAACACACAGGCAAGATTGGAAGTTGAAGCATCCATAAGCTAAACACGGGAGTGAGGTGTTTACTCTCGAAGCATAACTCAAAACCATACGTCGTAGAAAATGAAATTTGTACAGGCTGCCTCAAAAATTCTTGCCGCATATTCCAAGGCATATTTCAATGTCGAATTTCCAATAATAATTTTGGGCGCATGGAAAAGAGAAATCTCTGTTGCTCACGCTTGTGCTGTGCTTTTCGAACTAGGCAACCCTGCACGCCTATGATAGGTCAGTCGCTGAAGGCGACTCCTCCCTAGCTCCGCCTCATAAGCCTTCTAGAACCAGACTCTTATAGCACATAAGCCTTTATTGCTGTTCTGCCCTTCTGTTCGGTATTATACGCACCCACCATTAACACTTACAGCCCCGAATGAGGACCAAGGAACTGCGAAAAGATTAAATAAACGACGGCTTTTCATGCGTTTATTACTAGGTGATAAACGAATGCTTTCCCAAAGAGCGACATAGAAGACGTAGCAGCTGGTCGAGTGGGTTAGCTACTGGAATATGTGGTGCAAATGTTAGGTTCAAAACAGCGTTACATTGTTTTACTTTTTTTTCTCCTAGTCTTTATTTCCTGTATTTTAATTAATAATTTATTTATTATTGCTATTGGTTCTCTTGTGAGCCAAAGACAAAAAGAATTACAATCCGATAATTAGAGATCGTGTTTAACTTTGTCCCTTATAGTCTGTATCGTATCTGTTGTAAACCACGTTACCTAGTTAGCTTTCATTTTTAAGAAGCATATCGACTATATTAAATCTAACAGTTTTTGTTTCATGCTTAAATCTTATGTTTCACTTCTTCTACTGACAAAGAAGTTGTGAACATGTTAAGTTCTCGGTTAAACAGAAAAGTAAATTGTCAAGTGAGTGAGTGTGTAGTGTTTTAGGGCCCGTCGATAACAAGGTCATTTGGGCCCGAAGTCAACTCTAAAAACTAAAAGTACACAAAGTTAAAAAGATAAAATAAAAACACTCAACTATTAAAAGTACATAAAAAAACTCATTCCAGTTATAATAATTTAAAATCTATAAAATTAATAAATATACAATTCAAGTCAGACTTGTTTATTAAAACCGATTTCAGAAACAAACCGCAGTGCTTTAACCACGGCCACTGGGTCGTCCCCTAAATCACCGAGCAAGTTAGTCCCCAAGCCCAAAGACTGGCGAACGCGGGCGTACTGCGGGCAATCGAGCAGTACATGCCTCACAGTGAGGCGTACTGCACACAAAGGGGCCGGTTCCCCTCTTAACAGATGGTCATGAGTCGCTCGTGTGTGCCCAATTCTCAGCCTGGTGAGTATCACCTCGGCCCGCCGGTTATCCCTGCAGGAAGTTGGCCAGGGTTGTACGCTCTCCTTTATCGCCCGGAGTTGTGTGCCTTCCAAAGCTGTCCAGGATTGCTGCCAAGCAGATAAGAGTTGGCGACGGAAAAAACTTGCACATCCTGGTATGGCACCGTAGTTGTTAAACTCCGGGGCAAACGGCAAGCGGACTTAGCAGCCGCGTCCGCCTCCTCGTTCCCGGAAATGCCCACATGGCCTGGGGTCCAAGTAAAAACAAAATGGTATCCGCGACTGAGCATTTGCGAAATCTGGGCCTGTATTTTTAAAACAAGGGTGTGAGCGGCAGTGTGCTGTTGCAAGGCCTGAAGAGCACTTAAGAGAGTCAGTGCAAACGATAAAAGAGCCAGGAACTAACTTGCAAATAAAAAGGAGCAAATAGAAGATGGCATACAGCTCTGCGGAGAAAACTTAAGTGGAGTCCAGAAGGCGAAATTTATGAGCCTCACCGTTAATGAAGAACGCGCAACCCGTAGTGCTACCTAACTGAGAACCGTCTGTAAAGACCGGAACATAGGGTAACGGCCCAGTAGTTCGGCAAAAAGTTGTTGGAACACCGAATGTGGAGTAGCGAGTCTAGAGTTGCTGGAAAGAGCGAGATCGAACCGCGCACGATCGAACTGCCAAGCAGGATAAGTGCTGATGGACGACCTCTCCACGCGAGGCATTCGGAGGCCATGCGAATGTAGGAGATCCCGAAATCTTATTCCCATGGGGCGTGTCCGAGAACCAGGGCGCTTATAACGGTGGACTAAATCTGGACACAGAACTGGTTTGAAACAAGGATGATTGGGGTAACTTGCCAATTTCGAGATGTATGAGCAGAGTAACAGCGAGCGACGAATATGGAGTGGAGGTTCGCCTGAGTCTGCATACAGGCAGTCGACTCGAGTGGTGCGGAAAGCTCCTGTGGCAAGGCGGATACCAGTATGATGCACGGTGTCTAAAAGGCGAAGTTTAGAGGCGGTCGCTGCGCCATAAATAAAACTGCCGTAGTCCAGCTTGGACCGAACCAGAGAGCGGTACAGCCTCAACATTACCGTGCGATCGCCCCCCCCCCCAAGATGCTCCAGATAATACCTTCAGCACCCGAAGAGAACGATCGCAAGAGGCTCGAAGGTGACGATTGTGGTGCTCCCAGTTGAGTTGTCTGTCCAAGTAGAGGCCCAAGAACTTCAGGTGCGAGACAAATGGCAGGGGTGTGCCGTTCAAATGAAGATCAGGAGGCGGGTGAATACCTCGTAGGCGGTGAAAGTGGATACACTGTGTCTTCGCAGCTGAAAAGCGGAAGCCAGTTTGAAGCGCCCAAGCTGCTAGCTGGGTGATGGTCAGCTGCAATTGGCGCTCAATGTGATCTATGTTGGCTGACCTATAATAAACTGCGAAGTCGTCAACATAGTGATGATGGAATTCCGCTTCGAACGGCACTAGTGATGCCGTTGATAGCTACGGCAAAAAGGGCGACGCTCAAAATCGACCCTTGAGGTACGCCGTTCTCCTGTATCCGCTCCCGGGATATCGTGTTTCCTATGCGGACACGAAAACGGCGAAGTTTTAAAAAGTTGCATAGGAATTCGGGTAGATGACCACGCATACCGTAACCATGTAGGTTACGGAGTATGCCGTACCGCCAAGTGGTGTCATATGCCTTCTCCAGGTCGAGGAACACGCCCACGGCATGCTGTTTCAGTAGAAAGGCATCGGAAATATACCCCTCAAGGCGTGTTAGATTATCGACACTTGAGCGATGGCGACGAAAACCGCATTGCAAGTTGGACAGATGGTTATGTTTTTCTAGCCACCAATTTAACCGAGCGTTTATCATTCACACAAAGGTCTTACTAATGACACTCGTCAGGCAGATGGGGCGGTAGCTAGATGGAAGGGTACGATCCTTCCCGGGACGAGGGATTGCAATGACAATACCCTCTCGCCAGGAGGAGGGAAAAACCCGCTCATGCCAAATGCGGTTATAGATGTTTAAAAGGAAACATAGTGCCTCAGATGGAAGATGTAGCAGCATCTGTCGGTGTACGTCATCGCGACCTGGAGAGGAATCCTTTGCTAACGCTAGAGAATGGGCGAGCTCGGCAGCAGTAAAAGGTTGGTTGGACGGCTCGGTGCAGTCACTATTAAAATTAAGTGGTACCCGTTCCGCCTTTTCCTTAATAGGCAGGAAGAGAGCGTCATAGCGGGCAGTTTGGCTAGTAGCAGCAAATGTGGTAGCTAGGGCTTCAGCTATGTCCTGCTCGGTGGTGCACATGGAACCGTTGATGGCAAGGCCGGGAATTACCGTCCGGCGATACTTGCCATACATCCGCCGAACAGCTGACCATACTTGTTGGGTAGAGCTGCGCCGGGAAAGGGAAGACACATAGGCTTCCCAAGATTTACGCTTTGCGTTGCGCAGTATAAAACGTGCCCTATCAAGAGAACGTTTGTAGGCGACGAAGTTCCCTTCCGTCGGGTGCCGCTGAAAAACGCGCAAAGCACGTTTGCGTGCTGTGACAGCCAAACTGCATTCCTCAGACCACCACGGTACAGGGATACGACGTGGTGTAGATGAACCTCGAGGAATGCTGGATTCTGCAGCGAGCAGGATCGAGCAAGTAAAATGTTCGACCATTGCATCGATGGTGTCGAAACCATCGTCGATGAGGTGTATGAGGGAATGGAATTTTCCCCAATTAGCTTTTTGAAATAATCCAGCGAGGATGTCGAGAAGGTACACATTGGCGGCCAGAAAAATGAATGTTAATGGGGTAATGATCACTGCCGAAGAGGTCGGAAAGTACTGACCACTCAAGTAGTGGTACTAATGACGGACTGCAGAAAGAAAGGTCTAGTACGGAATATGTACCATAAGCGGACGTTAGGATTGTCGGGTCACCAGTATTTAGCAGAAGCAGGTCAGACTTATCGAAGACGTCTACGAGGAAGCATCCACGGGCGTCATCAGTGTCTGATCCCCAGAGCATCTATTTGGCATTCAAATCTCCCAAAAGGAGTAGTGGTGAGGGGAGCTGAGCCAATAGAGCTAGAAGATCACGCTCTGGAACTATACTGAGCGGCGGCAGGTACATGTTACAGATGGTAAAACTGATGCTCTCCAGCTGTATCCGAAGGGCCCCAGCTTGCAATGGTGTGGTGAGAGGAACGTTGGCGGCGGTGATGTTAGGCGCCACTAAGGTAGCAACGCCACCGCTTGCATGCATACCTGCAAGAGAATCGCTTCTAAATGCCGAAAAAGAGTGAAGGTGTAACGAGTGATTGGGATGTAAGTGGGTTTCCTGGAGACAAATAATTGACGGTGACCGTTGAGAAACTAAATGTTGTAGGTCTTAAGCACGAGCTCGAAAGCCATTGACATTCCACTGGATTATTTCCATTTAGAGAGATTTATTGGGCTGTCTTAACTTTTTTCTTCACCTTGGATGACTTGGGGCCCACGATGCGAAAGGCGCTAGCGTCCTCTCCAGATGTACGAGAGTCAGAAGAACTCCTTCGGCTCGCTGAGCGAGACCGGGATTTCTTCGAAGGTGTGCGACTGCGTGATCTATGTGATGGCTGCGATCGGTTTCTTACAAGCACTACTTGGTTAGCAGTACTTGTGGACGGCTTGGGTACTGGTGTCTGTAAGGTTGAAGTGGTGGCGGTGGCGGTGGTAGTAGTGGTGCTGTTGGTAGCTGTAGGTGTGTTTCGAGACTTGGGAGGAGCCGCTAGAACATCGGTCTGTTTGGAGGCGTGAGCAACAGGGATGTGTTGGACGGCAACAGTGGTACCAGGAGTGCGGCGGACGGCTGATGCATAGTTGCTGGTGGTAGCGGGCTTCAGTTGTTCGAAGCGCCGTCGTGCCTCAGGAAATGTGAGGCGTTCCTTAACGCGCAGCTCCTGAATACTCTTCGTCCAGGAATCGTGGACACTGTTGCGAGCTCGACGGATGATCTCCGCCACAGTTAACGCAGCATGGAGTTCGGCTGCAGTTCGGGTCTTCGTGAGCCGGAAGGCCACATCGTTCACACAGAGCTGGATGGTTACACGAGTCCTTAGTATGTCCGAAGCACTGGCACTGAAAACAGCGCATGGGGTTCGGCACGTATTGACGGACGCTACCACGTTCATAACCACAGTAGATGTATTCTGATAATTTCGTGCCTGAAAAAGTTAGAAAGACCATGCGGAGTGGGTATTCCTTGCCATCTTGTTTGCGGGTTAATCGGTAGGCTTGTCAGACCAGCTGATCTGAGAGGCAGCTAACGATTTCCTCATTGGCGAGACCATCCAAGCTGGAGGTGGTGACTACTCCTCTGCAAGTGTTCAGCGATTTGTGTGGAGCTACCCGGATTAGGTAGGAGCCCAACAAATTCGCTTTCTGCAGCTTCTTAGATTGGTCAGCACTGGTAATCTCTAATAATAACGTACCGTCTCGGAGGCGCGTCGCATTTTTAACAGGGCCACTGATCTTATCTACTTCACGCTTTATATAGAACGCACTCAAATCTTTAAACGTTTTGCCATTACATGCCAAGGTTATTACCAAAATTGGGTCAATGAAAGAGGGTTTGCGCGAATACATTTTGATTAGGACCCCCATCCGGAACCGTCGGCGTCAGCCTGCCATCCGGGGGTTGAACAAAGAAAGACACCGAATCTTCACGGTCTGTGCCGTCATGGGGATCCCACCCATGACCGATCTCATTTGTACCTCAGAAAAGCTATCCTTCCACATCCACTGCTTGTCCGTATGGGTAAACCGTTCACCACGCACACCCCGGCTTTAAGCCCCTACCACAGGGATAACCGCCTATGGCTCCCCACTTTAGGCCGCGCTGCGTATAAAAGGCACACGCGGATTCAGGGGACTTGTGGTTGATTACACCGGTGTTCCGTCAGCGGTAACACGTCCGGTCCGTGATACTAACCCAACGGCACACGGCCGGCGGGAGATTAACACAGACCGGGCCCTCAAGGAGCTACGTGAGTGTACTTGACGGTGTGGACGGGCTCCGCACCTAAGGCTACACATAGGGGCAGTGCGAAGGGTCCGCTCAACCTTCACTTTTGAGACCTCCGGAGAGCACACATGTCGGAAGCCGCGCTGAAAGCCGTGGGACAGAACCACGGAGATAGGACATATCCCTGCTGGTGAGACAGGAGTTATAAATCTAAGACCTTAAGTGCTAATAAGTATAATAAAAAATTAGAAGGGGAAGAAGATGATGCTTACTGATCAGCAGTAGCAGAGCATGGCGCAGTTGATGGAGGTGAGGGGGATGAATTGAGGGTGAGTGGCTAGGGACCCCGGGATCGCCAATCCCGTACCCACCGTAGTAGGTCCCTGGGGAGGAAAACCAGAGCCTCTTCTGCCAGTTTCGGGGTTACTGATGGGCCTTATCGGCAAACCGTAGCGGTCCTGGGGTACACCAAGTCCACACCGTGCATCACCCATTCACTCACTCCCCTACTTCCTGTTGCCCACCCCTCGGGACGAGGTCCGCAGAGGTTGGATTTTGAGGGTCAGTAAATTGTCAGAGGTTGTGGATTTCAACAACGCAGTAAATGTTCAAAATGACGATCCCCTTCACTTGGGTACGTTTCCGTAGATACCTTCTTGTATGGTGTAGCTTGCGCGATGTAATCTACCTGCATTCTTCATTTATGAGTGCCTGTAGATGATTAAGCTTTGTTATTCTCGAACTTAGGCCCGTTCCTTTAAGTAACCCAACAAAAAGAAATGTGGGGTGAGTTCAGGTGATCTAACAGACTAAGCAGTGGGCCCCCCTCGGTCATTTCATTTTTTGTGGATGTTATTCCTTACAACCTTACAACCATGACCAGTGTGATTGAGCTCCTTTTCTGATGGAACCACATTTTTGTCCTTTTCACTGATGACATATCTTCTAATTGCAATAACAACTCTTCTTCCAGAAATACAAAGTACCGTGGTCCTGCAAGGGCGCCTTCAAAAAAGTGTTTCTACTAGCCGATCGCCTAATATTCCGCACCAGACATTGATGCTACATTGTACCTGGAATGAAGCTTCTCTCATCCAGTGAGGATAATGCATATTATGGCGAATAACGGTTCCGTTATTGTGGAATGAGGCTTCATCACTTAAGAGAACGATTCCTAAAAAATCTCCATCCTTTTGCTCTTGTTGCTTTAACCACTGTGCATAGATCACTCGTTCTTGAAAGTCTTGTCAGTGGAAAGCCTGATGTAGTTGTAGATGATACGGATGAAGTTTATTACGGTGCAATATGAGAACTGAGAACTGACATGCAGATCGTGTGCAATGACCCTCAAATTTGTATGTGGATTATAAGACCTAAAGCTTTCCTGGCGACGAATATGCTCAAGTTCTCGGGAAGCAAGACAGGTGAGAAGACGATTAGAAATCGACGTTTCGTCAGTGTGCATCTCTCCCTCCATCAGGATATTATATATATCCAGTGATTCATTTGTTGTTATAACATTTAATAAATATCCTGATGGGAGAAATGCACACTTCCGAAACGTCGATTTATAATCGTCTTCTCACCTGGCTTGCTTCCCGAGAACAACTTGAGCATGGTATGTGAATTGTTTTCTGTTGCGTTTCGATAGCGTCTTCATTGTCTCCCATTGCTACTGGAGCTTCGTAACCAGGTAGTGTTCTTCCACATGACCCTGTGTGATGAAGTCGTCTTTCAACCCTTCGAAAATTCCGCAGTGGCTGGTCCCGTAGCTCAGTCGGTAGAGCACCTGCCTGCCGTGCTAGGGGTCCCGGGTTCGATTCCCGGTGGTGGGTTTGGGGATTTTTCTCCGACCAAGATAATTCCCCATCTTCTCCAGAGTCTGGAAGTATGAATGAGAGTGTGAATGTGTGCGTGATCTAATGATTAAAAACCAAAGATAACAAGTTGACACCTTCAGTATGTTCCAAAGGAGAATGGCCGCCGATATGACCATAGCAGTTAAAGGCGGGGTATAAACGGAACAAGGAAAAAAAATTCCGCAGTAGTTGCCCTCCTTTCTAGAAACCGTTCTTCATATAGGCGTTTTGCTGACGGCATTACACCTCGTTTCTCCATTGGTCAACAGCATGTCAACATACTCGTCGATTGTATACATAAATAACTCATGACACGACAACCATTGAGCCCAGGCCTGCCAATCCGACTGCCGGCCTAACGCCCACATACGCAAGGGAGAGGTGGGCGTTCATCCAACGGATACGGCGAGATGTGTTCAGCATCTTGGCATCCCATTCGGAAAGTTGGCTTCTGCAGCCAGGGCCGCTTACCTATCGTAAATGCTTCGATTTCCTCACGATGCTGAATGGGCATCGGTCGTATACCCGGGACTTAAAATCCGCACTCGCAGGGGTGAGATCGATCCCAGGCCGCATTCCATGGCAGGGAACCAAAGCATGATGCCTTAGCCCACTACGCAACGGCGCAGGACCGATTGTATACATACCGTGACTTTGTGGGTTCGTAGAATCAAAAGTCCAATTTGCAGGAATTTTAAATGTTCTTTATTTCCGTAGAAATACACTGATCAATTCTCATGTAACAACATTACGTCACATACACACCACAATCTACGAAGGTCGATGACAATAAACAACATTCTGATCAGCTCTCATTACAACGCTCTTGTTACTCAACTGACTCTTGGCGAGTCGTCGCCTTCTTAAATACCTCACTGATAATTTCGAGAGATTTCTGGACCAAACAGGAATCGAATGTTATATCACCTTCCAGAAGCGTAACCCTATCTGTGCCGGCAGATCTTTTATCTCGCGCTATCTTTATTTGTTCCGGCATACTCCATATCTCCAGCCCCTTTGTGTACACAAGCCGCGCTATCGCGATCGGGTTCGCGACAATACTTATAATTATGACAGGAACCCTGCAAGTATTGATGCAGGCGCAAATAGCTAAAGCCATTTTGCATTTGTGAAGTGTTTGAAACTTGGTTGAATGCGTCAAGCACAATACCGACCATAATAAAATACCTACTATACTATACATTTATATTTATCTGCCAGTGGAAAACATTGCAATTATTGTATTTTGTAAATATCTACAATGTAAAAATGTCATTTGTATCATATCAAATTATAGGCTCCAAGAGCTAAAACAAAGGATAATAAAATTTTTGATCGGATTTGAACGTAACTTGAAGTGACAGAGGGGTAAGTTACCTCAGACCACCTTGAAACTTGTCACGCTTTTTACAGCTTCATACAGTGTAGATGCTCGTTTTGGTAGTTTTAACGCAAAAAAAAAAAAACGCATCCCCATTACAATTACTGTATGAGTTAAAACTGCCGTAATTTGTGACTGAAGCGAAAACAATCTACCTATATAGCATTTGTTTACATGGCTGTACAACGAAGGCATGTTTGCTGAAGATTTAAATCCAGTTAGTCCCACTGTGTAGATCTGTCATTTTGTGTTCCAGTGTTATCATCTGATGCATGTGATAGATTGTACCTTCAGGGGCATGTTTAAAGGTGTGTGTGAGTGTACGTTAATGAATAAAATTTTGCAAACTCATCTAAAATTCCTACTGCAGCACTCTGTGTGTGGGTACAATGTTTTTGGAATCGACATCATGGTGATTGCTTTCTGTTCCACACAACACTTATGCACTGTGTTACCTACCCCTCTATAAACTGTTCTGCAGATTATCCATTAGAAGGCATTCAAGAAAGGCGTGACATTTCTCGTTTAGTACGTTGCATAAATTCAAAAATAGATAGAAGCAGGTGACTTACCTGGTATAATTGATTCAAACAAACTATGCATTTTCAAAGACAAGGAAAGATCAGTTAATCTTGATGCTTGTAACATTAATTAAAGCTGCAAAAACTGGATCATCGGGAAATACCCAGCCAGTCAGGAAATGAAATTAAGAAAAGTAAAAGTTCATGGACTATAAGGAGTGTTAGGCAGAGAAACGCGCTTGTTGTATCACCTGTATTGCTTATTGCACAATTTAAGCATTGTTCGATTCAAGAGTCTCCATTACTGGCTCCATTGTTTCTTCCATTTTTTGGAACACTGCATGGTATGAATTTTGTAGCATGGCACACATAGTTTTTAAACTCCTCTGTGGTTTGCAAATGCCATTCTTTCAGTGTGTTTTTAAGTTTGGAAAACAACAAAATCTTTTGGGGCTATATTTGGAGAAAAGGATGGATGTGCCATAACAGGATGTTCTTTAGATAAGAAGCGACTGTGAGCCGGCGCATTGTCATAATGCAACATCCAAGTTTTCCCGTAATTTCGGCCTCTTCTTGCGCTTAACATCTTTCATAGGCACTAGTACTCCCTGATAGACTTCGTTATTTACTGTCTGACCACACAGTACATATTGATGCTGGACAAAGCTTTTGTATGCAAAAGAAAAAAAAAAGCACACACAGCCATCACCGTGAGTTTTAACCTCGTGCATCATTTTTGGGATGGGGGATTAGGTAACCGTTTTTCCACCCGCTGCGACAACTGCACTTTCGTTTCAGTATCACAGCTGTAAACCCATATCTTATTCTCTTTTATGATGCCCTTAAAGTTTTCATTGTCATTAGCAGGTACAAGCAGCTCTTTGCGGATTTCAACATTTCTGTTTCTGATCGTCAGTTAAACGCTTCACGAATTTTGCAGTGACGCGATGCATTGCATGTTTGTCACTCAACTCTGCAATTTTCCAAACAGTTAAACGATTTCCGTGACTGACAGCACGAACTCTGTCCACATACATATCTGTTGGTGTGGAAAGTAGTCCAGACTTGGAATTGATCATAGAACGACATTCTACCCTGTTGAAAATACTAAAACCACTCATAGCACTGCGTGCGACTCATGCAATCCTTCCTGTATGTTTGGCTAAGCATATACAATGTCTCTGTAGGTGTTTTGTCAAGCTTTTAGCATACTTTCATGCGCGCCACACATACACACACACACGTTCAAGCTTTTTCATCAGCTTGTCACTAATCCGTCGAGGGAGCACCTATATATGTGCTTGCACAGAACTGTATTCAAACGTTCCCTACTTAAGTGCCTCCTTCCGGATTTACAATTCATGAGATTGTGGAAAAATTCAAAATCACTGGTTTTGTGGCAAACGAAAAACGAAAATGTAAACGTACAGTGATATCAGAGAAGTTAAGACTCTATAGACGCATGGTTTGAACGTTGACTAACCAAATCTATTCCAAAATTAGCAGAAGAGGTTGGAATTTTGGAGTCTTCGGCACATAGAGCTACTAAATGATTAAAACTGAAACCGTGTAAGTTTAATGCTTTAAAACAGGGTCCACTGTCACGAATGGTTTCTTTCATCGGTGAAGGCTTAACTGATCTACCGCTTCTGTTCTTTTCTAGCGGGGCATGATTCCAATCAGTGTTTTTTTTTCCTTCATTTATAGCCATTTATTAACTGCTATGGTCATATCGGCGGCCGTTCTCCTTTTGAACATACCGAAGATGTTAATTCATATTCGTTGGGTTTTTTATATTATTTTAATCATTAGATCACGCCCACATTCAAACTCACTCATACTTCCAGACTTTCCTTGGGGAAGATGAATTATCTTGGTCGGAGAAAAATCCCCATCATCCCTACCCCCACTGCCGGGAATCGAACCTGGGACCTCTAGCACGGCAGGCAGGTGGTCTACCGACTGAGCTACTCATCATTATGAGTATTTTGTTAACACTCATAACAGTCGGTACCCTTGTTATGTTGAGTTTGGTGTGCTTTTAGCGTTAAACACAGTATTTTGCAAGCAGACTGTGAGATGAGAGATACTGAAATTACGTTTTGACCCCATTTTATCATGAGCTGACAGAAGAAGGGAACTCACATGGTTGTTTTGAACAACATTCAGCTAACCCATACAGCAGAGGAGTCCATGAACAAAATTAGGGAAGTGTTTGAAGATAGAATAAATGATTATAATATTGTAATTATTTTTTATCCTCTTTACTTGGCCATTTCTTGTACTTCCTTCATGGTATTTATACTAAATTTTTTCCACTTTAGATACCTCAGATATTCTTTTTTTTCTGACATTTTTCTCTGTCTCAATACCAACCTCTTATGCTTATTTTGGAATAGATTTGGTTAGTGAACTTTTACTTGTGAGGTAACCTGAAAGACGAAGTTACGAGACAAATCCTCATACATTGGAGGAACTAAAAATATGAGAAAGCAAGTCAAAACATTACAGTAGCCCAACTTAATCTTGTGAATCAAAATTTGTTCTCTCGATTTAATGCTTGTTTACTCAAGGGTGAACATTTCCATCATTTCTATAAGATAAGAGTGTTTGTTATACATGCTTTACGCGCGGAGTTTATGTAGGAGCAAAGCCGGCAGTGGCACACAATCGTGCATTGGTTAAATTCCTATGCCTGTGCGGTTTTAAGCAAAGAACTTTGTAGAACAGATCAATTGTAATTCCACCTGGCGAGACAATATGCTCCAAGAACGATATCTGTTGGTTAGCAATGGTACACTTTTGTTCATGCAAAGTGAGCCGCGCCTCTTCCAGACGACCAAAGATCTCGACGAGATGTTGACAGTGGGTTTCGAAATCTGGAGAATAAACCACCAATCATCAAGACAATGGTAATGCTACTTACACTTGATGTCCAAGAATAAATTGTCTAAGAGACGCGATAAACTTGTGCTCCAAAAGCAATTCTAAGCGGGATACTTTGAAACTTGTACAGTCGTCAAGGTGTTGAAAATATGATGGGATGTTAATAATATTCTGCCAACAGAATTTGGAAATGGGCATAGATCAAGAGTAGTAAACACTTTGGCTCCATCAAAATGTTGCGCAACATTTGGGCTTCTATTCTAAATTCTTTATTCAGCTGGCTATAATCCACCACTGGTTTAAAATCATTCTTGCCCTTTGCCACTAAAGATGGACTACGAGTGCATTCCGATGGCCAAATTATAACCCTAGTTAGCATCTCAGTAAACTTTGTTCTCATCACAGCCATTTTCTTTGGAGTTAACGTAGTAGGTAATTTTACTGGAGTAAGGGCCAGCTAAATTATGTAATTAAATTAGTTGCCCCCAATTTGTCGGAATACAGACGCTTACGTTTGCTACACATATGTTCCACCCTAGCCGCTGCTCCGAGGTCAAATGTGACAACTACCCCAGCAGAAGTGGGTTGACCTTTTCATGTTGCTGAAGCGTAATTCTTTCGTGAGAAGCAAACTCAAATGTATCACCCTTCCAGAAATCTAATATAACACTCACCTTAGTCATGAAATGTGAACCTACTTTATAGGGAGATCCGGCAACAAATATTACTTGTTTTCACGAGAAGCGCGGAAGCCGCACAGTTCGGAACCTTGGTTTTTACTTGAAATATGTACCCAGTAACAGTGACTTACTGGACATTACAATTTTCTGGTTTAGCGGCACCTTTACTCAAAACGTCCCAGAAATAAGCGTTGTTTACCAGAGAACATGAACTACCAGAATCAAGCAATGCCGATAGATTGTTTTCCCAGAACAGTTCGAATTACAGGCTTCTTAGGCTTAAGCAACCTAAATACCCGATGGAGCATGCCACAGTTGGCTGCTGGTGTCAAATCGGCCTTAATCGGTACTGTTTTCCAGTAGATCTGCCAGGCACATTGCTGTTGGTCCCCCGGGAACACGACGGTGTTGAACTCGATGTGGTATAGAACCATGCCGGAAACATGGTCCCTCAGAGGCATTACTCTGACGCAGTCCTACTCTACCGGTTACACACGGCCCTGGGAATGGTGATAGGTCATATATGTTATACATGTTATATATAACATGTGCGCTCTTAGACAAAAAGAATGAGCAGGCTCCGGAAGCGTAGATGTTTGTAAGTCCACATCATTTCCATATGGCGTCACGGAACACGTCTCTAGCTTCGTTCTGCTGACTGCTCTCATAATTGAGTCTTGGTTACTAAACATGCACTGATAGCCGGGCAGTTATAGACAAGTATGTAGGAACTAGACCTATAATGGTTCGAATGCGGAGCATAATTTTGATTTCGTTGTCTTGCAGGCCAATTTAAGTGCACGACTTTCTTCGCCTCTCCCCGCACATTTTTAACATGATTCAAATCTGGAGAGCAAGGAGGCCACTTAATCACTTCGATATCTTGCCTATGCGAGAACCCGTTTGAAACCTGCTGACCTGTGTGGACAGGATGGTTATCGTGCTGAAACTCGATCATTCCATCAGGATATATAGTCCTTACAAAAGGAATTATGATGTTTTCCAGTATGTCTTTATACTGCTGCCTATTTAATGAGCCATCGAGCTGCCACAACACACCTAGACCATCTTGTGACATCCAACCCCAATACGACACTGACGCGTCTTTGGTCATCCATTTATGCCACATTTTGCGTCGTAACGTTTACCTCTGGGGCGGTAGACCATTATTCTCACCCTCCCCCCTCTGTAGATGAAAATGTCACCTCGTCTGTGAATATAATCCTATTCTAGTTATTCTTGACATTTTCTTCTGCAAATGCGAGGCGACACAATCTCTGCACTGCTTCTTAGCTGCCGATCGAGCAAAGAGGCCTGCTGCAGTCAAAGGACTCAATGCTGTACGACTCGATCCAGGGAAATTAGAATTATTTTTAACTGCAGACACATGTTGAAAGGGATTACCTTTTGCCTCTTCTAGCAGTGCGGCGCCTTACGGAGGAGTGGACAAACGTTTTCAATCCGAAACAGGTCGACGATGTACAATCCCTTTCCTGGATAACTTCACCCACCTCGTCGCTGTAGATATAGGTACTTCAATAGCTCTTGCAGCCTGAGACACTGAGTAACTAGCAACGTTCATTAACGTGGGGAGGGAGCTTCTTGTAGCTTCGTCTTTGTGGGCACTCAACCATAACTAAAGTCAGTTTGATATATCATGCAGAACTCCAAGGCTAATAGATATGTGTACATTATGTGCCACTACCATACATAGCAGATGAATGAGCCCGAGTGTTTACACAATAAAATAAGACTATTTTCTAATAACATAGCATTTATTTTGAAAACGACAATGTTATTTGCATTTTTGTAAATGAATGCGTTTAAAATATTTATTTTATGCAGGAAAAGCAAGGCATTCCTATTAAAGTAACAATAATAAAAAGAAAGATGCACATCAAAGATTCGAACTTATGTTGGTCCACTTACAAGACACATGCGTTTTACCTCTCGGCTACCATGCATACAGTGCAGCCGAAAAGCATCTCCCTATCCATATCATAGCTTTAAAATTAAGCCATAGTGATATTAAAGCGTATACTGTGAACACAGCATCATCGAATACTTTGGATTTTTTACTAATCAAACTTTGTTTCTTGTAGCTGCTGATTAATTTTTTTCTAAAGATGTACATAACACATTTCATTTCCAATCCCATATTGTTGGCTGCAATGTGTGCATGAAGTTCTAGGGTTTGTGATGCGCTGCTTGCGGTTGCTTTGGTTTGCACAGCTTAAAGTGAGGCGATGTTTGCATATGTTAGCTGTTATGCAGAATATTGGCATTCCCTTGGGCAAACATGCCCAGCGCAGACAATAGATAGGGGGCGCAGCAGGGAATGGGACTGGCCTCAACTGGGATAATCTGCCAGAGGGCAGGGAGCCCATCGTTCAGCACAGCGCAGTAGTTTTGCATCGTCCCAGAACTGTGATGGTCCTTTGTTGTCGAGGATTCGCATTACCTTCATTAAATAATGTCAGTGGTGCTGGTAGGCTCTGTGGAGGAGAGTATCTAGCAGCTGCTGACTTAATCTACAACTGCGCTGAAACTCGTTAGTGTTAGGATGGGATACTGCAGCAAGGAGATATGTAGTTCCAACTCTGGAGCAGCACCTGTGCAGAGGTGGTTGACTGCTAGTTAGGTCTTTGGCTGTCTTGTTCTGGCACTGGAAGTGTATGTTGTGTAGAAGGTGTCTGCAGCATGTGTTGTTCTAGCATTGCTGGCACTGTAGGTGGAAGTGCAGTGAGCTGTTTTCCCATTGCGCTAGCAATCTCTGCTACCTGTGTTGGATCTGCTGCATTGACTCTTTTCTCTTCCTTGTTAACTTTGCATATGCTGTGATCAAACTCGGGCTGAATGCCTGTCTCTGATATTGATTATTTGGTGAGTAATTACTTGTGCTGCCCTGGCCAATGACTGCATGATCCATGATTTGACTGGCTGCTCCATGGAGGTACTACCATCAGCTCTGGTAGCTTTAGTTCTCTACAACTGAGTTCTGATGAAAGTGGCAAATCACTTTCATCATACTCAGATCAATCTACGATACAGGCTGAAGATTTCCAGTCCATATTGTACACAATGTGCAACAAAATTCCCACCCATCCTAACCAGGATGGATGTAGTGAACATTGTGCAGCTTTGATCAGAGACAGCCAAGATGCTTACCATTGTTTAAACTCCAAGAGATGTCAAGGAACCACTTGCCTAAGGCTGATGTTATTGGTCTGCTCAAGGAAAACCACTCCCCTCGAACTCCAATCATTCAAGCTGATTGATAAGCAAACCAAAACCTATAATCAAAATGGGGTTAAGGAAACACCATAGTGAATCACTCAACACCATCTGGCAGTAGGAAAAATGGTGCGATCTTAGACCGTCAGCATCATCTTTGGGCAACCTATATCGCCCAACATGCCAAAGTAAACCAACCAATAGCCATACCTAACACAAAATCCAAACTATGTCCCCAGCAGAACAAAAATTTACTTACCTTGTCTCTCAGTTAAGCCACTTAGTGGCTCGGTATTCATTCCCCCCCCCCCCCCCCCCCCCCCACCAGTTAGTTACCCTGGTCAACCAGGACATCCTCTGTCCTCTGCGGGGTCCGTCATCTTCCAAGATTGACTGAAATTCCTTTTGTAGTCTGTTCAAACTACTCGAGTTAAACTATTCTGGAAAAGTTCTCATTAACTATTTCAGCTTATCAATGTTTGACGACCTCCACATTAACTGATCAGTACTTCTGAATTCTTGGGTTCGATTCTTTTCTGGGGTCAGAGAATTTTTCTTTAAATGGAACAATTCCCTCTCTCCCACTTCTGGAAGTATAAATATAGGAGTGTGATATGTTTAGTAATAAGATGATTAAACAAGTGTTAATAAACCTGCAGTTCAGTGATATAAATTGTTTTAGTCAAAATGTCTGATATGATCACAGTATAAATAGCAGCTTTACAAATGAAGGAAAAAAGCAAAAATAGGATCTCTGATGTAAAGTAGTACATCTATAACCCTTTCATAAATATAGGCATTTCTTTAAAAGGTCCTAAGTTGACGTTAGTTTCTTGCATGTTATAATTTCCTTATGCAGTGTATTTGAGGATAACTTATTCAGAAGTCCCTAAAATATTTGAGGAGCATTGAGATATTTTGGCTAGTGGCATGACATAGCTGAGCAAAGAATTGAGTAAATGATTTAAGTATAAGTTCTCAACATCTCATCAAATGTAAGTTCTTCTATGCTATTTTTAAAGGTTTATGCCACAACAGCACTGTCATATGTAACACTGTTGTACTAACATTTGGAGCAATTACTCTAATATATATATATCAGCCTTTGTCCTATTGGTACTTTTAAAATATTGCAAACTAAATGACATTGCTTTTTGCATTTGTTAACACTTCCATATTTCTATTATTAGTTTTTCTTTTTCACAGAAGTTAATTCATATATAAGCACAAAACTTGAATTACCATGGCTGGAACATTTGTGCCTGGATCAGCATCTGATGCTACCTCAGAAGTAGAACTCACAATATCATGCAGGTAAATAAATTCCAAATGTGATATCTCTACTCTAGCCTATTTCTTTATTAAGTTGCTGAAGATCCAGCATTAGGTGAAGATGTCATCTTTAATGTAGAATTATTTGTAGTTTAATACCAGATTTTTCTAGAATAACATGGCTGATTCCCTGCTACTTCTCCCCTAGATAATATTAACCATGTAAAGCAGTGTGAATTTAATATAAGGAATTCAAACTGAAAGATTCATAGTTTCTTTGTATAGACTGATCATAAGTTTCCTGGTGACAAAACTTTTGAAAATATATGCAGAGTTACCACCAACTAATTCATATGGCATTTATTTATATCAATTTTATCTTTCCAGCCACAAAATATTCAATTTCATTCTGGTGTGCAAGTATCGAAAATACATGAAAAGAAGCAGCAATTTGTTGCAACTACTTTCCATAATGAAGGTGTCTCATTTAAGCTTTCCTTGTTTGGAACTTGACTATGTTTTTCATCTAACATGAACTGAGTATGTATGAATTTTTACTGTTGGAACAGTAACACCAGAGAATTACTCTAGAAAATAATTCAGGCTGTCAGTCTGTTTGATATTATTTGAGCAAAACTGAACAAACACATTTTCTGTAATATATACCATAATACCTACCATTTTAAAACCAACATTATTTCCACCTAAACTACCATACCACTAAATAGAACTGCAAATTTGTTACCTACCATAGCACTTGAGCTAAGTTACCATAGAACAGAATGGTTCACCCAATTAGAATAAGAAATTTAAACATATTTATATATTTTTTATATTTTTTTTTCTACAGGTAGCGTAGATGGTAGCATGTCTGCCTTACGTTCAAGAGGTCCCGAGTTTGAATCTCGGTTAGGACGAGTTACCTGGATAAGGTTTTTCTGGGGTTTTCTCTTATCCTGATAGACAAATGTCAAGTAACTCTAAGCTCCATGGACCCCGGACTCATTTGAGTATCATTTCACCCATTTCATTCATCATCCGATATCACTTAACATTGGAGGACGTAAATTACAAAAAAAAAAAAAAAAAAAAAAAAAAAAAAAAAAAAAAAAAAAAAAAAAAAAAAAAAAAAAAAAACTATTACAGCTTTGGCCTTGCAGCTATCATTCAAGATAACCTGCTGTATACATTAACATAACTTATTCTAATTAATTTAATTATTAGCTACCTATATTTTAAAATATAATAAATTGGGCCTTTTGTTTATTGCAGAAACCTTTTAGATACAGATGTATTTTCCAAATCAGATCCAATGTGTGTCACATATATGAAGACATTTCAGCTCTCCGATTGGCAAGAAATAAGCCGCACAGAAACTGTTAAAAATTCTCTGAATCCTGAGTTTGCACAGAAGGTAACTATTTGCAACATCAAAGAGCGAAATAACATTATATAGATTTTATGTTATAATAAATTCAAAATTGTGCATTATAGAACAAGAGGTAGCTTGCTTTCCTTGAATTTGCAGATCCATGTTTTATATCGCTTTGAAGAGCAACAGCTATTGAAATTTGAGCTGTATGATGTAGACTCTACTGATCCAAATCTTGACAAGCATGACTTCATGGGACGTTGTGAGACCACACTTGGTCAGGTGAGTTTTTATATTCATTTTTCCACAATAATTTTGGAAGTTTATTTTAATATTGAGAAAAATGTGAATACGATAAAATAATATAATAAAAAATTAATATTTTTAGGGGTATTAATTTTAACTCTAATCACAATCCAAGAACATAAGGACTTCTTAGTATAAAAATAGATAATATTGTTAATGAAATTATTAGTTTTTGTCATTTACACTGCTGCCTTAAAAATTTGAAATTTATAGTGTTATAATGCCCATGAAATAATGTTCTACAAACAATTTTAGGCCAGTCTTTGAAAGGTCTCTCTTTCCTTGGATGCACTCATGCAATGTCTTCTTTAGATGAAAAATCTATATAAATATTAGAAAGAGAAAAATGTTGTATCTATGTGTGTAGGAAATCTCGTAAGCCATTCAATCAGTATTAGTAATTCTTTCACCATTGAAAAGCCCTATTCTTTCCAATGATGTCAGCTATAGAACACTTTATTTCAAAATATTTGTACCCAAAAATAGGAAATCATGATGCATTTAAAAGCTGTTTTAGTGTTACAGTTGCACTTGCAAAATAAATCACGCCTAATTTCGGTTCATAAATTAATAAAAGACTCGAAGGGATTCACAAAGCCTGCATTGAGATTGCTATGAAGTAGAAAACAGATGTAGTCCACAGGTAATAAGTGTGGAAAGGAAAGCTGGTTACATTTTATTCCAAGTAGTACACATAGAATGGTTATGATGTAATACAAAGATAGAGCTTTAGAAGTGACAGTTGATCTGTTTGTAATGGTATGAATACCTTGTTATATTTATTTCTTTAATTGCCACACATTAGATATTGCAGATGTATAGGTAATGAAACATTGTCATAAATAGTGTGCTAGCTCAGCCAATTTGAATTTCTTGAAGCCAAAAAATTTGCTTCTCAATCATTGTCTGAAAATTCAGCAGTTTTCATGTGATCCTCCATTGATTGCAATATTTTGAAAATCAAAATGATTCAATTTAATTTTTAATTTGGATAATTTAACAATGAAATCATAGGCTGCTTCAATATGAATGTGAGATTGCAAAATGCACAGTCAGCATTATCTGACTACTTCTGCATAACGAGGCAGAAATAGTTATAGGAGGATGTTGAGAGGATCTACATCTGCTTCAAGTAAATGTCCCATCATATTTTACATCTCAAGCCAAATTTTAGTTCTGCATTGAAGAGTGTATGGATTCTGCATATCAATGGGAAGAAAATGAATATTAACACATGATAGAAATCCCAAAAGTCTTAACTTCTCTTCCCTCCCCATTTATTCCCTGCCTTTAACTACAATGGTCATATTGGCGGCTGTTCTCCTTTTGGAACATATGGCCTATTGGCAATGGTGTTAACTCGCAAACATTGGATTAAGGTACATTGGTGTTTAATCATTAGATCATGCACACTTTCACACTCTCATTCTTACTTCCAGACTATGGGGAAGATGGGGAATCATCTTGGTTGCAGAAAAATCCCCACTCCCAACTGGGAATCAGGGCCCCTCGCATGGCAAGCAGTTGCTCTACCAACTCACCTACGGTGCCAGCTTATCTTTATTTTTCACCTTGTTTCTGAACTTTACAAATGTTTCCCAAGGAACATGAAAGTGCTTTGTAGATGTCATCTATAGCACCTGAAAGCTGCCTGAGAAGGATCAATAAAAGTATCTTTTCTTATCCTTGGAAATGGAAATATCATGGTGTATCCTGTCTGACAGAACTTAAGTGGTAGAAAATCAATTTTATAGAGTGACAGACTGCGATAGAAACTGTTGTTGTTCAGGCTGAAGTCTCAAAATACAAAGATGCAAATAAATGTAATCCCTTTCAGGAGCTGAGCAATTTAACAATGGCACTTTTACTTCTATGTTGCTGTAATGCATTAGTAGAGATGTGCTTCATTGAAATGAACTTTCTAGAAACTCCACTTAGGAAAGGAAATCAAAACACCATGTTAAACCCTCTGTTGAAGATTCATGCTGGTGTTTTACACCAAGCAATGTGCCATCACAACTTAAAATTTGATGATACAGCTCTGGAAAAAGGAAAAGGCACAATTTCTAGTTAATTTATCACCATACGTTTGTTAATTTTATTCCTATAAATTAACTTGAAATAAATTCATATAAAATATCAATCCAAATTAGAGAATGTCGCAAAATGATCCAACAACTTCAAAAATTACACCAAAGAATTCAATATTCAGTATTCAAAATTCTGCACATTGCAAAATTGCTGGAAATGAAACTGCTGATTTTCTTACCAAAAAAAAAAGGTGCAAATTTAGCTCAGAATACAAAAACACTATCTATAAACTGCATTTCTAAAAAGACCAATTAAAAACAAATGTAAAATCAAGCACACTCAAATACTATATAAAAAAAGCAAACGATAATTAATTGAATATTGTAATTAAAACATCAGAAATTATTCCAGAAATCCCTCAAAAACTGCAGTAGCTAAATTTAGATTACTTGCAGAACAAGATTATTTGACCAAACCCTTATACAAAATAGAAATTTACACAAATCCAAATTTTCCTTAGTGTAATAAAGAAGATATTACTTAAGATAATTTACAGACCTGTGTAGTTCTACTACAGAGAACTTTTGGAGAGCTAGAGCGCTAATGACTTCATTACCAAAGCCCAGGAATACCCAGGAATATGTATAGCAACATATTTCATCAGTACAGTGGCAGTTTACAGCAAGAACAGTAGACAGTGTTGATAAACCAGGATCACCAAAAGTAATTTAGAATTCTTTGAACTTGCAGAATGGTCTTAGAATACCAATATTTCACAAGAAGTGAATTGTGATTAGTGTGGTTCACATCTTTTTGTTATATGCAAGTTATTTTTACATAAAAATGTTGAGTAATGAGCAGTATACTACTATGCAGAACAAAAAGCTAAAAACCTGCATTATTAAGGTTCTTAATATTTATCCATAAATTCAGGTATGTGCCATTTTTTAATTTGATTTTGCAATGATTTTTAAGACCTAGTTAGCTGAAATTCATGAAGTAGAGTTGGCAATGCTGGTCATAATCTGTAAGTAACTCTTATTCTAATTTAATGGATGTATGTACTGAACTTTCTGGATACTGAAACCACCTGATAAGCCTCGTGTACGATAGCTTTCCTTTACTTTTACTTGTACTTAAGAGGTATTTGAGCTTGTTAGTAGGGCATGCTAAATACTACATAACGAAGGAAACTTGCTAACATTAGAAATTAAATCAATTTTTTACATTAATAGCTGAGAATATTATCTTAATGGTTGCAAATTGCTAACATTAGAGAGCAGTAAACCAATATTTTAAATTAACAACTGATAAGATTACTTTTCTTGATGGTCACAAACTGTTTTTCTTCCAAGGAGATTGACTTTGCAACTGCAGAGTGCAGAATCTTTGTATTCACCTTTCATTCCTATTTCATTATATGTATTAAGGATGCCTACTTTATGTGAATATTGTAGCTTTTATGTTATTACATAAATTTGAGACCAAAGGTAATCTATAAAGGTATAAAACATACTGTAAGTTTAAAGATTTACTACATTACTCAAAAAATTATTCAATCATTCCATGATGACTCTTCCTCTATCAAAGGGGGTGGTTAGACTGCTTGACTCACCAAGACGGCCCGGATTCGATCCCAGTGAGATTTGTGGTGGACAATACTGCACTGGGGCAGGTTTTTTCTGGGATCTCTGGTTTCTATCTCATTCCACCAAAGCTCCATCTTCATCTCCTGTATCATCAGTGTCACCACATGCTGTGCCGTATGTAGTAAAAACACTACACGTTTCATTTTCTACCAAAGGTTACTTAGCATTTCCAGAACTTTGAAAATTATTGGGGAAGGGAAAGAAGTTGGGCATACCACAAATATTTCAGTGTTTTGCGTAAATGTTGGGATTGTTCATCTGTTATTCCCTGGAGCTTTGTGAACTTAGTTATATGCGGTATTGCTTTCAGATCATTGTACAATAGGTTCATAAAGAACAGAGGGAATTAAACGAAATAAATGAATTTATCATTTGAGTTTGAAAAACTAATCATACAGCAGCAAGTAAGCCAGCTAGTATAGATGTTTATTATAGACTGTTTAAGTTTCTGGGTTTGTAGGTCATGATCTACTGGAATATTAATTGTATTGTCTTTAAGTTAGCTAATTTTCTAGTTCTCATGAGTTACACAAAGATTCAATACTGTTACATCTTATGCATTAATAATCTTAAAGTAAGCAAGGGAAAATCATCCAAGTTCTCTAGAATTTTATCTCTCGGAAGGAATAGGAGTAATTTCAAGACTTTGTACATTTTATGGTAAGTTTTGCTTCTCACCCTTCATCTCTTTCCCGTCAATCAAAACATATTTTAAACATATATTTTAACCCTCAATAGGAAGAATAATTTTTATTACTTTACTGGAATTATGTATTTTATAGACATGGTAATGCAAAAACCATGCAAATATTACACAGATACAACTATTTGCAACAAAAACTTCACTTACCTCAAGAAAATGATGTAAATTTTTCTTATTAAGTGATGAGATTGATTTCACGAACATTCGTTCACATCTTTAGTCAACACATTTCGTCGTCAAGGATACTATCACAGGTTATTATGTTTTTTCAGTATTACCAAAATCTGAAAATGAAACAAACCTAAAAACAGAATCAACTGCTGATATTTCAAAATTCATTATGCAATGTTTATTTTTTAAAATAAATATCTTTTCCCAAACCATTAAATCTATCAGATCATTTAATTGTTTTAATAATTTAATTTCAGGATTTATTTCATGGTTAAATGACCAAAAATGATCTGCTCTGGCCGATTGATCAGTTTGTTTATACTTAATGTTATGAAAATGTTCTTTCTTTCTGGTTTCCAAATTATGTTTCGTCTTTCCAATATAAACCTGATCATAATCTAAACAATTAAATTGAAAATACCAGATTTTTTATTATTAGGAATTTTGTCTTTTTTAGAGAAATGTAGTAAATTGTTATTACTATATTTATTTTGAGGAACTAAAGTTACACCAAACTCGTTAAGTTTTTTGAAAAGTTTTTAACCCAAGGATGGTAAGTAAATGTTTTAAAATTATAATTGTCTTTTATTTTTTTAAGGGTAGAAATATCATTAGCAGTTTTCTGATATTTAAATTTTTCATTCTTTTTTGTATAAATTCTTGATTAAAACCATTAATTAAAGCAGTATTAATATTAAATTTAATTAACTCAGGCAAAGTCTCTGAAACATGTTCCGGAAAAATTTAAAAGTAAGTGTTGTTTAGTGTCATTAATCGACTCCCTTTAAATTTAATTTATTATAACACTGTTTTCAACACTTCCAAGAAAGGAGTATTAATATGTTTATATTCTTTATTAAATTCTTTATTCAGGGGTATATTTATTAATCTATAAATCAAACTATTAAAACAGCAAATTTATGTGAAAAAGGGTTAACATTTTTATTTTTTATGTAATTATCGATATGAGTAAACTTCTTATAAATACCAAAATTTATTAATTTTTAGATGAGTCGTATTTATTACTATTTATTATTATTTCTTACTATCTTTAAATCTAGAAAAGCAAGAAAACCATTAATTTCAGTTTCTAATGCTAATTTTATAGCTTTATCATGTACATTTAGTAATTTTAAAGCATTTATTTGTTTATCAGGTAACAATAGTAATAATATCAACATATCTATACCAGATTTTAAAAATTAAAGGGAATGTTTTAGTTACTTGCATTTTGAAAAAAACTTATAAAAAGATCTGCAAGAAAAGGTGAAAAGGTGACAATTATAATTTTAAAAAATGTACTTACTATCCTTGGGTTAATAAACATTTTCAAAGAAATTTTAACGAATTTGGTTTAACTTTAGTTTCTCAAAATAAGTATAGCATTAAAAATTTACTATATTTCTCTAAAAAGATAAAATTTCTAACAGTAAAAAAATGTGATATTTATCAATTTAATTGTTTAGATTGTGATCAGGTTTATGTCGGAAAGACGAAACGTAATTTGGAAACCAGAATGAAAGAACATTTTCGTAACATTAAGTATAAACAAACTGATCAATCGGCCATAGCAGATCATTTTTGGTCATTTAACCATGAAATAAATCCTGAACTTAAATTATTAAAACAATTAAATGATCCAACAGATTTAATGGTTTGCGAAAAGATATTTATTTTAAAAGATAAACATTGCATAGTGAATTTTGAAATACCAGCAGTTGATTCTGTTTTTAGGTTTGTTTCATTTTCAGATTTTGGTAATACTGAAAAAACATAATAACCTGTGATAGTATCCTTGACGACGAAGTGTGTTGACTGAAGATGCGAACAAATGTTCGTGAAATCGATGTCATTAATTAATAAGAAAAATGTACATCATTTTCTTAAGATAAGTGAAGTTTTTGTTGCAAATAGTTGTGTTTGTGTAATATTTATTGCTTCACTGTAGCTAGCTTTATTTGTTACGTAACCATGCAAATATTGCTTTTTTGCAAACAGACACATTGATAGGTTTTTTTCAATGAAGAAACTTTATAATATTTAACATCCCTATTAAGCCAAGATTCCAACAGCTAGGCCTATTACTTTCATCTGTATTTATATTCATTGGAACTTTAGAAAAGGTACCTACCAGAAATGTGTAAGGAAATGTCATGAATAAGCTTTAAATTCACAAATAATTTAGTTTGTTAATCCATTAAATACTTAACACACGTTTCGGAAACGTTCCAGAAATACAGGTCTATCTCAACTCACATGCTTATATGTAGAGTTTCTGTTACTCTGATAAGGAGAAAAACTGCTCTTCCTCTTTATAGTTTGTCACACCTCACCAGCACTTGTTCTCCCTTTTTCTGTATTTTCCAAGGACATTTTGAATTATGATCTTCAAGTCTCTTGAACTTGATACGTAGCTGTTTTCCGAATGAAATCTCATTCATTATAGACAGTTCTTTGATAAATCTATACATGGAGACACTTTTTTTGTTTGTAAAGCAGAAGTAGAGAATGCAGCTGTTGGTTCTATTAATGTAAACTGATAGAGGCCTGCGTCTACATTTTCTATTAGATGAATAATTGGCACATTTTTGGTCCATTATGTCTACTCCATCCTTGGTGCTGTTGTATGATATGACTTCAAGTTTACCTGCCACTTCAACTACTCCTTTTCAGAAATGCATACTGAATAGTAGTAATTCTGCTTTGTTCTTTCTTGGGTACTAATTTTACCACTGAATCTATAAAGAGAAGAGCCAACATCATCTTTGGAAGACAGGAATTCACTTGGAATTTCTTGTTTATTTTTCTAATTTATCACCTAAATTAACTAACCTGGTTTTTTCCAGAATTTCCCAAATTGTTATTCCCAAATACCCCTGTGGCGGCATCTAGTTCTATTCGTCAGAAATAAAAATACCAATTTTGGAAATACATGCCTAATGGATATACAACAAAACTTGTATTAATGGAAGTATGTGTGTCTCAGACACCATGATATTCGAGAATACTGTACCTCTGTAGCTTTGTCAGTATTGTGGAGTGATCCATTGCTGGTAATGATTACATTTGGTAAAAGTCCATGTATTTATCTCGGGCACATGCTTCCTTTTAAGGTTTAAACAACCAAGAGCTTCCAATATAGAAGAAATTTGGCATCCCAGAAACAAACTATGAAGAACATATATGCAGGTTTTCTTATATTATGTTTACCTCCACACTGAAAGGACAAAGAATGTGTATGAAGGAATTAAAACAGTTTTGATGTCAAAGCAAGTCTTATGAATAATTGTATACTAACCCTGGAAAGAAAATAATCTTTCCCATAACTGTTGTCTGGTTATGCATTAAGTTCTTGTTCTTAACATAGAATTCTGATGGTATTTCAGCAGAGTAACTTCTAGCATGCATTTTTTTGTGTATTGAAAATTAAGTTTGTGTGTAAGAGAAAAATTGAAATGTTGTGACATTTAGAAAGTTCTGCACATAAATACACTAGTATGGCAGATATAGTCACCAAATAAAACAATGAAATTGACCCAGTAGCATGTATGTCATTTGGATGTGCAAATGTTGAAAGAATTAAAATTGAAACAAAAGCATATTCTTCTGTAAGACAAGCTTAAATAAGTTTCCACCCCACCCCCCCACCCCCTCCCATTCCTAGAACAAAGGCAAAGACTTGCATTACACAGTGGGTTGAAGAGAGATCATTAAGTTTGATCTGAAGTACATCACAGTACTGTGTTTTTCTGATTTCTGCTAACAAACTGCACTAGGATAATCCCATTTAATACCACGCTGATTTTGTTTTAAATAGGTTGTATCATCAGGCAAGCTTACACTGCCCTTAATAGGAATAAACCAAAACAAAGGAGAACTAACAGTGACAGCTGAGGAATTAGCAGCATGCAAGGATGAAGTAATGCTTCAGTTCAATGGGCGTGGTCTTGATCGTAAGGACTGGTTTGGTCTGTAAGTATATAATTTCTTATAAATGTTAATAATGCCAGATCTGTGACCTTACATGAATGTTTTTTTCCTATTTAATAATTATAACCATTAATTGCATTTGTAATGAAAGGTAGATTTATACCTGAAAAAATTCAGTACCATAGCATTAACTGCAAAGCAGATGGGAGAATATTACAAATAGAAGCATTATTAACAGTGAAGTTTTCTTCATGTTGAAGTTTTGTTGAGTCACACTTGTTTACACAATAATAAGTGAAGGTGAGTGTAAACAAGTGTGACTCAACAAAACTTCAACAGATGGGAGAAGGTACAAGAAGTAATGTTTTGCAAATGAGATTAAACAGGAATGGAAGAAGTGGGGTAACATAGAATTAGAGATTAAAACTAAAGAGATGGAGAAGATAAAAACAAAAATGAAAATGGAAAGAAGAGTGGTAAGTATGAAAAGACAACATGAAAAGATACAACCTGATATATCTGGGGTAGAAGAGGGGAAAGGTATCAGAGCATTTTAGGAGATACGGGAAATTACTAACAAAGAGATTAAGTATCAATATGAAAGGCTTCAAACTTTGTGACATATTTTAATTTAGAAAACTGGAAGACAAAAGAAATACGTTGGAAAAATTCAGCAATATGGAATTGATAACAGATTACACATCCAGATATTTATATTTTCCTACTTTTTGCAATGGCTTCTTGTATAATGTTATACATAATGTTATACAAAGTAAAATGGCGTCAGCTTGTACAGAACGTAATAATGCTTCCGTGAATTTAGTGAAAAACTGAGTATTCGCTAAGAAATCGAGGTGAAAAGCGTGTTACAGCTTATCAGGAAGAAAGTGACACGAACAAACAAATAGGAGTTAATAAGAAATACAGTTATAGTGAGATAATAAAATAGAAAGATAGTGCATCAAATGGTGACAATGCAGGAAGAGAACATGATAAGATAGCGTCGCTTCAAAAGGTTATTGAAATAATGAAGGACTTGAATCATGCACTCTGTGACATTGACAGATTGAAAGACGAAAACATCAAACTGGAGAGAAGGATAAATAACGGCGATAAACAGCGTGAATTCTACACAAAATGGAGCACTGTACCTGGACAAAAGCGGTGTGTGCCTAGCAGCAAGCACAATACTTATCAACAAGAAGATACCTTCAACAGCTATAACAGATTCATGCTTTTGGCGGATTCTGAACCCAAAAAAGAGGTTTCGAATGTGATGTTCTACTCGGCAAATACGGTAAATGCCGGAAAGAAACGGATCCGAAATCGTGTACTATTGCTAATGAATAGTCACGGACGAGGACTTGCCGAGAAAATAAATCATATGGGGCAAAATACGACGATGCCAAATGCTATCGTGAAACCAGGTGCAAATATTAATGAGGTTTGCAGGGACATGGAGATGAAATGTTCAGATTTTACGAAGAACGACTGTGTAATACTCTTCGCTGGCACAAATGACGTAGGCAACGATGAACCTGAGAATGTTATTCCAAAACCAGAACACACGGTAAACAAGTTACAAAACACCAATTTGATCGTTGTCAAACTATCTACAAGATACGACCTACACTCAAATTCCTGGGTAAACAAGAAAATCTGTTCTATAAACTTACCCATCACGGAGATGTGTAAAAAATATGATCATGTGAAGCTAATCAACACCAACATAAGGCGGGAACTCCACACAAGACTGAGGATACTCAGTGAAACACTAGTGAAAGTGATTTCAATTTGTGTGAACAACAAACCAAGTGGTGAAACAGAACAATCTGAGGCAAATAGAGTAAATTTATCATGTGGTTCAAAAAACTAGGCATCTTTTCAGCAGTAAAGCATGAGGGAATGAGAAGAAATAGACAACACAGTGCAGGCATTCATAAGGAAAAGGGTAAAAATATCAAAATGTTCAAAAATCTTCTAAAAATCAGTCGACAGAGTTAAAAATATTACATCATAATGTCCAGTCTCTGTCTAATAAAATCAGTGAGCTAGAAATTATCCTCAAGGAAAGACCAGATATGCATGTGCTATGTTTATCAAAACATTGGCTGAAAGAAAACCATATTTTAAATACTAAGCTTACCAAGTTCAATCTAGCTGCACATTATTGTAGAGAAACATATAATCATGGTGGAAATTGTATATATGTAAAAGATGGCATTAAATTTAGTATGATATGCACATCCGGTCTGTCGCATGAAAAAGATATAGAAATCTCTGCAGTCGAACTCATTGAATATAACCTTATTGTAGCTTGTATATACAGATCTCCTAATGGTAACTTAAATATTTTTCTGAACAAACTAGAAAAGGCTCTTAATAAATTTAAACATTTAAGCAAAACACTCACTGTCTGTGGAGACTTCAATATTGATTTTGCTAAAATCTCAAAACAAAAGAATGACTTAATTGATTTGGTAGCTACATTTAACTTAAAACCTTTAGTAAATTTCCCAACCAGAAATACAAAATTCTGTGCAACCATAGTTGACCAAATTTTTACTAATGCTAATCAGTCGTACAAAAGTCACCCACTGAATATGGGTTACAGTGATCATAATGCTCAGTTAATATCAATAAATATGGAAAACAGTATAAATCCAAACATTAGAAAAACAAAGTTTACCAGACAATTCAATGGTTCAAATATAGAGTATTTCTTGCATCTACCGAAAAGCGAAATGTGGCATGAAATGTATGATACATCTGATACTAATGAAAAATTCAAAACTTTTCAAAAAATATTTAGGCATTATTTTGATATAGCTTTCCCACTTTCACACATACAAATAAAAGAATCATTCTCAGGAAAATCAAATTTGTGGATTACTAAAGGAATTATAACATCTTGCTCACACAAACAAAAATTACATGAAATTCTGCAAACAGTGACTGTCACTCCACAATTCAGTTACTATGTTAAGAAATATAAAGCTACATTGAATAAAGTTATAAAACAAGCAAAAAAGATGGCAAACGATAAATTCCTCAAAAGTGCCCAGAACAAAATGAAAGCCTCATGGAAAGTAATACACAATGAAATAAAGCCCAATAAGAATGTAGATAATTTAGTACTGCAGAAGCATTCAAAATTAATAACAAACCCAAAGTTAATAGCAGAGACTTTTAACGATCACTTCATAAATCTTGCTGAAAAGATTGTTTCACAAAAGAACTCCACAATGGGTACTTCAGTAAAAATAAATAGAGCAAATATATGTGAAACAACAATGTTCTTGTGCCCTACTGATTTCGAGGAAATCATTTCAGTAATATCCAAATTTAAATCCAAGTTCTCTTCAGGTATTGATAACGTTCCTGATTTTTTGCTAAAGAAATGTTCTATTCTTATTGCACACCCGTTAGCAGACGTATGTAATAGCTCACTTGAACATGCAGTGTTTACAGAAGCTCTAAAAACTACTAAAGTAAAGCCACTCACTATACAAAAAAAGGAGATAAAACCGATTTACTAAATTACAGGCCAATTTCACTCTTATCCAGCTTCTCTAAAGTACTGGAAAAGATATTCTATAAAAGACTAATAGCATTTATAGAGATGAATGTTTTAATATCTAAAACTCAGCATGGGTTTTGTAAACAAAAATCAACAGAAACTGCACTTCTTGATTTTTGTAAACAGTGTAATAAATACTTTGAATAACAAAGACAAAATACTAGTTGCATTTTTCGACCTAACTAAAGCATTCAATGTACTAAACTACAATTTACTATTCCAAAAATTAGAACATATAGGTATTAGAGGGCATGCATTGGAATGGATCAAATCATATCTAAAAGACAGGAGGCAAATAGTAGACATTTCACATACAGAAAAAGATCGCATTAAAGAATACCAATCAGACACAAAATATATTAAGTTTGGTGTACCACAAGGTTCTATTTTGGGTCCTATTTTTAAGTATGTAAATACAACTAAACTTCTTGGTCTTTGGATACAGAGTAACCTAAAGTGGGAGACACATGTTAATCATGTAATTAAAAAACAGAGTACAATTTCTTATAATTTCAGACAACTGGTACACATAGTTAACATAAAAACTCTCAGAAGCTTGTATTTTGCGTGTGCTCACTCCATTTTAAAATATGGCATAACATTATGGGGTAACTCACCACATTGTAAATCATTATTCATAATGCAAAAACGGATTCTAAGAATACTTGGAGGAGTTAAATCAACATCTACGTGCAGACCATTATTTAAAAAAATTTAAAATCTTACCTCTCCCATGTATTTTCATTTTTGAAATTTTAAAATTTACAAAGACAAATTGAATGAAAGGAAATGGCCACTGTACCTTTAATGACACAGTTCATAATCATAATACTAGACAGAGAATGGATATTCATGTGAATAGAAGTAACACAAGAGCTCATCAAAACAGTGTAATAAACCTAGGAATCACTTTTTTTTTAATAAACTGCCTATAGCCAATAAAACCACTTACAATTTTTCAGCATTTAAAAAGTCAGTTTTGGCTTACTTGCTAGACCACTGTTTTTATTCTGTTAGTGAATTTATGGAAAGTTTATAATATTGTTACATTTCTGAATTAATTGTATATATTATAAACTTTTTGAGATATCTTTATAAAACATTATTTTGTACAAACACTGACTTATCCTTATTGGATGTGACTTGTTAATTTACAAGTATAGTTAATTGCACTGTAAATTCACAATTTGACTTGTCTTATATCATAGTACTAATGTACAATGTATGATTTACAAGATGAATAAATTGTCTATATTGTCTCCCCTTTTCTTAAGGTCATTTGTACTTTCTTTTCTCTGTTTATCTGTTGGCTGTTTTCCTCTACCCAAGTCTCCAGTCTGTGTACTGCCCTTTGCACATCCTCCTTTTCTGCCGCTCCGATCACCATGTCGTCCACGTATAGGATCAGCTCCATTTTCGATCCTTCTACTATGCTGTTCACATCTGCTGTTGAAAAGTGTGGGACTTATATGGGATCCCCTTGCATGATTCTGTTTGTCTGTACTATGTCTTCAGAGATTTCTATGTTTTGTTTATTTGGATTATGTTCCTCTGTAGACAGGCTTCAATTATTCTTGTTAGTGGGTGTCTCACCGATTGTCCGTTTTATTTTTTCGATCAGCTTTTGCCTGTTGATTGAGTCTAATTAATGCCTTGAAGTCAACAAAGACTGCATGGTATTTCCCTTTGCGTCTCATGGCATCTTCTACCTGATCTATTAGATATTTCACTGCCTGGACCATGCTCCTGCCTTTCATAAAATCAAATTGGTTTTCTGGGGTGTGTCCATTGAAGGCTTCTAGTAATCTTTCATTTAGTATCTTCGTGAAAACTTCAAAGGATGCATTTTCTAGTGCTACTCCTCTAAATGAGTCTAGTGATGGTCTGCTCCCTTTTCCTTTGTACAGTATCTTTAGGGTCGCTATGTTCCATCCCTGTGGTATTTTCCCAGTCTGTATACATTTGTTCTTCAGGTCTTTCCACAATTCTTCCATCTTGCCGAGCAAGTCTTTTAGGTGTTCCATGTATATTTTGTCTGGTCCTGCAGATTTATTGTTTCTTCCTCCTAATATTGCTTTTCTAAGTTCATTCGTTGTTATTGGTTCCAGAGCATGTATGGGTTCTGCTGTTTCTATGTCATATGCTCGCTCCAGCCCTTCCTTATTCAGTATGTTCAAGAAATGGTGTTCCCAGTTCTGCCTTTGAATTTCTCCTATTGCAATTGAGGTCTTCTTTTTCAGTGCTATGAATGGGTCTGATTTTGCTTCCTCAGCGTGCTTCCTTCCTTATTTCTCTGTATATTCTTCTTTTTTCTTTTTTATTAGTGCTTTGTGTTCATTTTCCTGCATATGTTGTTAGATCTTTGGATGTCTGTATAGTTTTGTTGCATGCAGGGCCTGTAGAGCTGCTTTCCTTTCCTTGTAACACTCTTAATCAAACCAAGCTTGTGCATGTGTTCTTTCTTTTACTGTTATGGCTTTCCTTATTAATTTGGTGGCTGTTTCTAGGGCTTCTTCTAGTCTTTCTTCTATTAGGTTTCTGGCTTTCCTGATGTTTTCTTCTATTTTTTTCCCATTGTATTTTCCTGGTATATATACTTGGTCCATCTGCTTCCTCCCTCTTTTACAACTCCGGGCGATAAAGGAGAGCGTACAACCCTGGCCAACTTCCTGCAGGGATAACCGGCGGGTCGAGGTGATACTCACCCGGCTGAGAATTGGGCACACACGAGCGACTCATGGCCATCTGTTAAGAGGGGAACCGGCCCCTGTGTGTGCTCCGTGTGCAGTACACCTCACTGTGCGGCATGTATTGCTTGATTGCCTGCAGTACGCCCGCATTCGCCAGTCTTTGGCCTTGGGGACTAACTTGCTGATGTTTTAGGGGACGACCCAGTGGCTGTGGTTAAGGTACTGCGGTTTGTTTCTGAAATCGGTTTTAATAAACAAGTCTGACTTGTATTTTATATTTATTAATTTTAGAGATTTTAAATTATTAGTCTTGGGATGGGTTTTTTATGTACTTTAAATAGTTGAGTGTTTTTATTTTATTTTACATTTTTAGCTTAATTAGTGTAGCTTTTAGGTTTTAGTGTTGACTTCAGGCCCAAATGACCTTGTTGTCGACGGGCCCTAAAACACCACTCACTCACTCACTCACTCACTCACTCACTCACTCACTCACTCACTCACTCACTCACTCACTCACTCACTCCTCCCTCTTTTGTGGGATTTCTATGCTTAGGTGTGTTATTAAAGGTGTGTATTTCCTGATGGTGAGTTCCATAGCCCTTATTGTTTGCATAGTTGTAGCTAGTCTCCTCTGAAGAATAGTAGGTCGTTGGTGCTATGACTGTTCCGTGCGAAGTAGGTTGGAGTCTCTTTTTTGTTCACTGTTCTGAAGCCTCCTAGTATCTTGAGAAGGATGCATGTTTTAGTATTTTCTTTGTCTATCTTGCAGTTAAAGTTTCCGACAAGTATTACATTCCTTTCTGTTTTCGTTTGTTCTATGGCTGTAGATATTTTATCCATTATGTCTTCTATGGTTGTATTTGGCTGGATATACATTCTTATTATCGAGATTTCTGATGGGTTTACTGTGATCATGTTTTCCTCCTTGATGATTCGCTTAATATCTCCCAGTTTCCCTTTCATGAAGATTGTGACTCTCCCTGCTGGTCATCTTTCTGTCGGGGTCGCTAACGTGTGTATGCCATGTGTGTATTATTCCTTGTGGCCAGAAATGCAGGTTCTGTGCATCTTCAGATGGATATATGGGAAACTGACCTTAAAAACTTTATCTCCCAATGTACAGAGTTCTTCACATTCTGTGTGTCCCATAATGCCATTTCCTTCCGGAAATTTTCTTATGTTGGTTGCAGTGGTACTCTCTGTAAGTCGACCTACATATAACCATGCCACTCTTTCTGCCGTTTCAGTTCACCATCATCTTTGTGTCTTTGGTTGGTTGTGGGTGATATATTGTTTCCATTATTTCTCTTTTCCTTTGCTGCGCCTTTCTGGTAATTTCGGTTGTTTTCTTTGTATGTGCTGGTGCTTATTTCATCTAATGTATTTTGTGTTACCCTGTTCGTGTGGCATATTTCTCTTGTACTTTTGCATCTTAGTTTTGGATTAATTTTTTTTTTTTTTTTTCAATTTTTTGATCTAGCTTGTTTTCTAAGAAGTCCATTATGTTTTCTAGTTTCTCATTTATTATCTTGATGTTTATTGCTGCCTGTTTGGCTGCAGTGTTATTGCGATTCTTATCTTGTGTTGCCAGAGAAGTAGGGTTCGCTGCGTGTTGTATTCTTCCTTGGTGGTTCTAGCTTGCACTTTGATTCATGCGGCCGAGAAATGTTTTTGTGTAATTTCCTTCCTTGATTGTTTCCTGTGTATGATCTAGACTGCCTGGGTTGCTGCTTTCTTCGGTAGTTGGAGCCTCTGCCTGGTTGTCTCCCCCTTGTGTTTGTGGTGTGTCAATAGATGGTGCCACCTGTCTCATGCTGTTGCTGTCCTCCATCTCTTCCAAGTCAGTGTGTTGCTTGCTAACCTCTACTGTTTGCTTTAAAAATTTTTGTACTATTTCCTGGCTTCACTTTTTCTTCTATTGCATTTATATACTCTATTATAGTGCTCACTGCTTTCAGGATTTTGTCTTTGGAGTCTTTCTTCAGATATCCTCCCGTTTCAGCTACATATCTCAGGTTTTGAAGAGCGCTTTTTGCTCTCACTTTAATTACTTCAGCCATCAACCAGGAGGTGTTAATTTTCCTTGTCAAATAGAATGGTATAGCAAGTATGTCAGTTAATTGCGTACTCGTAGTTCTTCAATATTACCATCATCACAAGACAACTTATTAATCCACTGCATCCTCTAGATTGTCTGATTGTGTAGATCTGCTGAGTATACTATACAATTTTCCAGACTTTGGACATTTTTGTTGGCAAATATGAAGTACCCCTTTCTAAGTCTGACTCCAGCATTATAAATAATAGCACTGCAAATATGACCACCTTTTTTCATAAATATATAAGGAAAGTCATTTAGGATTAGGATTACTACAGAGGAGTTTCGGCAATGAAACCTGTGGTTTATTGTATCTATGCCTAAGATGGGCATCCATCCCCGGTAGTAAGCATGAGGCAAGAGGAGATAGAGGGCAGCTGACCCAAAAAGTCATGACAGCATTGAGACACCCGCCAACACTTCTACCCTGAAAGAGAGACCACCAGATGAGAGATATGAAATGATAATGGAGATGAAATGGAGGGACAGGAAATTTGGGGGATGTAATTAACCTACTCAGTATTCACCTGGCTACCCAGGAAAACCCCAAAGAAAACCCATGAGTCAGGTATGTTGGCCAAAATAATCAAACGTGGTCCTCCCAAATGTGGGCTATAGATGAAATTGCCTGAGCCATCCCGCTGGGTAGGAAAGCCATAGTACTGATTTATTCCACGGCTCTTTCTTCTTGGACATTGTCTCTTGTCTTTCCCACAAAACAATCTAAACTATCAACCTCTGCCCTAAGGTTTTACACCATGTATACACAGAAATCAAACCAGCATATTTCTAAATTTGTTTCACTTTCTAACCATGTTTCCACTACCATTATCACATTGCCACCTTTTAGCACTTGCTAAAAGGATTTCATCACTATGCACTTTTTCTAATATTCCCTCCATATTCAAACTCACTATTGAATCTCTATACCAAGCCTTTCTCAATTACACTGTCCTAAATTTGCCTGTCTTCTTGTATGCACACTGTCTTTGAATTCTAAAACGTTAACCAATGGCACTGTGCATGCTCTATTACATTGTGTAATACTACATGCTTGAGTTCTCTTCTTAGTATTAGTTTATATCATTTCAAAGCACAGTTTTACATAATTTAGCTTATAGTACCTGATTTCATAATATAGTTCAACTTTTTTCTATTGAATAAATTTATTTCACTTCTATTATATACAATGTATTAACTGTATATGTAGTCTAAGTAGATTTTATTTGCATTTGGTGTAAATATAATAAACAGTGCGGTTATTAATACATTTTGCACCAGGTTCACAATCTAACTATTTAAAATACTATCTTATTATTAAATATACCAGTTTTCCTGATTGGCATTCTTACAGATATACAATTCTGTAATTTTGAAATGTCTTTCTTGTATTTTTCTTTAGTCCTTCCTAACAATTCACCCAACGTTGTAATCTGTTCTATATTGTTAGCCTTCCTCATTCTCGTTTTAATTCTCACAGTAATTTCAACCACCTAACTGGTACCCATTGTTCCCTCCATAATTTTATCTCTTTACAATCCAAATAAAGTGTAGGTAATTTTCCATTTGCTTACATAATGGACACTTCTGTGGGTCCATTCCATTTCATTCTCCTTAATTTCATTGTTCCAGACTTAAATCATGCCCACCTTTTCCTTTCCAATTTATTTCACACTTCAGTATATTTTTCCATGTTGCAATCTTCTTTGATTTGCCTGTAAATACTAGGGTTCTCTTGTCCCCAATTCTTTTAAATATCTCTTGTATACTTATATCCTCAATCTTCTGTCTGATTGCTTTCCATAACTTTCTCTGTCCCTCCATACATTCCCCATTCCTATTTCCTCCATGACCTTTCGTGTAGATAAAATCCAACTGTCAGGCACTAATGTTTTCTCTTACATAATCATACATTGTGTTACTATGTTCTGGTCTTCCCATGCTCTAAGCTGATACCAAAACTTTATCGGTCTTTCAAGTATTAGCCCTTTACTTTGTGTTTTATCTAATTCCAGCACCTTCCTTAGGTGATGCAACTGGTAAACTCAAAATTAACCAGGCAAAACTTTAAATATGAAGTCCACCCTTTGCTACCCTTCATCATATCCCCATATCTCTGTCCC
Organism: Mantis religiosa; assembly: GCA_030765055.1. NCBI lineage: Eukaryota > Metazoa > Arthropoda > Insecta > Mantodea > Mantidae > Mantis > Mantis religiosa. The sequence continues at coordinate 129,762,793 of CM060953.1, read as the reverse complement.
ATATGGCATTTTGGCTTCCACTATTGCCTTATACACTCTGGGCATTTAATTTTCATCCCTGGTATTTTAAATACACATGTTCTTATCCCCTTCATTACTAAACTGAACCCCCAGGTACTCGTTTTTCTCATTATGGCTATTTCCTGTTCTTCCATGCTCCTTTTTCTTCTCTTTTGAAAACCATAATCCTATTCCTTTTATAATTTATTATAATTTATCTTTAATCCCCAACTTTTGCAAAATACCCTAAGATATTTAGAGCTCTTGATAATCTTGACAATAAATATAGACCCTACTATTAAATCATCTACAAATAATCCTGGGATTCCCCTATTTATCACAGGTGAAAATACATTCTCCTTTATATTTACTTCCAGAATATTGTCTGTAAACATATTAAATAGTATGCCCAAGTCCTATATTATTCTTAATAACTTTATTATTTATCGTAGTTGACAATATATTCTTCTTTATAATTATTTCCAGAATATTTTCGATAAACAGATTAAATAGTATGGAGCTCAACTTGTACCATTGCCTAAGTCCTATACTATTCTTAATAACTTTTGAAACTCTATTCACATCCATTTTTATGCAGAGCCATTCTCCCTATACATTTTTTGCATTGCTTTAATTATCTTAATACTCACTCCTTTCAACTGCAGCTTCAACCATAATTCCTCTATGTATTGTATCAAATGCTTTCTCCAAATTCGCAAAAAAACCATATATGCTATCCCTTTTCTTGGACAAATATTTATCCACTGTTGTCTTAATGACAAACACATTGTTGACCAACCTTTTACTCTTCCTCAAGTCTGCCTGAAATTCTGATATCTTATTCTCCTTATCAGCAATCTTATGAACTTTATGCCACAACCTCGGCATAAATTTTGCCTAATATTGATAGTAGACTTATACCTCTATAATTAGTACTATTATTAATATCCCCGTTACCTTTGTAGATTGCCACTACAATACTCATCCTCTATTTCTGGCAGCTTTCCTCCCTCAAAAATATAGTTCAACACTTTAACAATTCCCTTATATTCACAACTTCACTCCAAACTTTTCACCATTCCCCAGTATCCCATCTGTTCCATATTCCTTATTACTCTTCATATTCTTAACTATCTTCCATATTTCCTGGTCAGTAATTTGTACATCAAGAACCTCACTAGCCTCATCTCTGGTCTACTCCTTATCCAATTATACTCCACCATACTGCAGTCCAATAATTCCATAAAATACCTATACCAATTTTAGTTAATTGATGGAAATTAATCATTTCTTCATACTAGCCGTATATAGGCTAAGGTTTTTTATAGTCAACATGGTATTGAATTTTTCATGTTGGCTCTACGTACACCAAGTATGAACTGGAATATTATTTTTAATATTTTATACATTTTTCTTATAATTTCCCAAAATTTCCAATTGTGCTGCATATTTAATACTTCACTTAATCTGTCCTAATCTTCTATTGCCAATCCTCTCTCTTAAATTCTATAAACAACTACACCCCTGCCTCTCTAACAAAAAAAATTTGCTTTTGACTCCTGATTTCCTTTCTGCCTCCATTTTTTTAGTTCATGCTCTACTCTTTCTTGCTACACATTCCTTGTCATACATCCCTCCCGATCCTCCATAATCTTTTCCTTTTCATTTCCTTTCCTGCACTTTTCATGGTACTAATAATTTTCTCCTTTATTCCCTCCATTACTCCTTTATTGAAACTATTTCCTATTGTATTCCATTCTGAATTATGACTGAATAATTGTTTATTTTCCTTTCTCCACCTATATGTCTATTTTTTTGCCTCTGTTCATCTGCGAACCAACTTTCTCTCACTCCCCTATTAAACCTTGCTCACAGTGGGAAACGACTACTAGATAGCCCCATATTCATTATTTAAAATTTAACAAACATATCTTCTATATTCCTTGAACACAATATATAGTCATATAGTCTGCCACACTTTGTCCATTTTTATTTACAAATGTAAACTCTCCTAGAGAATTACTCCCCTTCACTTCATACACATTAACAGATTATTTTCTTCACAAAAATCTATTAGCCTAAAACCCTCTTTATTACATATCTTATTTTACTGTTCCTCTTCACTATCTCAACCTTTTCTTACAGCTCCCTAGTACATAGAATTTGAATTTTCTCTTCCCCACATTTAGCATTAAAGTTTCCCAGAATAATAACTTCAAACATTTGTGTTTGTTGCTCAACTCATCTATATCTTTACTTATTAAACAAAGTTTTAGGGTGAAAATCTTAACCATATGGTGGATTATATCTAACCCCTAGTCCTAATACAGTTCTTTCTCCTAAAAACAACCAAGTGGGATGGCTCAGATGGTTTCGTCTGTGGCCCGCATTCATTAGGCCCCAGTTCGATTCCTGTGGCCGACCTACCTGACCTATGGGTTTTTCCGGGAATTTTCCCAGGTCACCAGGCAAATGCTGGGTAGGTTAATTACATCCCCTTAATTTTCTCCATTGTATCTCCATTATCATTTCACATCATCTTTCAACTGATGGTCTCTTTCAGGGTAGAAAGTGTCAGTGGGTGTTCCGGCGCTGCCATGACTCCTTATGTCAGCCACCCTCTGTGTCTTCATGCTTCATCCTTCCTCCTTGGGGCTTTGGTACTATAAACCACAGGTTTCGGTGCCGAATTCCTCCATAGTAAGCCTAAACCTAATCCTCCAAAAAACCCTGTATTACTAACCACACTACATGGCTATCATTCCTCTCACAATCCATTTTAACTTTTAACCCTTTCTCCTTCCTTATAAATACCCATATTCCACTTAATGCTTTAACGTTTACTTGCCCTTTCAGTGCCAAACTTTATTAGTCAAAACCACTTAATTCTTAGTTCACATTTTTCCACTCCAAAGTCTTTACTACCACAATAAACTACTACCACAACTTGCAAGTTCTATAATTTCTCTAATTGCTAATATCCTCCATAAACCCTCTACATTCCAGCACAGCAGACCTAAGGTTTTGTTCTATACTGATCCTTTCCTTTCAAATCTAAAAGACTCCAATACTGCCAATGCCACTCTGTACATCCCCCCTATCAAATATCACTTTTTTTTATTATGGCTAATGAATCCACTTCTTAAGAAACATTGTCCTAATTGGTCACTTATGCTTCCATTTCTTCTCTGGCGTTAACTGTCCCTGAAAAAGTTTGCTCTTTTTGCATGCTATAAGCTGCTGACAGACCTCCCCCCTCAGTAAATTCTGAAGTAGATTTACAACATCATTGATAGCCATAATAAGTTATTTTTACAAAAACTTATTGAATACATTCAATAAAATAACTTTTTCACTGCAACTTAAAGCTTTCCTTAAAGCTTGTAAAACTTTCCTAAAGCTTAAAGCTTCCTTAAAACTTAAAGCTTGTGTTAAACAAAACCACTTGTACCCAAGCTTGCTTCCATTTCCCACTTTAAGTTGTCACTAGGGTAACAGGCAAATGCTGCTGTTGACCAATTTGTTCAAAATAAGAAAACTTAATTTTCTGCCATTAGTAATAAGCTTAAAATGTATTATTGCTGTATGTTACATTATAATGTTAATTGTATATTATAACAACTTGAATACTTTATTGAAAGCAAGTAAAGCAGGAAGCTTAATAAACTGTGGAACTATGTTGTGGAAGAATACAGGAGTTAGTAAAACCCATATTTCAATGAGCTTCATTTCCACACATGCTTCTATTGAATTTATTTTTACATTAAATTGTTATTAATTGCAATTTAACAGTGGATCTTAACATTGGGCCATCTTAAAATATTTGGCTGTATGGTTTTTCATATTTCTGGCGATTTGGGAGGTAATGAGACATTTCAATTTGCATTACAGCTCTGATCCGTTCTTGGAATTCTTTAAAGTAAGTGAAGATGGAAGTTACCGTTTGGTTCATCGCACAGAAGTGATAAAATGGACGCTTAACCCTAACTGGCAACCATTTGTGATTCCTGTCCGAGCTCTCTGTGGTGGAGACATGGACAGATCAATCAAGGTTGTTTGCTATGACTGGAACAGAAGTGGCAACCACAGCTTGATTGGAGAATTCTTTGTGACTTTGAATGAATTAAGTAGGGGACCGTGTCCAGAAAACTCATATAAATGCATACATCCAGGAAAACAGAAGGTGAATATAAATATTTGACATTAAGCTCCTACAAATCTGCTTTAATTAATCATAGCATTAAATTAATAGTCTCTTTTCCTTTTTATGCTGCCCCTATAAAATTTAACTATAATTTTCAATTTCTAAAATTTACAACCTTAAATTAATGATCTCCTTCTCCTTTTTATGCTGCCCAATAAAAGTTAACCGTAATTTTCAGTTTCTAAAATTTACACTGTATATTGATGACTCTTATTAAATCATTGGATTTCAGGATCAAGATCAAGATATTTTCGAATTTCTTTTGAAGGTGAGTTCTTTGTAGACCAGATAATATGCATCCATATTAAAAGTTCTTGAATGCACATGTATTTTGTATGAAAACTGTGGTAGAGCATGACCAATAAAATTTTTACTTATTCCCTACAAAGATATGCAGAAAATTGTGAAATTAGTAGGTATTAAATTTGCAACCAATATTCTCTTTTATTTTTAAAGCAAATTAATTAGCATGTAACATCATATTCCTGGTCTTTAGTTAGAGTTGTTGGCTGTATATTGGAATGAGCTGTGTTTGATCCTTGAGAGCCGCAAGTTACGGAATGTCAACCATCTTGACCACATTGAAACCATTTATAATATTAACTCTGGCCAGATGTGAAAGTTGCAGTGCAATGTGCATCAATTGAAACTACAAACTGAAATTCATGCATGTGCCTATTAGAAAATATGTTGACTGGGTTACTGTTTTGAGTTTTAACTGTTGGTAATTTGGAAGTCTGTTCAAAATGTTTACACCCAAAAAGAAAATTCATTGCGCTCTTCCACATTTGAACCTGCAAACCCAGTCACATGCAAGGTAATTTTGAGCATCTGATAAGCCACCACTAACTTCATATTTTATACATAAAATGTGTAGTGCGGTAGTGAGGATTTTTCCATTTTGACTGCAACTCTACAAAACGGATGTCCATCACACAAGTAAGTCTCTGTTATACGTTTTCAGACTCCGTATTGCATTCAAACTGTACGTAATGTAGTTTGACTACTAGTTTTTCAAACAGAAAACCCGGGAATGTTCTGTTGCTCCAAGAAAATTTTGTCAATGATGGCTCATAATGTTTACATGTACAACTGTCATATTTTGTGGACTAATCTGATCTAACTCAACTAGCATTCACTTAAAAGGGATTAAAAATCATAAACCTCATGAAGATATTTAAACTAAAAAAAATAGTTTGGATATTCTTTCAATTACATCCTGCAGAAATGTTTTCTAAATTCAATATTAAACTGGCTGAATCAAGTGCAGATGGAACCAGCTGAAGTTGCTATGAATTACAGTGCAGGTAACCTCAATAGTTTGTAAAGTCATTCACTGCCAACCTCAGCACCAATGTACCAGACACATGTGTTGCAGATGGTGCATATTTAAACTGGGCATGCTTCCATCACATGTCATTGTTAGAAGTAAGCTACGTTTGCCGTTTATTGTAAAAATGAATATCCTGTTGTTCGGTTCCTGCCAAACTTCATAAATGGAGTTGTGTTTCACTGCCATGGCCAGATTCATTACTACTGTTAATCTCGCCCATTGTGTTTCAATTGCAGTTCCTATGTGACAAAAGTTTACTAAGAACACATATGTCGGAGTGTGATGCTACCTTTTACCCCATTAAGATGTGCAATCAAAGATACAAGGTATTTTCGTGTAGAAGAGGGCATGAACAGTTCTAAGAATCCATGGTTAAAGGATCCTTTGTTTAAGAACTCTAGGTTATCACCTGCCCAAGTACACCTAGTTATGCTCAGCTATGTCCACACATTCTCTTATGAACAAACTGTTATCTACTATTCCAGTACCAAGCATAAGCAACAGAGCAATATCTGATTGGTTTGGTTATTGTCGAGAGGTGTACATATCCTCAGTGGACAAATATAGCAGCACTGGTAAAATAGGCGGCACTGGCCCAGTTGTACAGTATGATGAATGTAAATTTGGAAAGAGGAAGTACATTACAGCCTCTTTGTCAAAGGAAACTGGATCCTTGGGCTCTCCAGATGGTCATGGCAACAAAAAAATAATTTTTGAAAGTTTCGAGCACTTCATGAGGCAATTCCTACTAATTTTGGGTTGAGAAAAACAAATATGACAATGAAAAATTGTTATTAGCTCTAGTTTCTATGATATACACAAGGTGGAAGTATTACATATTAATGTATTCAGAGAAAAGGATACATTTTAATTACATACATGCTAACAACAGTGAAAGTGCATTTGATTTTTTTAACTGGTAATTACATGCTAAGAGTTCTAAATTGCTGGAAAAATACTTTGCAGATAGTTGTGTCTGAAGAGAATCATGCGCTGGCCTATTGACTTCGCCGTCTTTTAGCTTGCCTCTTGTGATAGAGTTCCGCAGAATCCGTATAGAAAGATCAACAGTAATCCACAAGCATTACTTCATTCCAATGACCCTGATATCTTTGTTCCATAACAGAAATGTCCGATGGAATCTCTCTCCATGTTCATCACTAACAGGAAAAGTCTAGGTGGGAGTGGAGAAAATGGATCTTAAGGGACATGTTGCATCCAAGGTTACGGTAGTTTTGCAGGATCACTGTCACCAAATGCTTGTAGTTGTCATCTCTTTTGTTGCCTAAAAATCCATGAACAACACCCTTGAAGGCTTCCCAAGCTTCTTTTTCTTTCCCCTCCAAAACTTGGTTAAATGCAGGATCCTTTACAAGTTCTCTTATTTGTGGTCCGACAAAAATGCCTTCCTTAACTTTTGCATCACTTAATTTCCAAAATTTCTCTCTGATGTTATTTGACAGGTGTGCCAACTCCTAAATATATTCCCCCAAATTTAAAATCTTCACTGTAAGAATTGAAATGTCACTTTATCTTCAAAACAAGAGCTAATCTATCATTTTTATGGTGATTTTTTAATTCAGCAGATGGGAATACATGTAAATTCACTATTTTTAAGCTCGAAACATTTTCATTGTTGCCCAGTGTAATCAAAAAGATGGAGCTACTCTCTTTGCTTTGAGGGGTGGATACAACGGCTTAATGACTGGGGTTTTTGCAACCCATCTCACTGTAAATCACAGGTGCATTTCATAGACCCAAGAACAAATGTCCATGAGTCGTACTGGCTATCTCTCCGGCATTGCCTTTCAAGGGACAGTGTCCTACAGAATCAAATAAATGTACATTTAGAAGAGTACCTATAGTATCAAAACTGCAAAAACAGGAAAGCCTATTTCAAGAGCTGATCAAGGACATCCAGAGATTTACCCTATGGTTTTGCTAAAACTTTAGTTAGTTTAGATATACTTATATATAGTGTAGTTATACTGTCGTCAGATCCATTATTGACCAGTATATTGACTTTTTTAATGTTAGCAATAAAGAGCAGGGTGATTGTGGGAGCTGCGTTGGCAGCAACCAGTGCATGCAACCTAAATTATAAGTGGAGCATTGAGTATTAGTTCAACTCAAAATTATATTAAATTATTTGTTTTATTTCAAGTAAATTTATGTATTTTTAAAGGTTTAGAGAGTATTTAGTGTGTTTCAATGACATTTGTGAAGTTTTTTAGGATGCAGTATCGCAAGTGAGTTCAGAAATATTAAAAATATTGAGACATAATGAAAGAAAAGCCAAATAGTCTAACCCAAGTCTCAGAGGTGCTTATGCATGTTCTGGTCAATATGTATTTTACTTTGTGAAAACACAAGAACATCCATGATCAAGATGTGCATTTCAATGATTGAGTCTGGGGAAATATTAGAAAAGGAGTATTATATAATGATTTAACCTACAAAAAAATTAAACTTCCTTTCATTAGATTAAAAATAAAAATTGAGTTGCTGCTTCAAACTTATACAGTTAAATGAAATGGTGAAATGAATTCAGGCTCAAATGATCCTGGATTCTGCAGAGCTTAAAGTTAATTAATGTCAGTCTTCTCAGGATAAGGGAAAGCTCCAAAAGAAAAGCATATCCATCAACTCACCGTAACCAAGATTCAAACTTGGGACATCTTGAATGTGAGGCAAATATGTTACTCCCGCCACAGAGACAGTCATGATGTCCTATAACTAAAGCCCGGATTTCTAAGCAAAATAAAATAGTAAAATAAGCAAGCAAATAAGCCCAAAAAATGATTAAAATAAGCACACAAAAAAGCAAAAATGAATGCATGCAAATGTGATAGAAAATAGTTTTGTATAACGCTTACCTTATTGAAGGCTGTTACAGTACACAAGGAAGCTCATCCTGAGATTTTCCTGTATAAAACTCCTGCGTCTATCAGTGAAAAATGATTTTTACAGTGAAAATGTTATTTCCACATCGCATGTTGTCACAAGTGCATGAGAAAAGCACCACAGCTCTTCGGTGAAATGCTTTTCAATGTGTGTTTCTTCGCCAGATAGCTTTTTAGAAATTTGACACAGCGTTTTGTAACCAGAATTTTTCTGTAGCACCTGATTGGGTTTATCAAATGCAATTTTTGCAACCCCGTGTGTTTTTGACGACAATGTTACTGAAACTTCATGAATCAGAGAATTTGAATGTTCCAAGGGCTTATTTCGAGCTTCCAGCCACTTTAAAATTTCAGGTAATTTGGAGAAATGATTATGGATGTACTGTATCTTTTCTTGTATGTTTTTAACAAAACATTCTTGTGCTGTGGTAATACTGACTGCATCATCTGCATTTAGGGAATTCAAAACAGTTTTCACTTCACTGAAATGTTCTGCATAGTACAACACAGCCTCTAACCACATTCTCCACCGAGTCAAAACAGACTGAGGAGGCAAAGATAAATTTGAAAGTAGTTCATGAAATTTTTTAATTCTAATCGGTGACAATACACTTTCTTCACACTAGAAACAAGAAGACCCTCGTCTTCATAGTGGCTTCTAACAGTTTCAGCGACACAATGTAAACTATGAGCAAGGCACATCAGGTGAACTAATTTAGGGTAAAGGACTTTTTCATAGCACCAACTGTCCCGATGCATCTGTGGTTCCATCAATAGAAATCCATGTTTTCATGCTTCAGTGTATTCCGAATATTAACAATCACATCTTGAAAGCACTGTGGCATATAGTTTTTGCATAATATAGATTCATCCGGCACCCTTTTATTTGTGTACTTTTCTAAAAATACACAAAGCTGCATATTATTCAATTTATACAATGGAATATCTGCACCCACTAGTGCTAAATATAAGTCTTTGGAAAATGTATTACTAGAACTCAATTTTTCACCAGCATTGCCTTTAATCAGTTGCTTGGATGGTTTAACTTAGATTTATTTTTAAACCTCTCTTTATGCCACATTGTATTAATGTGCTGCACAATGTCATTTTTTCTTTGCAGAAACTCTTTTCACACACCAAACAAAATAAAGACACTACCATCTTTCACTAAAAATATATTTTCCAAATTCATTCACACATTTGCGTAGGGAAACTGACAGGGGTTTTCATGGCAGCATTGTGTAACTGCAATATCGAACTGAACTGAACTAAACATCATAGCGCAAGAAGATGCAGCTCAGATCTTACAAAATCAGCATCCTTGTTTGACATTGCAATATCTGACTGAGTTGACACTACGCAATCATGCACTCCTTGCTGTACTAAATACTGCAGCTTGGAACTCGGGAAATCACCATGCTTGTTCATGACATCATTGCATTATCTCAGACGATAAGTAACCAATGAAAGCACTCTAGTAATCTCAGCAAGTAATTTTTCTCCTTGCAGTATGATTTCACAACACCAGTCTATTTCCTAGTGTTTCTTTTTTATGAATTTAGCCAAGTAAATAGTGAATCATTGATAAATCACAGATAACTGTGAAATATGCACATTTAAATGTACAGTTTTGGACCAAATATGCTGTTTTAATCATAAGTAAGCAAAAACATTTTCCTGCGAAATAAGCATAAATAAGCACAAACAAAAATAGTTAAAGTTGCTGATATAGGTGTGTCTTATGGGCATACGCTGTCTTATCTTGGATGCCAATATTAGCAAAACATTTCTGTGCTGTGGCAATTCTGCCTACATCTTCTGTATCTAAGGAACACACCATTGTTTTTACTTCATGAAATGTTCTGCGTAGTATGGCAGAGCCTTTAACCAAGAACCACATTGAGTTAAAACAGGCTGAGGAGGTAAAGACAAATTTGGAAGGAATTCATGAATGTTTTTAACTCTTATCGGTGACAGTACAAACACTTTCTTTACCATAGAGATAAAAAGATCCATGTCTTTAAATCAGGTCCTAATTGTTTCAGCGACGCAATGTATACCGTCTGATGATAAAATGAGGGCTAGAAGTGAAAATTTACTTTTAAATTTATATGATATGGATAAAATAAGCTATTTTAATTAAAAAGCATAAAATAAGTAAGAAAACCCCATATTTCAGCAAAGAAGCATTTATAAGCATTTTGCTTAAATATCCGGTCTCTACTTATAACAATTCACACTGTCATTTTATAGTAATCCTTTATCCTTCATGTTCTGTATTCATTGGAACTGTAACCTTCAAATTTTTAAAAATAATAAAAATGTTTTAGTTTCTGTGCTTTGGAAGGAACCAATACATTGCACAAGTGAGAGGAACTTAATGATAAAATGAGTATGAATTTTTATATTATTTCATAGTCTGGATGTTGTAACTTGTTTCTCTCTGAATAAGAAATATTTTAACTTAAATTACCTGTATTTGATACAGCAGCTGTTCTTTGTAAATTCAGTATTGATTACATTGATTTTTATCTTACAAAGGGAGAAAGACATTAAAATTTTATGCAAATACTTAATCCAATTCAGTTTACATTTCAGGTGCATCTGAATTCCTCTATGTCCTATTTTGCTTTGCAGTTCAGTTACAAATTTACAATTCTTTAGTTACATTAGGTTGGTGACCATTACTCATGTTGTACGAGGTCTGTTCAAAAAGTATCCGAATTTTGAATTATCGCAGGCCATGTATATTCGATTTTCGATAGTTTTGTGGTGTTATGTTGGTACTCAGGTCTCTTATGTTGACAAGCTCAGCCATTTTGAATGTTTAATTAATTGTTGACAGCTATTTTGCTTGGACATGTTTTGCCTGATCTTCAATTTTTGCCTATTCCAAAAAATGGAACAAAAAATCTATTTAATTTTGTGTGAAAAACAAAATTAAGTGCGCAGGTGCATTCCAAATGTTAACTGTGGCATATGGTGAAGCTACCTTGGGCCAAAGCAACGTTTATCGATGGTACAAAAGGTTTTTAGAGGATCGAGAAGATGTGAACGATGAGCATCCCAGATGCCTGGGCTTGTCAGCAACAGACGAAAACATTGAAGAAGTGAAGAAAATAGATTGGCCAGTTATCAAATCACTATTAGAGAAGTTGCTGAGGACCTAAACATATTGATTGGCTCGTGTGATTTGATTTTGGCCAATAATTTGGGCATGAGATGGGTTGCCACAAAATTTGTACCGAAGCTGCTCAATTTCAACCAAAAACACCTTCGCATTAACGTTCCTAAGGAGCTGTTGAACTCTGTCTGCGACGACTTAGATTTGCTCCAGAGGATCTTAACTGGTGATGAATCAGGGTTTATGGTTATGATGTGGAAATTAAAGCTTGATCATCCCAATGGATGCTGCCTTACGAGCCGAGACTGAAAATATTGTGCCAAGTTCAGTCGAATGTGAAGGTTTTGCTTAGTTTACTTCGATTGCAGGGGCATGGAGTATCATGAGTTCTTGCCACAAGGTAGAACGGTAAGTAAGGAATATTAACTGCAAGTTATGCACAATTTCAATGAAACAGTCCACCAGAAATGCCCAGATGTGTGGAAGAACAAAAATTGCCTTCTGTACCATGATAATGGTCCTGCTTACATATTATTGCTTTTGCACGAATTTTTGGCCAAAAACAACAGTTATGATGCTGTAGCCACCATACTCCCCAGACCTGGCCCCCTGTGTCTTTTTTTTTTTTCCTCCTAAAATTGAAGAGGCCCATGAAAGGAAGGTGCTATGCCATGATTGAGGAGATAGACAGCATCAAAGGATGAGCTGAACAAGTTAAAAAAAAAAAAAAAAAGTGGAAAAAAAAAAAAAAAAGTGGAAAAAAAAAATTAAGGTGCTTTGAGGATTGGAAAAAACGTTGGCACAAGTGTATAATATCTAGTTGAAATTACTTTGAAAGGAAGAAATAAATAAATGAATAAATATTTTTTGAAGAAATAAAACACACACATACAAAATTAGCGATACTTTTTGAACAGACCTCGTACATTGCATTGATATGATTTTGGTTTTGCTTACAGAGAATAGTTACTCAGTTGATCAGTTTTTAATTTATTTATTGTAGATTATTGAGATGCTGAGTTTAAAATAGGATGTCATTTTAGAATCAAATTATTGCTGGAGTTATTACTCCTACAGCTCTCTATGTTAAAATGGTATTCCACGGGTAATGTTCTACATCTAAATTACTGGTAAAGGGTTGCTTAAGGCTGAAGTTGGGCTTAATAGAACCAAGTCCCTCTGTTGCAAATAACTTAGATGCATGATTGAGATTGCAGATTTATCTGGAATGATTTTCTTGTTACAGTTAATATTTTTGGAGACTGTAAAGCTATGAGAGATACCATATTCAGAGATTGGTGCAAATTCATTGAATGCACATAATTGAAAATTTAAACCAAAAAATATTCTTTTTACATAAAGTGATACCCATTTATAAATCTTGTATTTGTTCAGTTAACGTTCTGCAAAATGATAGAATTCTTATTCCATATTTAATGTAATTCGTCTGGATAGATGCTTCTTGCATTTTTATCATAAGATTATGATTCAGATTTGTCTCTCTTTGATGTACAGTTCTTAATGGATAAAATGTGTATCTGTATTATTTCATATTGCACAAGGTATTTCAATTTTGATATATAGTGGCATTGAGTAAAGCATATCCTGTACAATTATATTGAATAGCAATAGGTTACGAATATAGAAAAGACAATAATATTAATAGTATTAAAATTTGGAATTATTCTTATTTTGGTACAGAAGAGTTAAGAAGTCAGAGAAAAGCTGTCTGATATTAAGAATAAAAATCCTGGCATAAGATTTCAACATCTTAATGAATATATAGGAGTCATTACAATTTTCAGAAGTGACATTTTGGATAAATGCTCTATTTTACTTTCTTCACCTCATATCTATAGTAGATAGAGTATATTATTGCCCTAAAATGTTGGATCAAGATTTTACTAGAAGTACATTTTCATAAAATTATCCTTGGGCCATGTCACTCTCTGCATCAGAAAATTTTGTCAAATTATTTTCTAATCCTATATTACTGAACAAATTTAGATTCTAACATCGTTAAATTTGCATATAAGTCAGTTTACCGCAAAAATCAGTACAAAACAGTGTTTAAAATTGTTGCTGCATTGCTGTGCCATATGATAATTTGAAGCATTTAGGCTTGTCAAGTTATAACTCTTCAGTTAATTTCAAAAGTTTGAAATACCTCTTAAAGCTGAAAATGCAGCCAGAGCTGGCATTAATGAGGATGAATGAAGTCCACTTTGTTGCTAATGTCTTTGGCATTTCTTATTCCCCTGTAAGCAGGACTGTGCAGAGAGGATATATTACACCCAATATCCATACTAAATATAGTAAGTCAGGGAAGTATTGTCATGACTTTGTCACTGATGCCGATGGATTATAAATTGCTAACTACAACCTTGGACAGAACAGACATGCGAGAGACATAGCTAGATGGTTACAGCGTTCTAAGAGGTAGAGATCAGGTATTTTTCAAAATAGGAAAGCAGAACAAGCAAATCAGCACATGAAGAAAATGAATTTACTAAAATATTATTTAAAAAAAAAATACAAAGCATGTCTCAAATTGATTTCATACCTCGGTGCCCAGGTAGGCTGGTGTCTCCTGTCACTCACGTGTTTCTATTCACACACACTAGAGGCAGAGGGACACTTTTCCCCTCTTTAAATAGTCCATGTGATGTCACTGATATCATTGCACAACTTAAGTCAAAATTATGACAGTATTATATTCCATCCAAAACATCGACTTGGGTTAGACATTTTTCACACCCTCCATGTTCATCATTTACATGAATTGAAAGTAGTGCAAAAACACAAAGCTGGTCAATGACAGTAGGTTGGCTAGAAAAATATTGGTGTTCAACCAAAAACATTACTATATATTTTTTAAATTGAAAAAAGGTTCTTCTTTTTTAATATGTGACACAGCAATTTTTTCTAAGTCCTTTGCATTTTTTATACATCTGTGATGTTTTTATATACAACTATGATGTTTAATATGATTTCTTTGCTTTTTAGTGCAATTTCATGCTGGAGGGCATTTTTAAACGTTACTGAAGTCATAATTTAATTATTTTTTTACTATGTGTTTGGAGGAATTTAGTAACAGTGACGTCAAAATTAATCTCAGAAACTATTTGTAGTTGATTTATTAATACTCGTCACTTACTTGTTTATATTTATGAGAGACTAGTTTCAAAGGCATTCTCCTCCATTTTCAATCTCTTTCCAACTGGCATCTGTTGTTGTCTGCTCTCTCTCTGGTGGTGAAACTATGAACTTCTTTGTCAAATTATCTACTGGTGGGATTTCAAAGTTCATTACGCGATCCTTATTTTTCCATATGAATATGTTCTCCCATGTTGTCAATTTATTTTGGTTTATCACTCCTTTTAATAATTTTGGATTTGGATCAATGTCATGGTTTTCATTCCAAAAGTGAAATGCTACTGCTGACTTATCTTCTTGTTTTAATCTGATGTTTCTAAAGTGCTCTTTGACTCTGGTTTTTAGATTTCTTTTAGTTTGACCTATGTAGCATTTTTCACAATTCTTACAACTTACCTGGTATATTCCGGATCTGTTAACTGATGGGATTTCATCTTTTGTTTTTGAATTTAGCAATTTTAAAATTGAGTGTCTATTAGTAGGTGCCAAGATGATATTTTGTTCCTTGAAGATCATTTTAAATTTATTAAATGTTTTTGGGTGATATGTGAACGAACACACAGACTAGTCAACATACCCATGGAAAAAGAAGAATATTTCAAAGAACAAAAAACAATACTACACATAGCAGAAGAAAATGGATACAACAAAAGTTTGGTGTTGAAGAAAATTAGAAAAGCTAAACTAAAGAAAACCATTAAAGAAGCAACCACATTTACAAAAGAAAAAGAAAGCAACAGCATATTCAGTTCATTCACATATCACCCAAAAACATTTAAGAAATTTAAAAAGATCTTCAAGGAACAACTATATCATCTTGGCACCTTCTAATAGACACTCAATTTTAAAATTGCTAAATTCAAAAACAAAAGATGAAATCCCATCAGTTAACAGATCCGGAATATACCAGATAAGTTGTAAGAATTGTGAAAAATGCTACATAGGTCAAACTAAAAAAATCTACAAACCAGAGTCAAAGAGCCCTTTAGAAACATCAAATTGAAACAAGAAGATAAGTCAGCAGTAGCATTTCACTTTAGGAATGAAAACCATGACATTGATCCAAATCCAAAATTATTAAAAGGAGTGATAAACCAAAATAAATTGACAACATGGGAGAACATATTCATATGGAAAAATAAGGATCGCGTAATGAACTTTGAAATCCTACCAGTAGATAATTTGACAAAGAAGTTCATGGTTCCACCACCAGAGAGAGAGCAGACAACAACAGATGCCAGTTGGAAAGAGATTGAAAATGGAGGCGAATGCCTTTGAAACTAGTCTCTCATAAATATAAACAAGTAAGTGACGAGTATTAATAAACCAATTACAAATAGTTTCTGAGATTTATTTATTTACTTACTTACTGCATATGCAGCTATATTGAAGAATTCAGTGCAGCCAAACTATCCTTGTTTCTCCACTGAATGCAATGCTGCCAGCAGTCTTCTTTGTTCCTAAATTATACTATCTAGCAAACTAACTACAAAGTACCTAAATTGCACTACCTAGCTAACTACACTGAATACACCAATATTCCCACTAACTAGCTAATTGCATTAAATATAACTATCCCTATCCTAAACACTAAGTGCAATCGTTAACACTACAGGCTAGCCTGTTTAATGTCTTCAAAGAGCATCCCTTCTGTTATTGGGGCATATCGTGATCCACACTTTATCCGTTTCCATGTTGATTATTCCCAGGATCTAGTTGCCCTCTACGACGTGGCCATGATGATACTTGTGTTGTCCTATCTTGCACTCGTCAATTTGAACGACATGGTCAGTACCGCCAATTTTCCCCCTTTCAGTATATTTAGGGTCATTTGACATGTTGACAACAAACTTCCAGCAGAAGTTAAAGTGTCTAGTAACTTAACAAAATTCAAATTTTTCTTGAAATCATATTTAATTAATAATGTTTTTTATTCACTTGATGAATTTCTAAACTAAGACTACAACTTCAGAATTTATTGTTTGAGTGCTAGTTTCTTATTTTACAATACTTATGACTAAAACCTAGACATTGTATTAGGTGTACAAGACATTATACATTTAGAATAACATCACCTAAGTTTTAGTTTCTTCTAATATCTGTATATATATATATCAAAATAACCAGCAACTTTAATTGTATATAATTGACGACTTGCCTGTTTTCAACAATGCTTGTAAAACATAAGGTGATAATAAAGTATTATTATTATTATTATTATTATTATTATTATTATTATTATTATTATTATTATTATTATTAATTATTGTTAGTGTGTATGGATTTATTAAAGCAAGTTAGTATTCTATTTATATCACACAACCTGTATAGCTGTGTTCTTAAACTGTATAAATTCATATGACGTGGTTCTTTTGTGTATTTAACACTATACTGAACTGAAAATAAATAAATAAATGTACACTTTGCGGCAGTAACCGAACCAGTCCGATACGGTCTGCGAGCTCATACATGTATCTCCTATGAAGCACTCCCATTATTGTAGTGTCATAAAATTGTTTATGTGCAAAGCATTGCGTGAGTAACAACATTTGACCGGGCAATAATATGGTCAGTATTTTCTAAAACTGACCTGCGCTAATTGCATCCACATGTCTTTCTGCACCAGTGTTGGACAGATGTCTGGGGCATTTTTGCAGGGGTTGGCTATATGTATTACACATCTTTCTTGTGTTGGCTGCAACGCCAGAACCTGCAAGTTGTCTGCTTGCACATGCGTATACCTGCACCTTGGGACTTAGAAAATATTCTCGCATCACACAAAAGAATGTTTCTCCGAAAAAACTATTTGTAGTCAATTTTTTGACACTTTGTCACTTACATTTTTATATTGTGCAACTAGTTTCAAAAGCTGTCGCATCTGTTTTCAACCTCTGTGTCAGCTTTACTTCTTTTTTTATTCTATTTTAAGTGCAATATACATTGGCAATCATAAGTTCGACTTGTCATGCTTCGAATCAACTTTGATGCTGAATTGATTGCATTTTCAACCAGCCCAAAAATTTGTATTTGATTTAAATGGTCAAAAAATGTATTTTGAACCGAAACAATGCCATAACCTGATGCAGTCACTTTTGCAGTAGAAATCTGCTTCAAGGTAATTTACATGTGCAAGTGTACTTGCACGTGTAACGTCACTCAAGTGTATTTAGTCCAGGAGATTTGCAAAAGCAACTGTTGACCAGAGAACACTATATGCCTCTTATGCAGTTGTTCCCATCAAAAGCCTGCCTCTGTAGCATAGGTGGTAGTGAGTCACATTCAAGAAGTCCTGAATTCAAATCTCGGTCAGGGTGAATTATCTGAATAAGAATTTTTCTAGGATTTTTCCCTATCCTGAAAGATGAATGTTGAGCAACTCTAAGCTCTAAGGACCTTTGGCTCATTTGAGCATCATTTCTCCCATATCCCATCCAATATGACTTAGTGTTGGAGGACATTAATAACAACAAAAAACAAAACCACCCATCAAAATGTGTGTAGTGTTTAACACCCGCTTTTACTACATACGGCACCGCAGGTGATGACACTGATGGTACATGAGATAAAGATGGAGCACCGGTAGAATGAGATGGCGGGGGAAACCGGAGATCCTGGAGAAAACCCGCCCCAGCGCCGTGCTGTCCACCACAAATCTCACTTTGCAGTCGCCTGGGATCGAATCCGGGCTACCTTGGTGAGAGCCAAGCGGTCTAACCACTGAGCCACTGCGCTGCCCCACCCATCAAAACTGGACTATAGAGCACAATGCCCTCCACTGATGAGAATGAGTTATATATTAACAATACCATATGAAGGGTAGTTTGGAGATGTATGCAGTTTGAAGGCCAGGAGAATGTTAATGCACCTTGCAGTTTCAATGGCATCTTTTATAGAGGTTGAAGTGGTGCAGGAATCAGCACTGAAGCAAGAATGGAACTAGTATATACAAATATAACAATTTGTAACTTAAAACTTCACTTATCTTATAAGAAATTAAACTTTTCTTATAAATTGTTAGGGATCGCGATTTCATGGAAACTCTCCCACCTCTTCAGCCAGAACCAACAAAAATGTCATCGTTACAAAAGCTAGATGTTAATATGATCTTGTTAGTACTACCAAAATCTGAAAATAAAACAAATTTAAAAACAGAATCGACTGCCGGTGTTTCAAAATTCATTACGCGATGTTTGTTTTTTAAAATAAATATATTTTCCCAAACCATTAAATCTGTCGGGCCATTTAATTGTTTTAATAATTTAACTTCTGGATTTATTTCATGGTTAAATGACCAAAAATGATCTGCTAAGACCGATTTATCAGTCTGTTTGTACTTAATGTTACGAAAATGTTCTTTCGTTCTGGTTTCTAAATTACGTTTTGTCTTATAATATGAACTTTATCACAATCGAAACAATAAAATTGATAAATACCAGATTTTTTATTATTAGGAAGTTTATCTTTTTTAGAGAAATGTAGTAAATTTTTAATGCTATATTTATTTTGAGGAACTAAAGTTATACCAAACTCTAAAACTAGTCGAGATTTAACTGTCGAGATTTAAACAAAACATTTCTCCGAAATTTGTAAGAAAAATAGTAAAATTTAACAACAACAGTATAGAACAATTAGCTGCTGAAAAAGCTGTGTTAAAATCCGAAAAAGCAAATCACTACAGAAAAATAACTAATATAGACCTCTCTTTGTACAACCTACATTTGAAACTTGTAAAATTGCTAGGAAACACAGCATGGGACCACTTAGAAGCCAAATCATTTGAACATATAAATTATAGTCAAAGAGAAAGTTTATCGTCAAAATAAGAAACTAAAACATAATCATAATCATTGGCAACCAAAACATAACAAAATTTCAGCAAAGAACACATCCCTAGACAATGTAATTAATCTCTCAAAGCAGAATTTTAACTTTGAAGAAATAGATGTAATTAACCAAGGCCTAAAAACATGTATAACATACTCCAGCAACCCGGATGAATTCATTGCAGATATAGAATTAGCAGTAGAAGGCTTGGAAACCATGGACAAAAATATAATTAGGAAAAAATCAGCTCCTATATTGGAAAACTTAATAAATAAAAAGCCAAAAAAACATTTGAAACAAATTCAGATAATTAAATCTTTAAGGAAAAAGGATGTAATCTTCTCAAGGGCTGATAAAGGGAACAAAATAGTAATCTTAGATACAGCTACATACATAGAAAAAAATGTTAGAGTTACTACAACAAAAAGAATTCCAGGAAATAGATTCTAATCCACTCAACCGATGCATAAAAGATGTACAAAAAACCATCATTAATAGTAAAATTTTAACAACTACAGAACAAAAAACTATCAAACCGGACAACCCTACCCTTGCAAGACTATATGGTTTGCCTAAAATACACAAACCCAACATACCCATGAGGCCCATTGTAAATAATATAAACACTCCTACTTACCTTCTGGCAAAATGGCTATCCAAAAAATTTCAGTCCTTTCCACAATTCCATACTCTGAGTATAAAAAACTCTTTAGACCTGGTAGAAAAAATTCAAAATCTTAAACTAAAACCTCATGACACTTTAGTATCCTTTGATGTCCGCTCCCTCTTCCCTAGCATTCCATTAGACAAACTTTTGATTCAACTGAAGAAATGGCTAAATTCTATAAACCTGGATGCCAATGCAATAGAAGAATATTTGGCAATGACTGAATTATGTATACATCAAAATTATTTTGTCTTCGATGGAAAATATTATAAACAAATTTCAGGACTAGCTATGGGAAGCCCGCTATCACCATTTTTGGCCAATCTATACACGAGCTTTTTCGAAACACATATAACTAAAGCCTTCCCTCATATGTTTAAAACATGGTACAGATACGTAGACGACATCTTTGCAATAGTACCCTACAAACTAATAGATGATGCTTTGAAACTACTCAACCTGCAAGAACCCAGCATACAATTCACAGTGGAAACTGAAGAGGACTGTACTCTACCTTTTTTAGATCTTAAAATCAAAAAAGGCAATGAAAAACTAGAATTTGGCATTCATAGAAAAGCAACACACACAGATAATTACATCAAAGCAAATAGTTTCAACCCAATTCCACACAAACATGCAACCATCAACAGTCTGACACACAGATTAGTAAATCTACCTCTCAGCCAGCATGAATATCAAAACGAGTACCATCAAATCTTAAAAACTGCAATTAAAAATGGATATGGAAAAAACCTTGTAGATAAAAAACTAAAATTATTCAAACTTCAAAAGAGATTAAAACAGATCACAGCTCGCACACCAATAAAACAAGAAAGTAGATTTGCTAAATTTACTTACCACCCCTGGGCCACAAAAAAGTTCCAAAAAATATTCAAGAAATACAATATAACATTGGCACCAAAAAACAATTACAACATTAAAAACCTACTTCACAGTAATAATACTGATAAGATAAAACCAGAGGAAAAGTCAGGCATTTACAAAATTAAGTGTAAAGACTGTGAAAAAATTTACATAGGGAGGACAAAAAGAAACATAGGCACTAGAAAGAAAGAACACTTCAGGCACTTAAGATACAAAAATATTGATAAGTCCGCAATAGCAGCTCATTTCTGGTCTGAAAATCATGAAATTGAAGATAGCACAGAATTACTAAAATACGTACAAAAACATAGTGAACTCGTCATATGGGAGAGGATATACATAGAAAAACATAAAAACCAACTAATGAACTTTGAAATCCCGCTAGAAGAGAATCCTACATTTAAGTTCATCACTAAATCAACAGATGGCAGCAACAACCCCAGAATTACCCACACCGCTGGATCTAGCTTCAGTCGCATAAGAGCCGTAGATGCAAACGATGATTTGCGAAACATGTCCTCAAAATAGGTACGAAAGTGAAGCAGATGTGTAAAAAATACGACTCATCTAAAATTTAATAATCTAAAACTAGTGTTTAGAGAGTGTTTGTCACTGACAGCTTATCAATATACTGAAGAGAGTCTAGGACACATTGTTCTTACTCATGATAATGCTTGTTATTGTTATAAGGAGCTTGTTTTTGCAAGTGTCCAAGTTTCTTGATATTGTTGAGTTTGGCTAGTATGCAATTCAGACTTGAGCCGTGTAACATTGCCGGTGTAATCTTGGATGGCATACTAATTCATTCTGCATTTTAACTAGAATAGAAACTAATATTACAAGAAT
Organism: Mantis religiosa; assembly: GCA_030765055.1. Lineage (NCBI taxonomy): Eukaryota > Metazoa > Arthropoda > Insecta > Mantodea > Mantidae > Mantis > Mantis religiosa. Next base: position 129,740,851 of record CM060953.1, on the reverse strand, counting down.
GTGTCCAACTAAATCACATTTATATTAGGGGTGGAGGTAGTAAAACACATTGGTCTTGGCTATCTTACACAGAGCTAAAAAACCATAGAGCCATTATAAGTTGCAATAATTTCCAGCATATTTTAAAAGGTTCTGTTTATTATGATGTTTGACCGCCTTCTATGTGTTTGAACATCTAAAGCAATAATAGGGCAGAAGAAACTTTGTTTTAAACATTTTTATTTTAAAAGGTATACAGCATTTAAATATATTTTGCTTTTTGTAGTTGCTCAGTTTTGATTCTCAAACTTTATTCAAAGGATTTTGAAGAAATTTGCTGGGAAGAATTTTGGAGGTTAATAGGTCTCATAGTTATCTCCAAAAAGACTAGTTTCCATAGATTAAGCATTACAATTGGAAACATTTTACCTTAGCAAAATTAAAACTGGTGATATGACCTAAATGTGAAAGACAGCAAGCATATAAGCAACAAAGCTGCTGTAGAAAATTACATATGTTGTGATTTTAATGTTCATAGAAAAGCAAAAAAACACAATGTTTGATGAATGAATCAAATAGAATCAAATCTATCACCAAATTCACTGTGACATAGAATATCACATACCAACAGCAGTATAACTTGTAATTGATTATAAAGTATGTAAATGTTAAAACATTTATTTATTACATACCATGTACTTGTGGTTCAGTATATATACAGGATGTTTCAGAAATACTTTTACAAACTTTGGGTATGGGTTCCTCACACCAAAAGAAGGAAAAAAGTTCATATGAACATATGTCCCATAATCCTTTGTTTTCATGTTAGGTGTTCAACACAGTGGTACACATGTAACACACAAAATTCATGATAAATGTTCGAAATGCCCTTCTCGTGCTTCTGTGCATGCTTGTACTCATCAAATCATGGAATGTCACACCCTTTCAAAAACTCCAGGAGAGTGGCGAATGGTTTCACAGGCTTCCATGACACATCGATGAAGCATTTCTGCATCCAGGATGGCAGCTTCATAAACCAATTATTTAAGATACCCCTAGAGGTAAAAATTCACAGGATTGAGGTAGGGAGAATGTGCAGACCATGGAACTGGTCCTCCTCTGCCCATCCATCGGACATGGTAGACCATTCCATGCATCTGGAACAATGCATCTAAAATGTGCCGGAGCCCCCATCATGCATAAACTTTTTTTTTTTTTAGTTCGGGAAGAATGTGCTGGGTAAAGTCCCTGTAGACAGTACCAGTAAGATGTGCTGGTAAAACATGTGACCTACCAAACAATCACCTACAATGTCAGCCCACACATTCAGTACAGCATGAGGATTAAGATCTACCTATACATGTACATTGTGGAAATTAGTAATTCCATCTCTCTCAAACGTTGCCTTGTCTGTAAACAAAACTGATGAGACAAACAATGGATTGGCTTTTAGTAAATTAATGGAAATTAATCATTTCTTCACACTAGCCATATATAGGCTAACGTCTTTGATAGAGGCAATATGAAAAATTCAATGCTATGGCCGGTATTTGAACCACAGATCTCCTGGTTTCCGTCCAGTCACTTTAACCCATTGAGCTACCATGACCAACTTGCCGTCACAACATTAAATTTTCCATTTTACTCGTATATTTCCCCAGTAGACCACTAGGGGCTCTTGTATTCGAGATACACTATTGGATTGGTTATCAATGGATTGGCTGTTGGGCTACAAACCATCGGCAAAAGTTATCCCGTGGTGGATAATTGGCATTTGAAAGGCTCTGCACACATTGAATATGATATGGATACAGGAGCTGCTCGTGAAGTACCCTCCATGCTGGCACATGTGATGTACCAGATGCCACAGCCAATTGTCTTGTACTGATACCTGGATTGCCTTTGACATGCTTTAACATCTGTTGTTAGCATTCTGGCGCTCAGCTCTTGGTCTTCCTCGATCAATAGTCCATTGTGCAACGCTTCCTGTCTCAGCAAGGCAATGATAAACAGCTACAAAGGGAGGATGACTTGGTTTTCTTCGGTCTGGAAACTCCATGTGATGAGCCATGCAGCCACTCATCCATTACCATTTGCGCAACCATACATAAAAATCATCTCTGCCTGTTCACGAAATGAATATCCAGGCATGGTGGAATGAAACACGTGCAGTTAACTCACTACATGTACACAATTCAAACATTGAAGACAGACTGACAACAAATGACAAACGTAAACAGGTCTCCATGGCAACACTTGGCCATGTACCATATGTAGTACAATAGGTCAAAGCCTTCTATGAGTGCATAGAGAAATGAAGTTTTGAGGTTGGACACCGAAGGCCATTGAACTCACACTTTCATTGTGACAGGAATAACGTAAAAACCAAGGATTATGGGACGTATGTTCATATGAACTTTCTTCCCTCTTTTGGTGTGAGGAACCCATATCTGAAGTTTGTAAAAGTATTTCTGAAACAGCTAGTATATATATATATAAAATGTGTGTAGAAGTTTTAATCCTTGTTTTAAAGTTTCCTGGAAGTTTTAATCTCTAAGTTTTTTGTATAATATTTATTAAATGCCTCCAAAGAAATGTAAGGCTGTTAGCAAGTGTAACCTAAGGCTAAATGTTGTAGGGATAAACTGTCAAATCACGGGCAACAGAGGTATTTCAGCTAGTGTTTATTATAAGCAAGAGATGCAAGTGTGTATTGAGAAGAAAAAGCATCAGGGTATCACATCAGATTTTATCTCAGCACCTCATTTATGAAATCAAATGTATAGTATGAGTAGGATAGAATTTTTTTTTCCAATGCATTTTCTTTGTTGCACACCTGATCACTAGTTCTTTAAATTCTTAAGTAATATTGCAACAGTCAGTACTGTTTGCATGTTGATAGAGTAGTAGCAACAGCTGAGCATGCCTTTTAAAGCAAAATGTGCTATCTAAGCATTGCTGTTCCATTGGGATGCATTTGGCTGCAAAATGACTAATAGTTTGTGAAACACACATGGAAGTATATTATATGGTTGCTTATAACCATTTATCATATAAGGGGCTTTCAAAAAGAAACGAGCCGGAGTCTGGTATGTGCAAACTGGTGACAGAATGGTAATATCATGGCGTGTTTAAGGAAATGTTGTTCCAACCAGAGTGTGGAAGTTCACAGCCCGTTGCTAGAGGGCACGCATGCACGTCATGTGACTATAGAAAGCTAACAGCAAGGGTCAAGGCATGGCACAAGCGCTTCAGGGGAGGACAGGTGTCGTTAGCCAATGATGCATTATCTGGAGCACCACACTGCATTACCGATGACATCGTCCAGCTGGTTTATGCACCCAGGACCGCCAAGTGACAGTGAAAGCCAAAGCCACTGAGGTCGGATTGAGCATCAGAAGTGTTCACACCATCATGAAGGAACGACTGCTCTTGCGCAAAGTGTTTGCCCAATGGGTGCCCTACAGTCTTCAACCACACCAGGAAGCATGTCGAATGGTCCACTGTCTTGGTCATCTGCAGCACTATGCTAAGGAAGGTAATGAGTTCCTGGCACGAGTGGTGGCTGGAGATGAGTCATGGTGTCATCACTTCAAACCAGAATCAAAACAACAAAGTGTCCAGTAGAAGCATCCAGGGTCACCACCACCAAAAAAAAAAAGCCAAGGCCATTCACACAAGTGCAGGAAAGGTTATGCTGACGTTCTTCTTTGACCAAGATGGCCCCCTTCTCATACTATTCCTGCAGCACAAGACAACAGTGAATGCCCATTGTTACTCGTAATCCTTGCCCAACCTTCGCCAAGCGATCAAATCAAATCGACCAGGCAAGCTCACCAGTGGGGACATTCTGCTCCATAACAATGCAAAGCCTCATACGGCCACCCTCCATACAGTTCAGACCTCTCACCCTGTGATTACGCTATTTTTGGTCCCCTTAAAAAGGCTCTGAGAGAGCCTTCACCTCGGATGATGACGTCCAGCTGTGTGTGCAGAACTGGCTCACATCGCAGCACCAGGACTTTTATGAGACAGCCATTCACCACCTTGTGTAATAGTGGGACAAGTGTCTCAACAGCCAGGGCCAATACTTCTAACATACAGGTATTAGTTTCTGTAATAATGTCTCCGGCTCATTTTTTTTTTTAACATACCTTATATATACAGATATGTTTGAGATGTAGCTAGTGTATCAGCCTACATAGATAACCATTAACACACAGTGGTAAAATTGCTTTTAATTTTTATGTAGTTATTCCTCTTTGTAAAGCAACTTGTTCACCAAAATAGTTGATTTAAGTTATTTTATAGTTCTACTTGTTTTTGAAACTGTTTGCTATTGACAACTGCAACTTCAATTTTGCTATTCTCTTTTACAAGTTATTTTTCTATTTTAGTGGGATTCTTCACCATATAAGCATTCTGGTGAAATCAATCTGGTCAAATATGAGAAGCGAAAGGTATACTCATTCCTGGATTATATAATGGGAGGAACACAGCTGAACTGCACCATTGCCATAGATTTTACTGGTAAGGAAATATGTAATACTTCTTGAAATAACTACTAATGCTTACTAAAGGTGTAAGTAATACTAGTATTTGAGCATGGCAGTACTATTAAAAAAATCTTTTATAGAAATATTAATGATGTAATGAGGTAGTTCAAATGCTATAAGAGAATCAGCAGTTTTTTACAATTCAGATGAAGTGTGTATATTTATAACGTTTGCCATGAGTTGTGCCATTATAAAGTATAGTATAGAGACATGAAGACAGATTTACTTAGTATAAACTAATTAAGAATTATAGTCTAACATTTGCTGAAGATTTTCAGAATAGTGTTTAATATTTTACTTTCGTTCTGTGATTTAGTTTCATATTAATAAAAAATTGAGTTCCTTTCTTGGAAGTGTTGAAAACAGTGCTGTAATAAATTACTTTTTTTTTAATTTAATTTAAAGGGAGTCTATTAAAGACACTGCACCAGAACTTTAATTAACTTCTCCCCTTTAAAAATACATTTTAGTCTGTGCAATGATTTCACGACAACAAACATTGAACATTCATGAAAATAAAACATTTGCTTCTATATAAAAGTAGACTGAACAGTTTTGATTGTCCTTCAACTTCATGAAAATGAACAACGAACAGTGTTAAAAATGTCCTTCACAATTCACGCCGCTTGCTGAGACGAGCCCAAAACCCCAACTGCCTCTCTCAAGGCAAGGTACCCAGCTTTGACCTCCCGATAGAGATGGTGGCGCAGGCAAACACTAAACAAAACTCAATAAGCCATTACCAGCGCCCCTATAGGGAAGTCGACAATTACCTGCAATAAGCCTCTGTGCCAATCGGCACATGCCGCCCCCCCCCCCCCTTATCACAATACCGGGTCGGGAGGACAGGAAACCGGGAACAAGGTAAAAGCAAGGGAAATGGAAACACTCATCCGCATGGCACCATGCACCGCAACTTAAGTCACAGTTCATGAAATCCTTTTCACACTGGAACACTGACAAGTTAGCGATCACAAGGAGGGAACAAGCACAGTACAGAACTCTTGCACTAATGCAGCGACGTAAACTTGCGTAAAGCTGCAGGTGGCTCAAGGCCATAATTCACGCGCTGAGAGGCACCAGGAACCAAAGATGACTGGAGAGATTTGCCCCCAGCGGGACCACAAGCTGCTCCAATGTGAGAAACTCCGAGAGCAGGTAAGGAGCCGAACAGAGCAAGCCGCCAGATGCAGGAGGGCTAATGGTGATGTAGAAAACAGCATCCTCCCTGGATCCAATATAGTCAGCCACTGGAACCAAACTTGTGGTGGTGTCAGAAACTTGTAGACGACAAAGCTTAGCTGCACAGAGCGGATGGCGCCAAAATGGGAACAGTGTGTAGGTAACAGGATGAAACCAGGGAAACATGAGCGAGCTGCAAAATGAAAGCAAACAAAACAGCAGGCGGAGCCAAAATGAACAGAGGCACAGCATAGAAGTGTTATAAACACTGTTCATAAACAAATTGAGAACCATATAAAGCCCTATCATAAAAAATTTATAACAGTCACAAATAATCAGAATATCTATATAATGGCATCATAAAAGACTAATTGATTAGTGAATTGTATTAAATGACTGTATACTAGCAGACTTTACATTGAAGATAAACTTTAGAATAAAATATATAACAATAGATCAATTAAAAACAGGTTTTAATTTTGAGCAAAATATAATAACCTTATTAATAAAACTTCCACCTCAATTGGAAGCCTTCATAAAACACATAGAAGCAGATCACACAACACTGGCCAGTGAGAACACATACAAGACATATTTTCTAAGATAAATATACACAAACACAATGTACACGTGTGCACATAACACAAATTGAAGCTAAGAGAAACAGGGAATGCAGAGGTTAAGGAAAGTTAAACGAAAGATCGGGTATCATGACAAACAAAACACGTCTCGCCGTAGCATATAGGCTACCCGTCACACACAAGGTCAACCTGCACTACCAACAAACTCCCACACCAAAACATAAACAAAGAGATGAAAACAAACATGGAACATCAAAACAAACACATAACACAAAATCAAAGCTAAATGGTGGTGAAAGATGAAAACACAGGGATAACTAATTAAAAGGTTTAAGTTGGGAAATATGGGCTCGTCTTTCTCTACCGATGGATGGATCCTTGAGGTGAACAGCTACATTTTTATAAATCCTCACGATCTCATAGGGACCTACGTATCTAGGGGCTAACTTTGCAGAATAGGCCTTCTGTTCAGAACTAAGGGGATGAAACTTACACATCACTCTCTGGCCTATAACGTATGGAGAGGGCTTTTTTACCTTCATCATACCACTTTCTAACAAGAGCATTAGCCCATTGCAAATTACGAAACGCTCGCTGCCAGTTGTTCCGGATGGTCTCTGCAGAAAATTCCTGAGGCAACAAATCATCTAAATGCCACAAATTAGACATCGGTGAACTTGGAGAGTAGGCTAACATAAGGCTAGACAGGGTCATAGAATGTGACTCATGGTAGGCAGAATTAAACACTACCTGCAAATGTGACAGATTGGAATCCCATTTAGAGTGGTTATGATGAAAGGCAATTAAGGCGGATTTCAAATTTCTATTGAACCTTTCGGCATGAGACGGACAAGGATAATAAGGATTAGTGGTAAAGACTTTAATACCCCAGTTGAAACAAACATTTTTAAAAGCTGCTGAGGTGAATTGAGCACCATTATCGGTCACTAGGAAATTCAGAGCACCGAACGAGGCAAAAACCCCAAGAAGAACCTTAATAGCATTCCATGATGTAGCGTTAGGAACAGCACTTAACCACACAAACTTGGAGAATGCATCAATTATTACAAAAACATAAGTATTTCCCTGGGTAGAACGCGGAAAAGGAGCCAGAAAATCTACGAATAGTTTCTGCGTAGGTTTACTATAAATTTCGGAGGCTAACCCCTTCCATTAGGTGCATTGGGCCGGCTTAGCCATAGCACAAACCCGACAAGCTCTAACGCGTGCCATAATATCTTTATTCATCCCCTGCCAAACAAATTGTTCACGAATCTTAAACTTTGTCTTGGCGATGCCTAAATGACCACCCACACTCGAAGCATGGAAGTACTAAAAAACCATAGGCACCAAAGCAGTAGGAAATGCTATCTTGTCGGTACCATCGTACGTGGCATGCGTAAGCAAAACACAGTCCTTTAGATGGAACGGGGGCACCTGCTTACCAGTCTCAGGCTGCTCTATGATACCAGACAACTTCGGATCACGACGTTGTTGCTCTTATATGCTAGTAAAAAGCTCGGGAAATGTAGTGCAGACGTTCACGTTCATAACCTGCTGGACAGGAGGGGGAGATGAATTCGGCTCGGTGAAAATTCTAGTTAAGGCGTCTGCTAAACAATTGTCCACACCACGTATACGAACTGGCATAAATTTAAACGCGGCTATGCGTACGCCCCAGCGCACGCCCCAGCGCGCAAGTCGACCTGTTGACCTGGGCGTCCCAAGCGCCCACATGAGGGCCTGATTATCACATTCAAGTGCAAAAAAAAAAAAAAAAAAAAAAAAATTTCAAGTGTGAATTCCACATGTTCAAGATATTGACGATACTTTTCCAATCCAAATATTACGGCAAGGATCTCCAATTCGTATACAGAATACTTGCGTTCTGCTTCTGTCAAAGTACGCGAAGCGTAATAGATAACTCGACGACATTCGGGAAAATCTTGTAAAAGTACAGCCGCTGACGAACCAGCAATGGCGTCGGTCTGGAGAACAAAGCGTAGACCAAAATCAGGAAAAGCTAACACCGGAGGATTGGCAATCGCTGTTTTCAGATCTTTGAAAGCACGCTGCTGGTCTTCTGTCCACACGAACGGCACACCCTTGCGCCGAAGGCGATTCAGTGGCTCCGCCCGAGCAGCAAAGTCGGGGATAAACTTACTAAAGAAGTTTGCCATGCCGATAAAGCGTGCTAATGCACCTAAATTACGCGGGGGAGGGAAATTCCGAACGACTTTCGTTCGGTCAGGGTCCACAGTGATGCCAGCCGGAGACACTAAATGACCCAGAAAAGAAATCTGCGAAGTCGCGAAGGTACATTTTTCCCTTTTAAGCGTGAGACCAGCATGCTCCAAGCGTGAGAATACATCCCGGAGATGATCACAATGAGTATCAAAATCCTGAGAGTAGACTACATCATCCAAATAATGATACACATATTGGAATTTAATATCTGAAAATAAGTTATCCAGCAAACGGGACAGAACTTGTGCACCAGAAGCAATTCCATATAGCACGCGCTGGAACTCGTACAGCCTCCAGGGCGTGGCAAATGCAGTTATATGTTTAGAGTTCTGCAAGAGGAATTTGAAAATACGCATTATTGAGATCCAGGACTGTGAACACCCTTGCTCCCGAAAAATAATGGGCGGCTGTATGAAGATCCGAAATGGATTGGGCTTTGATTTGTATTTTCTTGTTCAGTCTACAGTATTCTACGACGGTTCAAAAATCCTTTTCACCTTTCAGCACCAAGAAAATGAGTAGACTGTATCCAGAGGTAGACGGTCGAATGATTCCCCTAGCTAACATATCGTCAATTTTGGCTTTCAAGACCATCTTGGTGGGGTCAGACGGTATGGTGATTGTTTAACAGGGGTGTTATCGATAAGGTCAATGTGGTTCGTGGTCAAATTAGTAAGACCTAGCTTATCGGATAACAAGTTTCCATATTGCGACCAGAGATGTTCCATACTCCTACTCTGCTCTGGAGTTAAATGGGACAACTGACCATGCATCGGAGCTACTTCCTGCACCAAACTCTCACTCCTAACCAACGACTCCGAATGAGAGCTGAAATTGCGCCAAAATGAAATTTTCACATCCGAAGCGAAAGCAAACGTTATTTGGTGCAAACGGAAATCCAAACTCATTCCCACACGAGCCATAAAATCGGCCCCTAAAATAACATTATAAGTTAGGTCAGAAAGCATGTAGTAATAATGTTTCCAAGTAAAACGGGGAAAACGAGTTGTCAAAAGAACCCTCGCTTTGACCTCAAACATCTGACCATTAACGGACATGCACTGGACTGGCATGACTTGAACTTACTAGAACATTTGAGTAATGATTTATTCAAAAATCGTTCGTGAACTAAAGAACAGGTGCTTCCTGTATCTAATAAAGCCAATACAGGCTGCTTGCCCACAATGACCTGAACAATTGGTTTTGCATGGAAAGCGATGCTAGTTATGAGACGTACAGGCGGTACACATGCCCCAGCCTGTAGTAGCTCCTGGCGTCAAATGGAGCGTGCATTAGGACGTTTTGCACTTGAAGACAACACTAGGCAACACTAGAGTGAATACTACGTGACACATTACATTAGCGCACAAGATGATCAAAAACACCACAACGAAAATACCTTCGTAAACGAGAAGCATATTTCGTACCTTTAGATAGAGTGGCATTACCCCTCGTATTCTCCTGCAACACTCGTGGAGGCGGACGAAACACATCTATGTCCCTAGCATTATCTGCCAGAGCTTGTTCTGTCAAAAGAGGCAAAAGTGATTCTAACTCCACAAATGTAGTAGGTCGAGAAGAAAATATCAAGGCCGAACGCACCTCAGGCGTCAAACCGGACAAAATGCGTCACATACCTGTTTTTCACTATCAGGTAGTAACAATAATTGGGCAAATAACTTAACCCTAAGCATATAATCCGCAAAGGTCTCATTGAAAGCTTGGGGCTTAAGATAGTGATCACGTGTAAAAGTTATTAATGCATGGTGTAATATAAAGGAATCCAAAATGCCCTGGTGGAATGCCCGTAATGGATGAGAAACGTGTTTGACTCGCAACAAATTCAATATAACTCCCTTTGCCCTCGCGGCAATGACCTCTAAGAGCAGCGGCTCTAAAACATCACATAACAAGGTACAGTCTTCCGCCTGTATTATAAATTTCAGGAAATCGAGAGCAGAATTAACATCAACCACTTCGAAATCCGACAGTGATTCTACGTACCGTTGTAATGGGTGGGGCAATTTTAAATGTTTAAAAGCCAAATTTGACTTAACCGGAGAAAGGACCACATCACTGTTGGGCGGCGAGACGTCATCACCACTACCTTGCGGCAACCAGTCTATCAAGATAGCAAATGCTGTCCGTAACTTCGGCAATGGCAAGACAAAATTAAATTTAGGAAAATACCTCTGTAAACAATCGATACGCCGCCAATCGATAAGCCACTTTCGGCCTCACAGTCGGACAATAATTCCATAAATTCCCTCAAGGCCTTTTCACATAAAGATGGCAAATCCACAATTAATGGATGATTATCTGATAACTTAACTGTAGAATTGTCCCTTACCCTACGAAGTGCTTCCAAAATTGAGGGCACATCTGCTGACACCAGATAATCACCACCATGAGCACACAACTCAAATAAAAGTTCTGGTTTATGCAAGTATGCCATGTCCACCATGGCGGCCATAATGACTTGAAGCAACCAGAAATTAAACCGAAAATACTTGATTTAAAACCATGCTCTGCTACCAGACTGCACCAGAACTTTAATTAACTTCTCCCCTTTACAAATACATTTTAGTCTGTGCAATGATTTCACGACAACAAACATTGAACATCCGTGAAAATAGAACATTTGCTTCTATATAAAAGTAGACTGAACGTTTTGAAAGTCCTTCAACTTCATGAAAACGAACAGTTTTAAAAATGTCCTTCACAGTTCACACCGCTTGCTGAGACGAGCCCAAAACCCCAACTGCCTCACTCAAGGCAAGGTACCCAGCTTCGACCTCCTGATAGAGACGGTGGTGCAGGCAAACACTAAACAAAACACAGTGAGCCACTACCACCGCCCCTATAGGGAAGTCTCATAATTACCTGCAATAAGCCTCTGTGCCAATCGGCACAACACTAAACAACACCTACTTTTAAATTTGCCTGGAACATGTTTCAGAGACTTTGCCTCCAAATTCTTCCACAAATGGTAGGCAGGGGATTGATTCATTTCAGTTCAAGATCCAATATCCAGCAGAAATGCGGTCGTGGAATTCAGTACTTGCTTATCCACAAAGATGTTTTTGAATTTTCAAATGTGGTTTTATAGGCAGGAACTTTTTATCCTCCTTCCTCTCCTTCCACCCTAGTCTGTAATGCTAGCGAGATCATGCTGCATAATTTGCTGGTGACTATTTGTGTGCTTCATTAGCTGTATCTCTCTGTTATACAACAAAAATTTGTTATTCATTATCCTATGGTTCTTCAGAATGACCCCAAATCAATAGTCTTTTGTGATGTGACATTGTTCATTGCAGAATTTTAATTTCTGTGCCAAGATCTTTTGTTTCTGAAGAAAATTTGCTTTGTTTTACTACTTGTTTTTCTACAACAGCTACACTTCTAGTGTGTCACTAACAAAGTATTTGGCAGCTCTGTGCATTAAAAATCCCCATTAGAGATTTCTGATTTAACAAGTAACAATTCTCATTAACTAACCAAGTTAGTGTAGCAGCTTACTCAGTTTGAATTTATATTGGTTATTGCTGCTAATTTGAACACAACTTGAGTAAGAAGCTTCTTAAAAGCACCTTTTTTAATTGTGTGAAGAGTTAAAAACTAAATGTACATCTAAATCCTGTTCCCATAGTTTTATTTTTCTTCTCCACTTATCCTGATCATATTATTTCTTCTCCAGTCCTTTTGCTTTCATCCCTGTCCTTATAATAATAAACCCTGGTGCCACAGCCCTAAGAGGGCCAAGGCCTACCAACCCGAATGTCAGCCTCACACCCACTTAGGCATGGCAAAGGTGGGCGATCGTCGAACCAATCAGGGAGGAGATTCCCTGACCTTATAAGGTTCAAATAATTCATTAGGTTAATATAATTTTGAGTCGAACTAATACTCAATGCTCCACTTATTGCTAGAATTTACTAGAACGCGTTTCGTTAGGATCTTCCTAGCATCATCACCCGGCCGCGCCATGGCTCAGTGGTTAGACCGCTTGGCTCTCACCAAGGCGGCCCGGGTTCGATCCCAGGCGACCGCAAAGTGAGATTTGTGGTGGGCAACACGGCGCTGGGGCAGGTTTTCTCCAGGATCTCCGGTTTCCCCCGCCATCTCATTCCACCGGTGCTCCATCTTCATCTCATGTATCATCAGTGTCATCGCCTGCGGTGCCGTATGTAGTAAAAGTGGGCGTTAAACACTACACATTTAGCATCATCACCTGTTGTCGACAATGAAATGCATTCTAGGTAAATACTAGCATTAAGTGGAGCATTGAGTATTAGTTTGACTCAAAATTATATTAATTATGTGCTTCATTGTATCATAGTCCTTACACATTGGAATTCATTAGGTGTTTATAGAAATATTGATAAAATTCCCTTCCATCCTTTTACATCCAATTATTTCGGATTCTAGCCCTTCATTTCCAAGTGGACACCATTCTCAAACTTTTGTGGATATTTTCTTCTCCTGATGTGTCACACCAGCTTAGTTCTTTGTCATACACATTCTACCACAAAATTCACTTCCATTTCTTTCTTAAAGGGCCTGTTAACATAAAAGAAGTGACACTTAGTATAAGATTTTGTTTAGCAAAATAAGCAGTGAAAACTCCATGATTTTGTAAAGCTTTGTTTTCACAGATTCAAATAACAATAATTGATAAGGCTTCCAGTGCAGTGGCATCACAAATCCATAGTCACCCACAATTCACTAGATTAATCATATGGCCAGGTAGCTTGTCTTTCATTTTAGTGTGAAGTTTGAATTTCAATCTGCCAGAAATGCTTGTGTTTTGACTGCTCAATCACCAAGATCAGAAGAATAAATGTCCATATAGATCACCAAGCAGACTCAAAGAACACCGGAGTAGAATAAATTAGCTTAATTGCGAACCTATCCATAATTCTGTCATTTGTTGTGAACATTTTATTCCATATGGCTTAAAAAGTAACTCTTAGAATCAAAATGAAATGTATTCTTCTGCTTCTATTGTTTCATTAACAAAATTATGCATTGAACGAAATTTCTTTAGCTTTAATGGGAAATACTACAAGCAGAAATCAGGGTTATCAATGGTCAACCCACTTTTACCCTTTTTGGCAAATTTATTTATGAGTGCATTTGAAACACAAATTGAAAAGTCTTTCCCATAGATCTTTAAGGTTTGGTAGAGATATGTTGATGACACCTTTGCAATAGTTCCAAATAAACATTTAGATGATGCATTATAATTACTCAATCTGCAAGAAAAGACTATCAAATTCACAATAGAAAAGAAAATCAATGGACAACTTTCTTACCTGGACCTAAATATCATCAGGAATGACACAAAAATAAAATATGGAATTTTCAGAAGACCAACAGTCAGAAAATTACATTAAAATCATAGCTATAACCCAGTTACACATAAACATGCGATAATAAACAGTCTTACACACACTAGTCAGCATCCCCATGAATAAAGCAGAATACTACAAGGAACAAAAAGCCATACTTCACATAGCAGAACAAACTGGATACAACAAAAGTCTGGTGCTTAAGAAAATTAAAAAGGCTAAACTAAACAAAATCATTAAGGAAGCAATCTCATATACAAAAGAAAAAGAAAACAGCATATTTGGTGCATTCACATACCACCCAAAAACATTTAATAAATTCAGAAAGATCTTTAAGGAACAAAACATCAACTTGGCAACTACTAATAGATACTCAGTTTTAAAATTGCTAAATTCAAAAACAAAAGATGAAATCCCACCAATTAACAGATCCGGAATCTACCAAATAAGTTGTAAGAATTGTGAAAAATGCTACATAGGTCAAACTAAAAGAAACCTAAAAACCAGAGCCAATAAAACAAGATAAGTCAGCAGTAGCATTTCATTTTTGGAACGGAAACCATGACACTGATCCAAATACAAAATTACTAAAAGGTGTGATAAACCAAAATAAACTAACAATCTGGGAGAACATATTCATATGGAAAGTTATGGACCGAATAATGAACTTTGAAATCCTGTCAGTAGGTAGTTTTATAAAGAAGTTTATAGTTCCACCAGAGAGAGGAGAACAGATGACAACAGACAGTTGGAAAGAGGCTGATAATGGAAGTGATGGGTTCTGAAACTAGTCCCTCAAAACTAAAATGTAAGTGACGAGGTATTAAAAGCACCAACTACAAATAGTTTTTTTCAATTGATTTTGACATCACTGTTACTAAACTCCTCCACTCATGCATAATAGAAAAATTGGCTCTTGCTTTATATTTCTGGAACGATAACATGAGAGGATATTAAAATAGTGAAAGCTTCAACAACAAGGGAGTCGATTAATGACACCAAACAACATTTACTTTTAAATTTTCCTGGAACATGTTTCAGAGACTTTGCCTCCTTCATCAACCGGCCATCGACTGGTTCTCATTGGTGTAGTTGACGATATTTAGTCATAGGTCTCCTCTGGTGGCGGTTCAAGGAACTTGCTGAACAAATCTTTCTGGATTTAATTTATTATAACAACACTGTTTTCAACACCTCCAAGAAAGGAATTGTAATAACAAAACTGAAACTTACAACATGGGAGAAGATTGTTGTAAAGAACATCCCACATATTTTAAATTTAGACAGGCCATCGGTTAATGGTCTAATGAACTTATGTAGGAAATTTTTCAAGAGAGAGAGCCAGTTAGAAGAGATCCACACAAAACCGATTGTGAAGATAGTAATCAGTTGCCAATCAGCTGAGGACAGGCCTGGGATGGTCCTAAAGAGTTCCTGTTTTTAATAGTGACGTGAGTGAAGTTTTAGGTTTTAATGAAGTATTATTCGATATCAATATTTAGTCTTTTAGTATGAAATTATCTTCACTTTTAACAACACTTTTATTCATAACTATTTAAATTATATATGCCTACATTTCACCAACAATAAAGTGTATATAGTTAAAGCAACATACCAGCAGAATCACTGCTTAAAAAATTAAAAAAGTTGGTTAGCTGGAATGGTCAATTTGACTGCCCAGGAGTTTAGGTAAAGTGCATAATCCATACAGTAATGGATGTTATTATATATAGTGACTGTGGTTTCGTAGAATTAAGTCCAGTTTGCAGAAATTCCAAATTTCCATGGAAACACACTTTGGTCAACTCTTACAGCAGCAGAATTACTTAACATACACAAATACAATCTCCAAGGTCGTCGACCAGACAAGAGTTCACTTTCAAAACACTGCTGCACGCTCACGAGTCCAATATGACTGACTCAACTGGCGATTCGCGGCTTCTTTTATAGCTCTACGCATTGTCCTAGAAATTTGTGGAATGTTCTCCAATCAAGATGGCACTAGAAAGACGAACCTTTCAGTTATCTATCTATATCTGTTTTGGCAAGCTTTTTATCTCCGCAATGTACTATCCCTTTGTGTGCGTCAGCCGCACCAGTCACAACAATAGGTTCGCAACACTGCTCCCTCCTCAAGGGTGGTCGTCCTGAACATCACCATTGTAGTGGGCCAGACGATCCAGGTGTACCACAAACATCTTTCCTCGGGGCACATTCTGGATGCGGTAGACCACGTCGATAATCCTCTATACCACTCCGTACAGTCCTTGCCACGGCTGTTGAAGTTTCGGGCAGCGGCCGTTGCAGTATTAGTCTTTATACAACACTCTTTGTAATTTGCTGTTATAATTCATGGATCGAAAACTGTGATGTCGAATAGTATGAAAGGCTATGTTCCTTCAACTGCACTGCATGCATCATTGTTATTTGAGTCCTTGTTGATGAAGTAGTCTAATTTTAAAGAAGAGCCTGCATTCTTAACATGTTTGGCTGATTTTATGTGTGTCTCTATGTCCAAAGCACCTGAAAAAAGATTTAAAACAATTTTCGTAGAAGTTTTTAACAAATGGAATATTTGTACAATATTGCATGAGCTAATCCAGCTTTAACTTTATCTCGTCAAACAATTAGGTCATTGTGAAGATAAGGGGCTGCTAACCATGACTTAGTCCGGTTTTGCTCTCTTACAGAACCAGCCTGGTTAGAGTTTCTTATTTTAATAAGCTTTTACACACAGCTAACCTAAGGTTAACCTCCATAAACATAGGCCAAATTTCTAACACTTTTATTGATACCTGATTACCTTTATACAGCAAAATTTAATAAATAACTGCAAATATGAAGCACTCTGCACAGGTACACCACACAAATTAGTATTTAACTCTACAATGGAGCTTTTCCGAGAAATAAAATTTTTAAAAATGTAGTCAGCATAGATAATCTTGTATTAACAAAGGCGCATTATATGATTATATTCGTTTTTGCAAATTGAATTTTTCATGTTGACTGTATCCATCAAATATCTTAGCCTATATACGGCTAGTGTGGAGAATTGATTAATTTCCATCAATTAATTAAAATAATAAGAGTTAAATGATGAAGCCTGGGACTTAAGTACTTACAATAGTAAGTCGCCACAAACGGTGTATCTCGGATGCGAGAGCCCCTAGTGGTCTACCGGGGAAATATACGAGTCAACTGGAGAATTTAATGTCAGGACGGCAGGTTGACCATGGTAGCTCAAAGGTTAAGAGCGACTGGACGAAAAACCAGGAGATCCGTGGTTCAAATCCCGGCCATGGCATTGAATTTTTCATGTTGACTCTATCCATCAAATATTTTAGCCTATATACGGCTAGTGTGGAAAATTGATTAATTTCCATCAATTAATTAAAATAATAAGAGTTAAATGATGAAGCCTGGGACTTAAGTACTTACAATAGTAAGTCGCCACAAACGGTGTATCTCGGATGCGAGAGCCCCTAGTGGTCTACCGGGGAAATATACGAGTCAACTGGAGAATTTAATGTCAGGACGGCAGGTTGACCATGGTAGCTCAAAGGTTAAGAGCGACTGGACGAAAACTAGGAGATCCGTGGTTCAAATCCCGGCCATGGCATTGAATTTTTCATGTTGACTCTATCCATCAAATATCTTAGCCTATATACAGCTAGTGTGGAGAATTGATTAATTTCCAGATGTTAGTATTTGATTTTGTGTACTCTAAAAATGACAGATTACTGGGAATTTTGAAAAGCCAGCATGAATCAAGATTACTTGAAAATCATGTAAATATTGAACTATTTGTTTCGTATTAACACAATCATTTTAATCAAATGTCTACAACCTGTGTATCATTTATTTCTATTGTTCTTTACTGGTAACACCTTCCTTTCAAAATTGGATTCTGTCCTCCTCTTCAAAACTTGCCTAGCTAAGTTCAAAATATCTCTGTTTAGCACAATAGAATGAAAGGAATCTTGTAATGTAATACAATCAACACTTCCATATACCTCTCTTGTAATAACACCATCACAGCAGTAAAAACACTCATTATTGTGGCATTCACCACAACTACACTGTTTTGGTCTGCATTCCATATATTTTCTTCTGATCTTTTAATTATATTTTCTTGGCCCCAAATTGATATAGCCTGATTCTATATATGACTTGAAGAATTGAAATAGTTATGAATAAAATTGCTAATAAAAGTGATGCTGATTTCATATTAAGACCTACTTAATCATACTTTATTGAAACTTCACTAACTAGTTCTGTCGCCAGTCAGCTGAGTATGGGACTGAGATGGTCCCAAAAATATTCCTGTTTTTAATATTGACCTAATAAGAATTCAATAAAAATTTTAATGACTTGAGAAACTCGTAATAAATGTGTAAACTAAGAATGATATGACACCAGCAGTGAACTAGTTAACATTGACTGATGCCATTACAAATATGACATTCTAATTCATACCATAGTTGAAAGGGATCTATGATGTGAGATTGAATTTGACTGATGTCATTACAAATATGACATTCTAATTCATACCATAGTTGAAAGGGGTCTATGATATGAGATCAAATTATCAGAATTTTCAATTTTAATTGCAGACACACAGATAAACAGAAATGTCAGGTTTCCACACAAACGAAACTCTAAATATCTTTTATTTAAATTTTTAGCTGAAAAAGCATATTTTAAGTTAACAGTGCCTTTTATAGCAGTATTACTAATACTTTCTAATTTTGAATGCCTTGCTGGCTCTCTTAAAAGAATATTTTTCTGTACACACTAACTTTTTGTTAAATAGTTTTCAAGTTTGCAAACTTCAGCCCTTTATGTGTAGTAATGTTTAACGCCCGCTTTTACTACATGCAGCACCGTAGGCAGTAACACTGTGATACTTGAGATGAAAATAAAGCACCCGTGGAATAAGATGGCGGTGGAAACCGGAGATCCTGGAAAAAATCTGCCCCAGTGCTGTGATGCCCACCACAAATCTCACTTTGTGTTCACCTGGGATCGAACCCAGATTGAACCTAGGTGAGAGCCAAGCGATCTAACCACACAGCCACAGCATGGCCAGCTCTGTATGTGATAGTACTTCTCTATTGATTCGTATATTTCAATTTAGTTCTTGATTCATTAGATATTTAACATGATTGTTGTTGCTTTACCTTTGTTAATTTAATTCTTTGTGCCACACTCCTATCGTGCTAGCTCCCAATACTGAAATTCTTCAACTTTTTATGAATCCTTTTTAATCTTTACAAATTAAATCTTCAGTCTCTCTTCCACATCTCTTATAAAATGTTTACCTAAATTTATTTTTTGTCTTCATTTTGAAATCTTTCTCACCATATACTCAATATCTTAAATTTTCTGTCAGATGTCTGCAAAATAGGGATATAACTGAGGTAAGAGACTTTCGTAAAATGTAGTTTTTCGATAAATTCCTTATATTTATTGCATTTTAATGTTATTTTCACCAAGAAGTTTTTCATATTACTGTCACCTGTGAAGTTTATTTATCCAACATTATTGTGGTTGCCCGCCTCGGTAGCGTGGTGGTAGTGTCTGCCTCACGTTCAAGAGGTGCCGAGTTCGAATCTCGGTCAGGGTGAGTTACCTGGATATGGTTTTTTCCGGGGTTTTCCCTTATCCTGAAAGACGAGTGTCAGGTAACCGTAAGCTCTATGGACCCTGGGCTCATTTGAGCATTATTTCGCCCATTCCATTCATCGTCCGATATGACTTAACGTTGGAGGACGTAAAAATACAAACAAAAAAAATATTGTGGTTGTTTCCTCTTGTAGATTTTGATACCATCATGTTTATATCTTGTATCCAGAGCTTTCTAAATGTCACTCAATTTTTGTTCTATAGAATGTACAGGAGTTAACCCTTGTGTCAAAATGTAAAGAATTTTGAAATAATTGATTCATCTTTTGTAGATTATTGCAGTTTGGCTCACACTACAGATTCCGTTATGAACTAAAGCACTTTCATATACAAATGAATTGGAAAGGAATGACTTTATTTCATATATTTGTTATATTTTGGATAGTAAAATCTAGCACCATAAAATTGCATTACCAATTTCACTTTTCATCACTGTGACACTAACTAAATAACAATTTATATGTGGTGATCAACATAGACATGTCATAGATAAATCCATTATGTAATAGAATCATAAATTTTTCAGAAGAAAAACAATTTCTATGCCAGTATACTGTGATTATTGCCTGAAAGTGAACTGACACTTTACCCCCAAAGATTGTTTGTAAATGCTGAATATTATAAAGTTATTCAGATCAAAATATGTCATGCTTTCTGTATATAGAACTTCAGAAAAAACATACTAAAACATTTATCACTTCAGATTCTCTTTAAAAAAGAAAAAAAGTACAAGTAACAAACTGATCAGAGGTTACTTTGAAACTAGCTATAATATACAAATAGCAATGTTAGCACAAATTTGAAGGGCTGTTACTTTAGAATTAGAAAACTGTATCCATTTATATTTTAAATGCTAATTTTGTTGTTTTTTCCCCTGATAATGTATAGCACCATACAAAACAAAACTCATTAGGAAAAGTGTATTCATTCATGTTTTTATTCACTCAGTGAAATTGCAAACCTCCATCATCAAGATTTTTAGTGAGAAAGAAAACTACTAACATTAACAATTGTATAGAATAGTATTTTCTGTTCAACAGGCATGCTGAGTCTACAGTTAACTTTAATCAACCTAACATGAAAAAATAACTGTGCCAATTGCCTGTTCAGCAGGGTAACGTATATAAATTAATCTAGAGAATGCTGACAGTTAAAAACTAGTTCAGATGTATCTCATTAACATAGCTCTTATCTTGGCTGTTGATTCCATCTCTCTAACACTGTTAGATCTGTGTGTTGTCAGTATGTATTAGTGGAAAATGTTGTGTTTTAATAGACTGTAATATAGAGCTATTTATATAATGTGTGCTTACGGCAAAGTGGTTGGCGGTTTTGGCAATGTTGTAGCATAGTATATATTTATAGCTAAAATCGAATGCAGTTATTAGTTATAGATTTTTGTAGATTTGTTTTCTGTGAGAAATCTTGTGATAACCTCAAGACAATTTTATTTAAAATCTGAAGCTAAATGAACATGAAAATCAATATTATTAATTATTGCTTCATTTCAGGGCTCTTTTTCCATAGGAAAAAACATATTAGGAGATACTCTTCTCTGAGACCTAACCAATATGACCATAATTTAAAGTTGCCTACTAAAGAGGAAGAGTAGTAAGCTTTTATCCTTTTGTTTTACACTTCCTTTATAAAAAGCTAAGACACCCCAGGAGTCACATGTGGATGACTGGGGTTAGATGCCTGTCGAGGAACAGGGGAACTCTGAATCCTAGAGAATATCCAGGGTGGCAAATCAACCTGATACCTGGTTTAAAGTGAAATGGCAGTACAATGGATTGAAAAGAAAGTTGATTATTAGGGCTAGGAAGTTGAAAAATCCTTTTATTTTCTGTAGCATCTGAAGATGAGGCCCAACATAATATATGTTAATTATGGGTCATTATATGCCAGAAAATGAAGGATTTTATTTGTCCTTTTTTTCCGCTATGTTTAGCTATTTTTTATTTAAAGGTCCTTTATTACAATTGTCATTTGTCCATTTTACTTTTTTAGCACTTTTTTTATTTAAAGGTCATTTTTATGGCTTTTTTGTTTCATTTAACTTTTTCCCCCCAACTTTAATTTCTTTTGACTCTGTCCTGTTCAACAGAATCTAGCATAAATTCTAATTTTTTAACTAATACGCATTCTTGAGGCTGGCTACAGCAGGTAACAGGTGAGAGGACCCTTTCTATTGTATTCAAATTATCAATATACCTAATAAACCCTTTCTAAATAGCTCATTATTTTTCTCCATAAGATTTCACTCGTTTCATGTATGCTCCAATGACATCGGTTGATATGGAGAGTCATTTTTCAATATTTTCACAATGTGCCATCAGAAAACAGACAATCCTTTACACCTAGGAATTTAGAGATAACTATTGTGACATACTGCAATACCATCCGAGGTAAGCTTTCTGAAGTTGAATTTCTGTAACTCAAGGATTGCTAAGCCAAGTATGATTTAATTATATCTTTTTCAATTTCTTTCCGCAGTATGTCCACTGCTGCTTTGCTGAATCAGAAGAAGCATTTCTTACATGTAGTTTTTCTCGCTCTCTTGTGTTGCATATCACTTGAATGTTGTACTTTCAAACTTATTCATTAAGTATCTAATTGAAAATTAATTTATTAATATGTAGATATTACTACTTTACATCCTTTTTTCCAATTTTTAGGTCCTTTTTGGGATATTTTTAGGTCTTTTTAAAGGTCCTTTTTAGACAATTTATAGGTCAACTTTCTAGCCCTAGTGATTATAGTGCATTTCGTGGATAGAATAGCAAGAGAAACTAGAGAACCTGGAGAAAATCTGCCCAAATTCTGCTTTGTCCACCACAAATACCAAATGCAATTCCCTGAGATTGAATTCAGGCTGCCTAGATGAGAAAAGAGCAATCTAACCCTGTAGAAACAGTGCTGCCAGTAACCTTTATGTTGGAAATTAATTTATATGAAAGTCCCATTAATATCATTTCTGTGTGAAAGTGGATTTCACATTCTCCAGTTTATATTTGTTACATCAGGAACAGCTTATAAAATCTATTCTAATGCATATTTTAACCTTTAAACAGGCAGGTACTATAAACATTGGTAAGCCGGGAAGAAAATTTTAGGAAACCGCATAATGAGCAGACCAGGCTGGCATCAATATTTTGCAAATAATTAACAATAGGTTGATTTTTAGATTCATATTTAAATAGTTATGTAGGTTGCAGAAAAACAATGTGCAGAAAATTGTAAAGTACATAGCCAGTACCAAACTAAGAAATTTGTTAGAAGCAGTTCTTTTTCTTTAATGTCAACACCATAACAAATGCTCAGTATAACCACCATTTTCATAGTGGTAAATAGCACAGCAGTGTAAGAAGGATCTTGTTGCTCTCAGAAATATCAGATACATCTAGAATCAGAGACTAGTACTTCATGAAACTATCTTGTTTATATCTGCATATCATAAACAGGTTTTGCAAATGTCTTCTCTTAGATAAAGATGTATTTAATATTGATGCATGCAGAATATTAAAAAAGATACTGTAGCCTCTCTTCCTATCCTCAAATACTTATTTTGGTACTTCCTTTCTGCTCTACAATTCTTTGCACATTGTTTTTCTGCATCCTGTATATTTCTCCTTTGGAGCTGAAAAAGTTCACCATGACGCAGCAATTAAGAAAAAAGAGCCCTGCTTGATTTACATCATGCATACGCTTAGTTGTATGTGTAATCTAAGCTTATTATATCTTTTCTAGGTTCAGCATAAAATCATTTAGAAAAGTTAGCAAGAAAAATCCACTGATTTTCAATGCAGAATGTTTGTGATAAAGTTTTGGTTAAATTGTCAATATTAACAACTGACCTACACCCTCCTTCATATCCTAGCTATGGTTTTAACTTCTTTTATTGGTTCTCTTATACAAGGAAATAATTTAAAATATTCTTGGAATTTCTCTCTTTCCTAATAAGAGACCTCAAGGATTATACTACACTGTTCAAATTATTTTGCTGTGTTTCTGTATAATATTATTTGTTTTATAATACAAATGGGGAAATGAATTGAGTGCATTAATTTTTATGAGATTAGATTGTGGTACAGTGTTTCTCTTTTGCAACAAAATGCATGACAAATGAACCATCTCTTACTAATGATATAATTTTTCTCATGGTAACATATCATGATTCAACATTTGGTAAATTGAATTAAAGCCCTATTTGTAATGCTGTATTTCTCTTTTTCACTCCTCAGTTTCCTAATTCATCACTATTTTTCTTCCTAAATATTCATTTATAATCCTACTTCTCTCATACTGTTACATCTTTATTGCTGCAATATTGTTTTCCATTTTGAGTCCTAAATAATGTCTCTTATCAAAACTGGCAACATATTTTTTTCCCTGGCTCAGATTTTCTTTACTGCATAATTCTATTAATGTTAACTTTTGTCACATCATTGATAAAATTTAAAAGAAATTAAAATCCCTTCTTCAGAAATGAAATTGTGATTCTGAAACATCCCAAATAATAAACTTAAGCATGGAAAATTGATGCAATTGGGAGTTTAAATTTCATAGCACTAACCAGGATATTATTCTACAGTTAAATGTTTTGCATTATACATTGATAATTTATTCCTGTAAACAAATGTTTTCATTCATTAGATTCATTTGATGTTACGCTGCATGTAAAAACATGTATTTCCATTTGATAGTTTCAATCTGTAGTGTGGTGTAAACATGTAATTTTTAATAAAACTATAAATAGAAGTATTTATAAACAGTGGAGCTTCATCAATCAAAAACACTTTTTAAACCAATTCTCAAACTGTAAAAACACTTAAGCTCCACTTACTTTTGAAATTAGGACATGTTTCAAGGACACCAATAAAAATTATTTCTTAGTATAGTCTCCTCTTATAGATATATAACTTCTTCCAAAGTTCCTGCCAGTTTAACCACTTGAAAAAGTATAAATTGTCGAGCTCTGAAAATATACCTTTGTCTCAACAAATGACCTCTAAATTTAGTAAACCATTTCTTCATGTTTGGGAACAAGAAAAAATTACAGACAAACAGGTTGAGTGAAGATAGGAAATGCAGTAACAGTTCATATTGCAATTCATGCAGTTTGGTAGTGATAACAATAGATAGTGTGCTGGTGTGTTGTTATAAAAAGTATCTTTGTCAAATGGAACAGTATCTCGAACTTCTTGTCAGATCAGTCCAATAACTCGTGTAATATTGTCCAGCAGTTCTTTTTCTAAGAAGCTAGTGATCATCCTTTGCATCTGAAAAGATTATCACCATAGCTTTATTAACAAATTTTGCCCAATATCATTGAATGTGTGCAAAAAGTAAATAAATTGCAGACGTTTGTGAAACTTAGGATGAACCACGAAATGTGCATCATTATTGAGGAACCTGCAGAAAGTCTATTTTCATATTTGCATCTGGCAAGAGTATCATCCCCATAGAAGCAGTAAATAACTTTGCATTAGGTAAAGATAAGGCAATGAGCTAATCTCCTACAGCAGTGATGTAATGAAGTAGTACTTTTATGAGGCTATTTGTATAAAATAGTTTTATATCTGGCATTCATGATCAGTTATACATGCAGTTGAACAGCCTCAGTCATATCACTTTAAGAATATCATTATCCGGACCTTTACTTTTAAGTATTGATTATTTAGATTAATGCACTCAGTTTTCTCCACTTGGAGCCAATATGTAAAAATGAATGCCTAAGTAATTGTAAGTAACTGAACATTTTGTCAACACCTTCAACCTCAAAGCCTTGCATTGTAATTACTGTCAATCTTAAACCTCTCCTCTTTGTTGAGTATTCATAACACATTAACACTCTGTAATTCGAGAAAGAATATCTGAAACTTTGCCATCTGTGTAATTAGTGGTTGTAGATAGCATGTATTAGCAAAAGCGGCTTTTGAATTTGTGCTGTTTGTTTAATGTTTGGTGGTGAAAGCTTTTGAAGCTACAGTATTAATACCTAATTTAATAGAAACTTCTGGGTTTGGTACCCAAGTTACAGTGTGTAAAAAAAAGCCTTTGGCTTCATTCAGTATTGGGCTTATTGTTGTTAGTATTTAAAACAAATTTGTACACTGTCATAAGTTTATAAGTTACAAAAAATGTATGATGTATGTGTTAAAGGTTGGAAGCCCTAAATGATAAGAGTCTATAAAATGAAATTTTTGAAACTACATTACCATATATTAGGTTAATTTGGAAATAAATAAGAATAAAATATTTTTGGAAAGATGATGTCTAGGCAACTGTTTTGAGGGAATAGTGAAATATTTGAAATTTGAGTGGCATGTTCCTCTCCCCCCTCCCCAGCATGGTAAGATACTGTATATTTTTTTAGCATTGGTTATTCTGGTTAAGTTGTAGGGCATAAACCACATATATTTAAATTCCACTAGTAAAATAGGTTATTAACTTTTAAGTTAACTCTTTAATTATGGAAAACTTGATTTATCAACGAGCTTTAAGTGTCTGTTGCTTGCAACCTCATAAGGAGTGTGAAAAAGCTGTAAGGACAATAGTTTTAAATAGTGGCAAAAGATGTATACCACTAAAGTATATGGTACGTTTTTCTTCCCCCACACCTGAAAAATGTTTCGTTTTAGTAAAGTTTTTATTAATATAATTTAGAGTCGAACTGGTACTCATTGCTCCATTTATTGCTAATGTTTACCTAGAACGTGTTTCTTTAGGACCTTCCTAACATCTTTAGCTAATGCAGACTATTGAATGTTGGTTTGGTGAACTCCTTGAAGGCAATAGGGACATCTCTGTCGGTATCTTGATGAACTTGAAGTTTGGGTTCTTTTCAAAGGTGGTGTCAAAATTGAACAGTTTTCTTTCATATTTCTATATGAATATTTTTTCCCACATTGTTAATGCAGTTGGACCCTGAACAACTTTTAATAAGTGGATTTTTCGTTCTCTATGTGATTATTATTCCAAAAATGGCACGCTACCGCCAATTTTTCTATTTCTTTGTTCATGATGTTCCTAAAATGCTCTTTAAGCCTAATATTCAAATTCCTTTTAATTTTTCCAATGTAAAAGTTGTCACAGCCTTTGCAGTTTATCTGGTACGCCTGATTTTTTGTCTGTGGATATCTCCTTTGTAATATATGATTTTAAAAGGCATTGTACATTAAATTTGTTCTGTGGGGCCAAATAATGTTGTACTCTTTGAAGACCTATAGGGAAAGGTATGTAGCTCTGTGATGATATGTAAATTTTCTGTATGAAGTTTTATTGCTGATTGGGAAAGGAGTAGTTACTTAAAATTATAAAATAGAAGTATTTACAAACAGTGGAGCTTTATCAATAAAATCTTTTTAAACCACTTGTCAAACTATAAAAACACTTTTGCTCCCTTACAATTAAAATTAGGACATGTTCCAAGGACCAAACATCAGCTGATGATGGGGACGCGTGGTCCTTGAAACATGTCCTAATTTTAATTGTAAGGGAGCAAAAGTGTTTTTATAGTTTGACAAGCGGTTTAAAAAGATTTTATTGAGTAGTTACTTGTTTGCATCTTTGTTGTTTTGTTGTTATTTTTGTCGAGAATAAATGGAGTATTGAGTACTAGTTCGACTCAAGATTATATTAATTTTGTACTCATTGTATCATAGTCCTTACTCATAGGAATAAAGTTTTATACGTGTATGTTTGGAGGAATTTAGTAACAGTGACATCAAAATTAATCGTAAAAACTATTTGTAGTCATTAAATTTTAGATGAGTCGCATTTTTTAACACATCTGCTTCACTTTCGTACCTATTTTGAGGACATGTTTCGCAAATCTTCGCTTGCATCTACGGCTCTTGTGCGACTGACGCTAGATCCAGTGGTGTGGGTAATTCTGGGGTTGTTGCTGCCATCTGTTGATTTAGTGATGAACTGAAATGTGGGATTCTCTTCTAGCGGGATTTCAAAGTTCATTAGTTGATTTTTATGTTTTTCTATGTATATCCTCTCCCATATGACGAGTTCACTATGTTTTTGTACGTATTTTAGTAATTCTGTGCTATCTTCAATTTCATGATTTTCAGACCAGAAATGAGCTGCTATTGCAGACATCAATATTTTTGTATCTTAAGTGCCTGAAGTGTTCTTTCTTTCTAGTGCCTATGTTCCTTTTTGTCCTTCCTATGTAAATTTTTTCACAGTCTTTACACTTAATTTTGTAAATGCCTGACTTTTCCTCTGGTTTTATCTTATCAGTATTATTACTGTGAAGTAGGTTTTTAATGTTGTAATTGTTTTTTGGTGCTGCAATAGCAGCTCATTTCTGGTCTGAAAATCATGAAATTGAAGATAGCACAGAATTACTAAAATACGTACAAAAACATAGTGAACTCGTCATATGGGAGAGGATATACATAGAAAAACATAAAAATCAACTAATGAACTTTGAAATCCCGCTAGAAGAGAATCCCACATTTCAGTTCATCACTAAATCAACAGATGGCAGCAACAACCCCAGAATTACCCACACCGCTGGATCTAGCGTCAGTCGCACAAGAGCCGTAGATGCAAGCGAAGATTTGCGAAACATGTCCTCAAAATAGGTACGAAAGTGAAGCAGATGTGTTAAAAAATGCGACTCATCTAAAATTTAATAATTTTTCGCTTCACTGTGGTGTTCCAATACAGTTGAATCTCGATATATTTGTAGTCAGTTTATTGACACTTGTTACTTTTCTTATATTATTGAGGGACTAGTTTCAAGGCCACTGCCTCCATTTTCTACCTCTCTCCAACTATCATCTGTTGTCTGCTCTCCTCTCTCTGGTGGTGGAACTATGAACTTTGAAATCCCACTAGTGGATAATTTGACAAAGAAGTTCTTAATTCCACCACCAGAGAGAGGAGAGCAGACAACAGATGATAGTTGGAGAGAAGTTGAAAATGGAGGCAGTGGCCTTTGAAACTAGTCCCTCAATAATATAAGAAAAGTAAGTGACGAGTGTCAATAAACTGACTACGAATAGTTCTTACAATTTTTAAGTTTTATATATTGGTTAATGTGGTATCAGTATCACAAAACTGTCCATCGTACTGTAGTTAAGTAAATGCATGAGGTATATTATCCATTATTAAAATGTATACTAATGTATATCTTTAGGTGTAGCAAATTGTAACATTTAAAATGCATTTTTCCTTTCCTAATCCTTCAAATGACAATAATGTATCATTTTTCATGCACTGAATGCTTAACTTAAGTCAAATGCAACATTTGTTCACAGGACGCAATGTAAAACCTCATACTTTTAACATGTCTTCTTTTGTTCATCCAAGATTATACATTATTAGTACCCAACTATCATATTAACAGCATTTAACTAATTTATTAAGGAGGCACAAGACATCCATGATGAGGAAGGTTTTTATGTAACATTGGAAATTTAGGTGCAAGTACATTTTTTCAGATGTAAATTGTGCCTGCATAAAACCAAATGATAGAGCAGATACAAATACTACTTCCAAATAACATTAATTTCAAAATTGAACCCTATTTACTTCATAGGCAGTCATTATGAAATATTACTATGATTTAAAGAACTTTGTAACCATTTATACAAATATAATAATTTGTAACTTAAAACTTCACTTATCTTATAAGAAATGATGATAATTCTTATAAATTCTCTGGAATTGCGATTTTATGTAAACTTATACACATCTTTAGCCGGAAACAAAGCTGTTGCCATCGTTAACAAACACTAGATGTCGATATGTTCTTGTTCGTATTATCAAAATCTGAAAATAAAACAAATTTAAAAACAAAATCGACTGCTGGTATTTCAAAATTCATTAGGCGATGCTTTTTAAAATAAATATCTTTTCCCAAACCATTAAATCTATTGGACCATTTAATTGTTTTAATAATTTAATTTCTGGATTTATCTCATGGTTAAATGGCCCAAAATGATCAGCTACGGTCGATTTATCAGTTTGTTTATACTTAATGTTACGAAAATGTTCTTTCGTTCTGGTTTCTAAATTACATTTTGTCTTTCCAATATAAATATATGGTTCAAATCCCGATTATGGCATTGAATTTTTCAGTCTGGCTCCGTTCATCCAAGCATTAGCCTACATATGGCTAGTGTGGAAGAAATGATTAATTTCAGTCAATTTACCTAAAAATAGTGGTTTAACTATGAAGCCTGGAACTTAAGTATTTATAGCATAGTAAGTCGCCACAAAAAGGTGTGTATCTCACTGTATATGAGAGCCCCTAGTGGTTTACTGGGAAATACACTAGTCAGTTGGAGAATTTAATGTCATGTCGGCATTTTGGCCATAGTAGCTCAATTGTTAAGAGCAACCAGACGGAGATCGGGAGATCTGTGGTCCAAACTATGGCATTGAATTTTTAAAGTCTGCTTTTATTCATCCAAACAAAATATAAGTTTGTTAAAATGAGTGATACATTATGTATTAGTAATATAGATTTATTCTGTAAAACTGGACCTCATTAAGTAGATATGGGAAAATATCTGTTGTAACCAAAACAAATAAGCACTGTTATCCTTTTCAAGAAGCAACAGCACAGTGCAATAGCATTAAAGTTACACGCTAGATAGCAATATTCTATTTTGATGTTTACATTTATATGTCCTCTAGCATGTAGTTTTTAAATTAATGCTACATACATATTTGTGAAGAAAACTAAAATATAGTTTTTTTTACAGGCTTTGAAAACACTGATGTGAAGAAACAGTGTCACCTTACACTTAAAACTACCTTCAGTTTTCAAAACAGCTACACAACAAAATGAAGACATTAGTTTAACTCTCTCTCTATTTTACTTTTGCACATTTGGCACAACAGTAAGAAACAACTTAAAACCGTAAACTGTAAGCTGAATATTAGCAAAGTGTTTTAGTATGAAACAGCCTTCTCTCTCTCCCTCTGCCTCACTCTTTCCCTAACTCAAATTTAGTTCCCAATCTCAACAAGAACCAAATAATGATATTTTCTTAATGGTTAGATATACAACAAATTCTCTTTCATTTCAGTATCATGTCTCATTTGCACCAACCTAGGATCTAACATAAGTTAAAAAACTTTTTGAAATGAGAAACCAAGTATCCATAAATGCTATATAGAAATAAAGACAAATAAGACGTATTTACTATTCCTTCAGGAGCAGTTATTCAGTCTAAAAGCTTTGTTTGAAGCTATAAGATTTACTAATATTTCCTCTTTAATATTCCTGCAGATTTAAAGTAAAATAAGTGAAACTTGGACAGCAAATAATTTTACTGTGGTGAATAAATCTTAAAGCATGCATATTGCTTAACGTAACAAATTGCTCACAATATACATTTTAAGCATCTGCTGTCCCTGTTGTCAGCTGCTAATCAACTAATTGGTGTTAATACAAAATTGAATCGAGAATATATTGACACATTGCTTCACTCACACTGTTTATTCACAGGACATGTTTCAAGAGCTCTTGCTCCTATCCTCAGCTGATACTCGACTAGTGCAAGTTATAGTGGTTTCTTCTTTCTCCGTATTGTCAATAGATGGCGTGATGTACTTGTCAAAGATGTCCGGTGGTGGAGTTTCAAAATTCATGACTCTATGACGATTTTTGTAATTGAAGATTTTTTCCCATACGGAAAGGTCTATGGGGTGATTAACGTATTTTATTAGAGATGTTTCCAAATTGATGTCATGTCTAGTATTCAAAAAATGAAAAGCCACTGCTGATTTTTCTGTTTCACCATTTTTAATGTTTCTCATATGTTCTTTAGTTCTGATGTTAATATTTCTTTTTGTTTTTCCTATATAAATTTTAGGGCAAGTTTCACATTTGATCTCATAGATTCCTGGTTTTTCTTTGGTAGTGATTGAATTTTTGGGAGGGCCTTTTAACAAATTTCTGATATTAAACCTATTTTGAGGTGCAAGAGTTATGTTGTGTTTTGAGAAGATTTTTTGGAATTTGTTATAGGCTGATGGGTGGAAGGTGAATTTTTTAAAAATTTTTTTCTCTTTTTCTCCTGTAGGTTCTAGGGTGGTGGTTTCTTTTATTTTCTTAGCCACCCTAGAACCTACAGGAGAAAAAGAGAAAAAAAATTTTAAAAAATTCACCTTCCACCCATCAGCCTATAACAAATTCCAAAAAATCTTCTCAAAACACAACATAACTCTTGCACCTCAAAATAGGTTTAATATCAGAAATTTGTTAAAAGGCCCTCCCAAAAATTCAATCACTACCAAAGAAAAACCAGGAATCTATGAGATCAAATGTGAAACTTGCCCTAAAATTTATATAGGAAAAACAAAAAGAAATATTAACATCAGAACTAAAGAACATATGAGAAACATTAAAAATGGTGAAACAGAAAAATCAGCAGTGGCTTTTCATTTTTTGAATACTGGACATGACATCAATTTGGAAACATCTCTAATAAAATACGTTAATCACCCCATAGACCTTTCCGTATGGGAAAAAATCTTCATTAACAAAAATCGTCATAGAGTCATGAATTTTGAAACTCCACCACCGGACATCTTTGACAAGTACATCACGCCATCTATTGACAATACGGAGAAAGAAGAAACCACAACTTGCACTAGTCGAGTATCAGCTGTGGATAGGAGCAAGAGCTCTTGAAACATGTCCTGTGAATAAACAGTGTGAGTGAAGCAATGTGTCAATATATTCTCGATTCAATTTTGTATTAATTTGTGCTTCACTGTCCCTACGCTTCTTTCAAGTTTATATTTTGTTTTAATTGGTGTTATGCAATTTTCTTCCTTGGGTATCTATAGTATATCAGGTTCATAATTACTTGAACTTTGACATTCCTGCAGACAGAGAGGTTTAATCTCTAAACTCCCTATCCCCACAAGGATAGCACTACAGATAACCAGGGAAGAAAAAGTTGGAGAATTGCATAGTTGACCAACGTGAAGGAATATGAGTGCATAATGTTGATTCAGCTAGTTTAATCCTTGCAAATGTTCTTGGTGCTCCTTCTAAAATCAAAATCCACATTCAAATCTGGGCAAGGAAAAGAAAACCTTTCAAACCTTGGAGCATTGCACATTTGAGAATTTGATATGTTGCACTCGTCTTATAAAAACTTATATCACTAAACACTTATGCTATATCCTAAAATCTTCTTATTTTAAAAAAGTATAAGTAAGTGAATATTCAAACAAATAACAAGGAGTATCTGTAAATGATAAGCTCAAAAAAAAAAATGCTTACACTTTTATACAGTGAGACTTTGTATCTCTTATGGTTTGCAAGTTTTACAAATGTCATTCTAATAGAGAGGACTTAAGCATCTCTTTGCAAAAAAAAATTTAAGAAATTTCATCTGAATGAATATATATTTAAACATATATCGAGATTTAACTGTATTGGAACAACACAGTGAAGCGAAATAATTATTAATTTATAGATGAGTCATATTTATTACACATGTTATTTTATTTAAAAAAAATTAAAATAATACAAAATACGTAAGTGAAGCCTAAGTGTAATAAATATAACTCATCTATAAATTAATAATTTAAACATATGTAAAAAAAAACCACTCCCCCTCTCCAAGTAAAGGGTAATTTGGGTTGCATCCAGGGAAGATTTGAACTAACATGCCAAGTTTAGTATCCAATCAACTTTTCATTTTTGAATTACGTTCACAGAGGGGTGCACATACACCAACAGACACTTTTTTCTAAAAATGATTAGAACCCTTTTTGGGGGTTTAGAAAGTCTTAAAACGTGTATTTCCAGTGAAATCTTGGCATCAAATTTGAAATTTGAGTATCAGATTTTTCGTGGAATACAATGCTTCCTGTACTTGCTGTAAGCATACAGTAAAGAAAGTAAAAACTGTTGAAAATTGCTTTATTCCTAAAAAGTACAAATTTCAAAGTGTGAGTGCTTAAAATACTTCATTATGTATATATATATATATATATATATATATATATATATATATATATATATATATCTTAATAATCATACAGCTAAAGTAATAGGCATTTGTGAGTTTTGATAAAATGTAACTTTTAATAATCTCTTAGGAAATTTGCTATTGGCTGTTTGGAACAGCATTTGCAGCTTTTGTATTTTATCTTTAATATGGGAGAAAAAGAGTTCTTGAATGAAGTAATTATTATAAAATTCTTTTCTAGTTATATTGAAAAAATTAGTGAATGAACTCTTAAATGGCCAGAAACATTACAAAGGATGCAAGGTGAGGTAAGGAAAATATGCCTTTAGCAGACATTTAATGTAAATGGGTGATATATTTTATACTTGAGCTTATCATTATTATTTGTGTACATATAACTGTTAACCTTTGATACATTTTAATGTCATTTTCTGTTATAAGAATGAATAGATCTGTATGCTAAAAAAAATATACGTTTTTGCCTCTTGCATAAGTTCGAATTCTGGTTTGGTTAAGGTACCCAGTTAAGGTTTTTATTTGGAGTTTGTGCCTAGTCCTGAAGATCAATATTGGGCAGATTTAACTTTTTAGGTGTCCAACTTCATTTCATGTTTCCATTCATCTGACATAGCCCATTTTGTTATACAATTTAAATTAGCAAAAAAATTAATAAGGCATAATAAAATGGGCATAAATTGGTTTTTATTACGATGAAAAATTAAAGATTTGTTAAGTATTTAATTAAAGAATGTTCATACTTAAGTTTTGTATAATGAATGCCAAATTATTATCTTTGGTTGTGTGTTTCATTCTGCTTAGCCTTTCTGTATACTGAGATACACTTCATAATACCTCAGAAAAAGGAATGTATTGATGTTAGAACCATAATTTTAATAGACAAATACACTAAGAGGAAATACAAACTCAAAAGAGACACCTCAGCAGTAATGGAATAATGCTGCTTAATGGCAGTAATATTATTTAGCGTTCATTTAGAGCTTTAACTCTTTCATTACCAACTTACCAAAACACTATAATTTATTTTGTTTCAGCTTCAAATGGGGACCCTCAATCACCAGAATCACTTCACTACATATCTTCAATGCCCAATCAGTATGAACAAGCACTGACAGCAGTTGGTGAAATTATACAGGACTACGATAGTGACAAACTGTTTCCAGTATTGGGATTTGGGGCTAAATTACCACCAGATGGCAGAATATCTCATGAGTTTTTTGTCAACATGCACGCAGAAAACCCATACTGTGAAGGGATCACAGGTAAGAATTTTCATTTCACATAATTTTTAATATGTATTGAACACAGTGTGCACAGGTTTGAAGTACAGTGTCAAAAATGTCCTCTTTTGCTTAGAATATTAGTGAGTGTGTCCTTGAGGTGAGCAAATTTACTGCCATCAGGTACATTCATAGAGTTTGCATTGTTCCAAAGCCAGATGGTATCGTCTTTAACACATAAATTTTGTAGCAAATCCATATGCTGCTATGCTTATGAAAATGTTACAAATAAGTCTGCTTCCAATAGGTATACTGTTCTCTTTGTAGTTAATTGTAATGCTCTTTAGGTAGTATTAATTTTCATCAATTACCTAATAGTGGTAAGTATGAAACCTGGGATTTAAATACATCATAGTAAGTCACCATAAATGGTGTGTATCTCATTGTATATGGGAACCCTTATTTGAGAAAAATACGACTTAGTTGGAGAATTTTATGTCATGCTGACATGTTGGCCATGGTAGCTCAGTGGTTGAGAGCAACTGGATGGAGACTGGCAGATCCGTGGTTCAAATCCCGTCTATGGCATTGAATTTTTGAGCTTGACTCTACCTATTCAAACCTTATCTTACACACAGCTAGTGTGGAAAAACTATTCATTTTCATTAGATAACTTTTTGTTGATGTTTAAAGGTAGTATTCTTTTCCAAAGAGCTTAACTAGTGTCTTGGGAATTAATGAATATTGAGTATTCTATATATTCACCTCTACCTCATTGCATTTGTTAAGGGTTTCGGTATTATGTCAAAATTATGTGCCTTTTATGTTATTACATAAATACTGAGGCTTTCACGGCCGGCGTCGTTAACTCCACTAACTATGATGTCCGGGCTTGTAGGCCGTGGTCCATTTTTTCTACCTTCCAACGTTTCGCCGAAGACTGCGTTCAGCATCATCAGGGTTCTAAGTATATAGACCCGGAGTCCAACACAAGACTGGAGCACCGAGTCCTGAAGCATGGAATTTATAGCCGCGCGTGGCTAGGGGGCGTGGCCTGGTGGTGGGCGGAGCGTGATTGCCTATTGGCTCTGTCGGTCCGTGGGTTGTCTCTGTTTTTAGGCATAAATTGGAGCGCTTCGTCTTGCTGCGGTTTCACTCTTGTATTCTCCAGAGCCGGGATCCATGCCCTGCTCATCTGCTGTCGCTCTTCTTTCCGATTGTAGCAATTCTTATGCTTGTAAATTTCTATAGCTTCCCTTGTCAGTCGGGCATGGTAATGTGTAGTTCTTGACAGAACCGCAGTGTTCTTATAGCTTACGTCATGTCCAAACAATAAAGAATGCTCTGCCACTGCTGATTTTTCTGTCTGACCCAATCTGCTGTGTCTTTCGTGTTCTTTTAAACGTGTACTGATGCTGCGCATGGTGGTTCCAATGTATACCTGGCCGCAACTGCATGGGACTCTGTATACACCAGCTGCGCTGTGAGGATGACGCTTGTCCTTTGCCGAATTCAGTAAATCCTTTATCTTCTTAGTTGGTCTGAAGATGGTACTGATGTTTTGTGACCGTAGCAGTCTGCCTATTCGGTCCGTAACTCTCTTAATGTATGGTAAGCAGATGGTGGCTAATGGCGGTTCCTTCCTGTCTGTCCGTACCGACGGGTACCTCGGATGCCGGGCTCTAGCGATTTCTTTGTATGTGTAGCCATTCCTCTTGAGGGCTCCATTTAAATACAGGATTTCCTTGTGCAGCTTTCTTGGTTCGCAGATTTTCTTAGCTCGTTCAGTAAGAGTCTTGATTATGCCTGATTTTTGCTGGGGGTGATGGTTTGAAGTCTTGTGCAGATACCTGTCCGTGTGAGTAGGTTTACGGTACACTGTGTGACCCAGGCGTGATCCATTTTCTCTTGTTACCAAGACATCAAGGAAAGGAAGACTGTTGTCTGTTTCCTTTTCCATGGTGAACTGTATGCCTTGGTTTCGGCTGTTTAAATGTTGAAGGAATATTTCCAGTTTCTCAGCTCCATGATTCCAGATGGCAAAGGTGTCGTCCACGTATCTAAACCATACTTTCGGTTTATATTCAGCTGTCTTCAGAGCTTGGTCCTCAAACCTCTCCATGAAGAAATTGGCAATCACTGGACTTAGTGGACTGCCCATGGCCACACCGTCTGTCTGTTCGTAGAAGGTGTTGTTCCAAAGGAAATAGCTCGTCGTTAGGCAGTGGTGGAAAAGGTCAGTGATGTCGGACGGAAAGATCATGGCGATATGCTGTAGAGCTTCTGCTACCGGAACCTTGGTGAAAAGTGAGATGACGTCAAAGCTGACTAATCGGTCTTCAGGGTCCAGTTTTATGGAGTGCAGTTTTTCTATGAAGTGGCTGGAGTCCCTAATGTGGGACGCACTGTTGCCAATGTGTTCATGTAGTAGAGTGGCCAAATATTTCGAAATGTTATAGGTGGGGGAGCCAATGGCACTAACAATGGGCCGCAGTGGAACGTTTTTCTTGTGGATTTTTGGCAGT
Source organism: Mantis religiosa (assembly GCA_030765055.1). Lineage (NCBI taxonomy): Eukaryota > Metazoa > Arthropoda > Insecta > Mantodea > Mantidae > Mantis > Mantis religiosa. Next base: position 129,703,540 of record CM060953.1, on the reverse strand, counting down.
CCGTAGAGTCTAGGCGCAGCTGGTGTATACAGAGTCCCATGCAGTTGCGGCCAGGTATACATTGGAACCACCATGCGCAGCATCAGTACACGTTTAAAAGAACACGAAAGACACAGCAGATTGGGTCAGACAGAAAAATCAGCAGTGGCAGAGCATTCTTTATTGTTTGGACATGACGTAAGCTATAAGAACACTGCGGTTCTGTCAAGAACTACACATTACCATGCCCGACTGACAAGGGAAGCTATAGAAATTTACAAGCATAAGAATTGCTACAATCGGAAAGAAGAGCGACAGCAGATGAGCAGGGCATGGATCCCGGCTCTGGAGAATACAAGAGTGAAACCGCAGCAAGACGAAGCGCTCCAATTTATGCCTAAAAACAGAGACAACCCACGGACCGACAGAGCCAATAGGCAATCACGCTCCGCCCACCACCAGGCCACGCCCCCTAGCCACGCGCGGCTATAAATTCCATGCTTCAGGACTCGGTGCTCCAGTCTTGTGTTGGACTCCGGGTCTATATACTTAGAACCCTGATGATGCCGAACGCAGTCTTCGGCGAAACGTTGGAAGGTAGAAAAAATGGACCACGGCCTACAAGCCCGGACATCATAGTTAGTGGAGTTAACGACGCCGGCCGTGAAAGCCTCAGTATTTATGTAACACGCCTCTACGGGGAGGAAGTTTTAGGAGACGTTCGTCTCTTGGAAAAACTACGCAAGAAGAAGGCCCATCTACTCTCGTCCTTGACATTTTTGCTACGCTGCAGGGACACAGGAACTATTCCCAAGTTCCTAAGGATGAGGAGACTGTTCACTTCTGCACAGGCACACCGCATCTACAACCGCACAGAAAACGCTCTCCTGAGGGAGCAAATACACTCAACACGAAAACAGCTAGCCATCACCGATAGGCGCCTGTATGGTCTGCATTTGCAGCTCAGCACCACTTTGTCACCAAAGGATTGGATCAACATAGACGGAATCACATCTTTGTCCATGGCATCCGCATATGAACACACTGTGAGGCGACATAAGAGGAAGTTCAGCAACCTTGCTAAGACCCACAACAACCCTGGGTTGGATCCGTCACGCGTCGTGGTCAACCTTACTGACCGCACTCTTACAGAGGGCGAAGTATCGCTCTTATCTAAAGGTGGAAACTTTGCTATCACTCCTGCTTATGTTCCTGTGGAAGATATTATAGCCAATGTGGAACCTGCTTTACGACTGCTACCGTCACATCTAGCTGAAGAAATAAGGGGCGAGACTGCACGTATTCTACGGAAGACACCAGCCCCCAAAAGCAATTTAACAGCTCTGGAAAAGAAGGTCATCAAAACACTAAATGATGACGATAATATCGTCGTTCTCCAGGCGGATAAGGGGAATGCCACGGTAGTCATGTCGAAGAAAGAGTACAACACCAAAATCTCAGAATTGCTGGATCCTAACACCTACAAAAAGCTACAGAAGGATCCAACTGGCCGGATTTTAAGGAAAACCAATCTTCTCATAAAGAGTTCCTCACTGACTGACAAGATAAAACAAAAAACCTGCAGCAGCGAGGCATTACCGCCTAGACTCTACGGACTGCCAAAAATCCACAAGAAAAACGTTCCACTGCGGCCCATTGTTAGTGCCATTGGCTCCCCCACCTATAACATTTCGAAATATTTGGCCACTCTACTACATGAACACATTGGCAACAGTGCGTCCCACATTAGGGACTCCAGCCACTTCATAGAAAAACTGCACTCCATAAAACTGGACCCTGAAGACCGATTAGTCAGCTTTGACGTCATCTCACTTTTCACCAAGGTTCCGGTAGCAGAAGCTCTACAGCATATCGCCATGATCTTTCCGTCCGACATCACTGACCTTTTCCACCACTGCCTAACGACGAGCTATTTCCTTTGGAACAACACCTTCTACGAACAGACAGACGGTGTGGCCATGGGCAGTCCACTAAGTCCAGTGATTGCCAATTTCTTCATGGAGAGGTTTGAGGACCAAGCTCTGAAGACAGCTGAATATAAACCGAAAGTATGGTTTAGATACGTGGACGACACCTTTGCCATCTGGAATCATGGAGCTGAGAAACTGGAAATATTCCTTCAACATTTAAACAGCCGAAACCAAGGCATACAGTTCACCATGGAAAAGGAAACAGACAACAGTCTTCCTTTCCTTGATGTCTTGGTAACAAGAGAAAATGGATCACGCCTGGGTCACACAGTGTACCGTAAACCTACTCACACGGACAGGTATCTGCACAAGACTTCAAACCATCACCCCCAGCAAAAATCAGGCATAATCAAGACTCTTACTGAACGAGCTAAGAAAATCTGCGAACCAAGAAAGCTGCACAAGGAAATCCTGTATTTAAATGGAGCCCTCAAGAGGAATGGCTACACATACAAAGAAATCGCTAGAGCCCGGCATCCGAGGTACCCGTCGGTACGGACAGACAGGAAGGAACCGCCATTAGCCACCATCTGCTTACCATACATTAAGAGAGTTACGGACCGAATAGGCAGACTGCTACGGTCACAAAACATCAGTACCATCTTCAGACCAACTAAGAAGATAAAGGATTTACTGAATTCGGCAAAGGACAAGCGTCATCCTCACAGCGCAGCTGGTGTATACAGAGTCCCATGCAGTTGCGGCCAGGTATACATTGGAACCACCATGCGCAGCATCAGTACACGTTTAAAAGAACACGAAAGACACAGCAGATTGGGTCAGACAGAAAAATCAGCAGTGGCAGAGCATTCTTTATTGTTTGGACATGACGTAAGCTATAAGAACACTGCGGTTCTGTCAAGAACTACACATTACCATGCCCGACTGACAAGGGAAGCTATAGAAATTTACAAGCATAAGAATTGCTACAATCGGAAAGAAGAGCGACAGCAGATGAGCAGGGCATGGATCCCGGCTCTGGAGAATACAAGAGTGAAACCGCAGCAAGACGAAGCGCTCCAATTTATGCCTAAAAACAGAGACAACCCACGGACCGACAGAGCCAATAGGCAATCACGCTCCGCCCACCACCAGGCCACGCCCCCTAGCCACGCGCGGCTATAAATTCCATGCTTCAGGACTCGGTGCTCCAGTCTTGTGTTGGACTCCGGGTCTATATACTTAGAACCCTGATGATGCCGAACGCAGTCTTCGGCGAAACGTTGGAAGGTAGAAAAAATGGACCACGGCCTACAAGCCCGGACATCATAGTTAGTGGAGTTAACGACGCCGGCCGTGAAAGCCTCAGTATTTATGTAACACGCCTCTACGGGGAGGAAGTTTTAGGAGACGTTCGTCTCTTGGAAAAACTACGCAAGAAGAAGGCCCATCTACTCTCGTCCTTGACATTTTTGCTACGCTGCAGGGACACAGGAACTATTCCCAAGTTCCTAAGGATGAGGAGACTGTTCACTTCTGCACAGGCACACCGCATCTACAACCGCACAGAAAACGCTCTCCTGAGGGAGCAAATACACTCAACACGAAAACAGCTAGCCATCACCGATAGGCGCCTGTATGGTCTGCATTTGCAGCTCAGCACCACTTTGTCACCAAAGGATTGGATCAACATAGACGGAATCACATCTTTGTCCATGGCATCCGCATATGAACAAACTGTGAGGCGACATAAGAGGAAGTTCAGCAACCTTGCTAAGACCCACAACAACCCTGGGTTGGATCCGTCACGCGTCGTGGTCAACCTTACTGACCGCACTCTTACAGAGGGCGAAGTATCGCTCTTATCTAAAGGTGGAAACTTTGCTATCACTCCTGCTTATGTTCCTGTGGAAGATATTATAGCCAATGTGGAACCTGCTTTACGACTGCTACCGTCACATCTAGCTGAAGAAATAAGGGGCGAGACTGCACGTATTCTACGGAAGACACCAGCCCCCAAAAGCAATTTAACAGCTCTGGAAAAGAAGGCCATCAAAACACTAAATGATGACGATAATATCCTCGTTCTCCAGGCGGATAAGGGGAATGCCACGGTAGTCATGTCGAAGAAAGAGTACAACACCAAAATCTCAGAATTGCTGGATCCTAACACCTACAAAAAGCTACAGAAGGAGCCAACTGGCCGGATTTTAAGGAAAACCAATCTTCTCATAAAGAGTTCCTCACTGACTGACAAGATAAAACAAAAAACCTGCAGCAGCGAGGCATTACCGCCTAGACTCTACGGACTGCCAAAAATCCACAAGAAAAACGTTCCACTGCGGCCCATTGTTAGTGCCATTGGCTCCCCCACCTATAACATTTCGAAATATTTGGCCACTCTACTACATGAACACATTGGCAACAGTGCATCCCACATTAGGGACTCCAGCCACTTCATAGAAAAACTGCACTCCATAAAACTGGACCCTGAAGACCGATTAGTCAGCTTTGACGTCATCTCACTTTTCACCAAGGTTCCGGTAGCAGAAGCTCTACAGCATATCGCCATGATCTTTCCGTCCGACATCACTGACCTTTTCCACCACTGCCTAACGACGAGCTATTTCCTTTGGAACAACACCTTCTACGAACAGACAGACGGTGTGGCCATGGGCAGTCCACTAAGTCCAGTGATTGCCAATTTCTTCATGGAGAGGTTTGAGGACCAAGCTCTGAAGACAGCTGAATATAAACCGAAAGTATGGTTTAGATACGTGGACGACACCTTTGCCATCTGGAATCATGGAGCTGAGAAACTGGAAATATTCCTTCAACATTTAAACAGCCGAAACCAAGGCATACAGTTCACCATGGAAAAGGAAACAGACAACAGTCTTCCTTTCCTTGATGTCTTGGTAACAAGAGAAAATGGATCACGCCTGGGTCACACAGTGTACCGTAAACCTACTCACACGGACAGGTATCTGCACAAGACTTCAAACCATCACCCCCAGCAAAAATCAGGCATAATCAAGACTCTTACTGAACGAGCTAAGAAAATCTGCGAACCAAGAAAGCTGCACAAGGAAATCCTGTATTTAAATGGAGCCCTCAAGAGGAATGGCTACACATACAAAGAAATCGCTAGAGCCCGGCATCCGAGGTACCCGTCGGTACGGACAGACAGGAAGGAACCGCCATTAGCCACCATCTGCTTACCATACATTAAGAGAGTTACGGACCGAATAGGCAGACTGCTACGGTCACAAAACATCAGTACCATCTTCAGACCAACTAAGAAGATAAAGGATTTACTGAATTCGGCAAAGGACAAGCGTCATCCTCACAGCGCAGCTGGTGTATACAGAGTCCCATGCAGTTGCGGCCAGGTATACATTGGAACCACCATGCGCAGCATCAGTACACGTTTAAAAGAACACGAAAGACACAGCAGATTGGGTCAGACAGAAAAATCAGCAGTGGCAGAGCATTCTTTATTGTTTGGACATGACGTAAGCTATAAGAACACTGCGGTTCTGTCAAGAACTACACATTACCATGCCCGACTGACAAGGGAAGCTATAGAAATTTACAAGCATAAGAATTGCTACAATCGGAAAGAAGAGCGACAGCAGATGAGCAGGGCATGGATCCCGGCTCTGGAGAATACAAGAGTGAAACCGCAGCAAGACGAAGCGCTCCAATTTATGCCTAAAAACAGAGACAACCCACGGACCGACAGAGCCAATAGGCAATCACGCTCCGCCCACCACCAGGCCACGCCCCCTAGCCACGCGCGGCTATAAATTCCATGCTTCAGGACTCGGTGCTCCAGTCTTGTGTTGGACTCCGGGTCTATATACTTAGAACCCTGATGATGCCGAACGCAGTCTTCGGCGAAACGTTGGAAGGTAGAAAAAATGGACCACGGCCTACAAGCCCGGACATCATAGTTAGTGGAGTTAACGACGCCGGCCGTGAAAGCCTCAGTATTTATGTAACACGCCTCTACGGGGAGGAAGTTTTAGGAGACGTTCGTCTCTTGGAAAAACTACGCAAGAAGAAGGCCCATCTACTCTCGTCCTTGACATTTTTGCTACGCTGCAGGGACACAGGAACTATTCCCAAGTTCCTAAGGATGAGGAGACTGTTCACTTCTGCACAGGCACACCGCATCTACAACCGCACAGAAAACGCTCTCCTGAGGGAGCAAATACACTCAACACGAAAACAGCTAGCCATCACCGATAGGCGCCTGTATGGTCTGCATTTGCAGCTCAGCACCACTTTGTCACCAAAGGATTGGATCAACATAGACGGAATCACATCTTTGTCCATGGCATCCGCATATGAACAAACTGTGAGGCGACATAAGAGGAAGTTCAGCAACCTTGCTAAGACCCACAACAACCCTGGGTTGGATCCGTCACGCGTCGTGGTCAACCTTACTGACCGCACTCTTACAGAGGGCGAAGTATCGCTCTTATCTAAAGGTGGAAACTTTGCTATCACTCCTGCTTATGTTCCTGTGGAAGATATTATAGCCAATGTGGAACCTGCTTTACGACTGCTACCGTCACATCTAGCTGAAGAAATAAGGGGCGAGACTGCACGTATTCTACGGAAGACACCAGCCCCCAAAAGCAATTTAACAGCTCTGGAAAAGAAGGCCATCAAAACACTAAATGATGACGATAATATCGTCGTTCTCCAGGCGGATAAGGGGAATGCCACGGTTGTCATGTCGAAGAAAGAGTACAACACCAAAATCTCAGAATTGCTGGATCCTAACACCTACAAAAAGCTACAGAAGGAGCCAACTGGCCGGATTTTAAGGAAAACCAATCTTCTCATAAAGAGTTCCTCACTGACTGACAAGATAAAACAAAAAACCTGCAGCAGCGAGGCATTACCGCCTAGACTCTACGGACTGCCAAAAATCCACAAGAAAAACGTTCCACTGCGGCCCATTGTTAGTGCCATTGGCTCCCCCACCTATAACATTTCGAAATATTTGGCCACTCTACTACATGAACACATTGGCAACAGTGCGTCCCACATTAGGGACTCCAGCCACTTCATAGAAAAACTGCACTCCATAAAACTGGACCCTGAAGACCGATTAGTCAGCTTTGACGTCATCTCACTTTTCACCAAGGTTCCGGTAGCAGAAGCTCTACAGCATATCGCCATGATCTTTCCGTCCGACATCACTGACCTTTTCCACCACTGCCTAACGACGAGCTATTTCCTTTGGAACAACACCTTCTACGAACAGACAGACGGTGTGGCCATGGGCAGTCCACTAAGTCCAGTGATTGCCAATTTCTTCATGGAGAGGTTTGAGGACCAAGCTCTGAAGACAGCTGAATATAAACCGAAAGTATGGTTTAGATACGTGGACGACACCTTTGCCATCTGGAATCATGGAGCTGAGAAACTGGAAATATTCCTTCAACATTTAAACAGCCGAAACCAAGGCATACAGTTCACCATGGAAAAGGAAACAGACAACAGTCTTCCTTTCCTTGATGTCTTGGTAACAAGAGAAAATGGATCACGCCTGGGTCACACAGTGTACCGTAAACCTACTCACACGGACAGGTATCTGCACAAGACTTCAAACCATCACCCCCAGCAAAAATCAGGCATAATCAAGACTCTTACTGAACGAGCTAAGAAAATCTGCGAACCAAGAAAGCTGCACAAGGAAATCCTGTATTTAAATGGAGCCCTCAAGAGGAATGGCTACACATACAAAGAAATCGCTAGAGCCCGGCATCCGAGGTACCCGTCGGTACGGACAGACAGGAAGGAACCGCCATTAGCCACCATCTGCTTACCATACATTAAGAGAGTTACGGACCGAATAGGCAGACTGCTACGGTCACAAAACATCAGTACCATCTTCAGACCAACTAAGAAGATAAAGGATTTACTGAATTCGGCAAAGGACAAGCGTCATCCTCACAGCGCAGCTGGTGTATACAGAGTCCCATGCAGTTGCGGCCAGGTATACATTGGCACCACCATGCGCAGCATCAGTACACGTTTAAAAGAACACGAAAGACACAGCAGATTTGGTCAGACAGAAAAATCAGCAGTGGCAGAGCATTCTTTATTGTTTGGACATGACGTAAGCTATAAGAACACTGCGGTTCTGTCAAGAACTACACATTACCATGCCCGACTGACAAGGGAAGCTATAGAAATTTACAAGCATAAGAATTGCTACAATCGGAAAGAAGAGCGACAGCAGATGAGCAGGGCATGGATCCCGGCTCTGGAGAATACAAGAGTGAAACCGCAGCAAGACGAAGCGCTCCAATTTATGCCTAAAAACAGAGACAACCCACGGACCGACAGAGCCAATAGGCAATCACGCTCCGCCCACCACCAGGCCACGCCCCCTAGCCACGCGCGGCTATAAATTCCATGCTTCAGGACTCGGTGCTCCAGTCTTGTGTTGGACTCCGGGTCTATATACTTAGAACCCTGATGATGCCGAACGCAGTCTTCGGCGAAACGTTGGAAGGTAGAAAAAATGGACCACGGCCTACAAGCCCGGACATCATAGTTAGTGGAGTTAACGACGCCGGCCGTGAAAGCCTCAGTATTTATGTAACACGCCTCTACGGGGAGGAAGTTTTAGGAGACGTTCGTCTCTTGGAAAAACTACGCAAGAAGAAGGCCCATCTACTCTCGTCCTTGACATTTTTGCTACGCTGCAGGGACACAGGAACTATTCCCAAGTTCCTAAGGATGAGGAGACTGTTCACTTCTGCACAGGCACACCGCATCTACAACCGCACAGAAAACGCTCTCCTGAGGGAGCAAATACACTCAACACGAAAACAGCTAGCCATCACCGATAGGCGCCTGTATGGTCTGCATTTGCAGCTCAGCACCACTTTGTCACCAAAGGATTGGATCAACATAGACGGAATCACATCTTTGTCCATGGCATCCGCATATGAACAAACTGTGAGGCGACATAAGAGGAAGTTCAGCAACCTTGCTAAGACCCACAACAACCCTGGGTTGGATCCGTCACGCGTCGTGGTCAACCTTACTGACCGCACTCTTACAGAGGGCGAAGTATCGCTCTTATCTAAAGGTGGAAACTTTGCTATCACTCCTGCTTATGTTCCTGTGGAAGATATTATAGCCAATGTGGAACCTGCTTTACGACTGCTACCGTCACATCTAGCTGAAGAAATAAGGGGCGAGACTGCACGTATTCTACGGAAGACACCAGCCCCCAAAAGCAATTTAACAGCTCTGGAAAAGAAGGCCATCAAAACACTAAATGATGACGATAATATCGTCGTTCTCCAGGCGGATAAGGGGAATGCCACGGTAGTCATGTCGAAGAAAGAGTACAACACCAAAATCTCAGAATTGCTGGATCCTAACACCTACAAAAAGCTACAGAAGGATCCAACTGGCCGGATTTTAAGGAAAACCAATCTTCTCATAAAGAGTTCCTCACTGACTGACAAGATAAAACAAAAAACCTGCAGCAGCGAGGCATTACCGCCTAGACTCTACGGACTGCCAAAAATCCACAAGAAAAACGTTCCACTGCGGCCCATTGTTAGTGCCATTGGCTCCCCCACCTATAACATTTCGAAATATTTGGCCACTCTACTACATGAACACATTGGCAACAGTGCGTCCCACATTAGGGACTCCAGCCACTTCATAGAAAAACTGCACTCCATAAAACTGGACCCTGAAGACCGATTAGTCAGCTTTGACGTCATCTCACTTTTCACCAAGGTTCCGGTAGCAGAAGCTCTACAGCATATCGCCATGATCTTTCCGTCCGACATCACTGACCTTTTCCACCACTGCCTAACGACGAGCTATTTCCTTTGGAACAACACCTTCTACGAACAGACAGACGGTGTGGCCATGGGCAGTCCACTAAGTCCAGTGATTGCCAATTTCTTCATGGAGAGGTTTGAGGACCAAGCTCTGAAGACAGCTGAATATAAACCGAAAGTATGGTTTAGATACGTGGACGACACCTTTGCCATCTGGAATCATGGAGCTGAGAAACTGGAAATATTCCTTCAACATTTAAACAGCCGAAACCAAGGCATACAGTTCACCATGGAAAAGGAAACAGACAACAGTCTTCCTTTCCTTGATGTCTTGGTAACAAGAGAAAATGGATCACGCCTGGGTCACACAGTGTACCGTAAACCTACTCACACGGACAGGTATCTGCACAAGACTTCAAACCATCACCCCCAGCAAAAATCAGGCATAATCAAGACTCTTACTGAACGAGCTAAGAAAATCTGCGAACCAAGAAAGCTGCACAAGGAAATCCTGTATTTAAATGGAGCCCTCAAGAGGAATGGCTACACATACAAAGAAATCGCTAGAGCCCGGCATCCGAGGTACCCGTCGGTACGGACAGACAGGAAGGAACCGCCATTAGCCACCATCTGCTTACCATACATTAAGAGAGTTACGGACCGAATAGGCAGACTGCTACGGTCACAAAACATCAGTACCATCTTCAGACCAACTAAGAAGATAAAGGATTTACTGAATTCGGCAAAGGACAAGCGTCATCCTCACAGCGCAGCTGGTGTATACAGAGTCCCATGCAGTTGCGGCCAGGTATACATTGGAACCACCATGCGCAGCATCAGTACACGTTTAAAAGAACACGAAAGACACAGCAGATTGGGTCAGACAGAAAAATCAGCAGTGGCAGAGCATTCTTTATTGTTTGGACATGACGTAAGCTATAAGAACACTGCGGTTCTATCAAGAACTACACATTACCATGCCCGACTGACAAGGGAAGCTATAGAAATTTACAAGCATAAGAATTGCTACAATCGGAAAGAAGAGCGACAGCAGATGAGCAGGGCATGGATCCCGGCTCTGGAGAATACAAGAGTGAAACCGCAGCAAGACGAAGCGCTCCAATTTATGCCTAAAAACAGAGACAACCCACGGACCGACAGAGCCAATAGGCAATCACGCTCCGCCCACCACCAGGCCACGCCCCCTAGCCACGCGCGGCTATAAATTCCATGCTTCAGGACTCGGTGCTCCAGTCTTGTGTTGGACTCCGGGTCTATATACTTAGAACCCTGATGATGCCGAACGCAGTCTTCGGCGAAACGTTGGAAGGTAGAAAAAATGGACCACGGCCTACAAGCCCGGACATCATAGTTAGTGGAGTTTTATGTTATTACTTAGCAGTAGTATTAAAGGGAAGATATAAAGGTTCAAAAATCATCTATAATGAATATCGAAAAAAAAATTTGGTGATTGTTCTACAGCCAAAGGGTACTGTGAATTTATTGCTGAAGGGTACTGCTGAATTTTCATATCTTGTAAGACTTTCAAGCGGGTATAAGGTAGTTGGGCTTTCCATTAATGCTTCTCATAGTGCTTCTCATCCTTGTGCATGAATATTAAAGCATTTTTAATAGCCAGAGCTATACAAAAATAACTATTATAAGAGATAAATAGGATGATTTACCATAAAAATATTCTAGATCTTGTGCAGTAAATTTATAAAGAACCGGGAGGGATAAATGAAATTCATCATTCAAGTTTAATAAAGCTATTGTGCAACATCATGGAGCCAGCTAGTGTAAAATATAAAAGAATACTCAAGAATCTAACATAACTAAATCCCAGGCTCTCGTATAACTAAACCTCAAAATTGTATCTTTCAGAAACAGATAAATGGATCTCCATTATCACATTATTATAATTATGCACTCTGTCCTTTTTTGAACTTATCCCATACTGGTTCTAAAAAGTCAGACATTTTGCTGATCTCCATTTTAGTATTTGCTAAATATTTATCACTTTATCTTAGTATTCCTTAATCCCAGTTTTCAACCCAAAATACTATCCCTCCAACTTTTTTCTACAGTTAATAAAGGAATTAGATGTGTAAAAAGATCTTAATGTTTTTACAGGAGTATTGGATGCCTACAAGTCATGCATCAGACAGATTCAGCTGCATGGACCTACAAACTTCAGCCCTGTTATTAATCATGTTGCAAAATTTGCTGAAACATACCAGAATGGATCACATTATTTTATTTTGCTCATAGTAACAGATGGGGTGATTACCGACATGCCCCAAACAAAGCAGGTAACATTTGTGATGCCTTTCCTCTTGTACTTTGATACTGAATTAATACATTTCTTATACAATAGTTGCCAGAATGGCAGGCTACAAGTATATTTTTGTTCCACAATGGAACTAACTGGAAAAAAGGAGTTGAATGTTGTATTCACTTAAGATGAGTCATTACTGTTAATGCTAACATCACTTTTTTTAACCTCTGTTAATATGTTAATAGATATTAAAAAAGTGATGTTAGTATTACTATTACCAACTCATTTTAAATAAATACATTGTAGCACATATTTACAGCTTACATGTATAGAGAATATTCTTTTTTTAATGGGTAAATGCATGCTCACCTCTTCCTCTTCCCTCCTCCTACCCTATCTGTCTCTCCCTCCCACTCTTTCATTTTACAGTTGTGACAAAAATGCTGCTGCTAGATCTTTCTTTATTATAAATCAATAGTGCCAGAATTATCATCACCATATTGGTACCAAACCTGAAGTTCCATGTGAAACCTATTTTTATGTGTGTTTCAAAAGAACGTGCAAATAAATCTCCCCAAAAAAGGTGAAAGTGGATTGCCCCCATAGATTTCTGCCAGTAGTATTTAGCATGAAGTTCCTTTCAATGCATGGGTATGTTAATGAGATATATTCCTCTGCATCTACTGGTTCCCATTTCTACTGTAGTTAACCATTTTTGCTTTAGTGTCTGTAATATTTCTGTTGGTATGTTTGGGAATAATGATGTAACACCAAATGAAACCATCATTCTTGCCTAACTTAACTTTAATTTTTTTCTACTTAGTATAAACATTTTTTTAAATTTGCTCTTTCAAACTTTGAGAATTTTTGAAACTTTGAATTTCTTCAGTAACCATTTGGCCAAATTATATATGGGATCATTTATGCTACTAGTAATAGGTCTCATGGCTTTTCCTGTTCTATGTATTCTAGGTAACCTATATATTCTTGGTAATGCTGGATTATCTATTCTTAATTTTGTGCAGTTCCTTTTTATTGATTAATTTACTTGCTTTTAAAGTTTTATTTGTAGATTCAGTGCAGTAATGTAATGGATTGGTTTCCACTTTTATGTATTTGTTATTCTGTAACAAGTTTTTCTTCTCTTTTTATATTCTGTGTTTTGAAAATGACTAGTTCTATTACTAAAATTCAGTTACTAAAATTCTCCTTGTCTACTTTAATGTATATAACTGGTTTGCTTTTAAGTGATCTTATTGACGATCCATGTAAAAGGCTTTACAGTTGGAGATAAATAAACATCAAACATCAAACATGATATTATTTTTGTTGATTTTCTTTTAATACTTGAGCTGGTCTACTATTTTGGAGCTTTTTCCCCCTTCCCACTGTTTTTCTTTTCTTCATTTAACATTTGTGTAGCATTTTGGATGTCTACTATGTAGTCTTCTACTTGATTGGGGCAGTCCATACATGCTTTTAAGCCTTGATTAACTATATTAAACTATGGCATTGTAATAGTTTGGTTAGATGAGTTAAGTACATTGATAGTTGATTTATTTGCCTGATTTGTTAAGTTATGTTGTGTTTTCTTTGCTGCTTTTTGAAGCTTACTATTGTGAGCAAATTTTACTATTCTGTTAAAATTAGGCACTAATTTTTGTGATACACATGTTAGTAGATCATAAATTATCTACAGTTCACCTTCTTTATTCTAACTTAGTAAAATGTTTAATATTTTCGTTGTTTTCCATTAATAAAAGATTTAATCCCACCTTGACCTTAACCCATTTTCATTTTGTTTCACATTTTTATGTAAGTGATATATGAAAAGCCAACTATAAATAGTTTTATTAGTTAATTTGAATGTCACTATTCCTTCAAACACACGTAAAACAAACCAGGTATATCAACATTAAGAATACGCTTTAGTTCTTTAACCTGAGTAATATCTGGTTGATCTTGTTTTCTCCCTTGCAGTCTCTCTCTCTCTTTCTCTCTGTATATCTCTCTCTCATGTACTTAAAGTAAGAAGTCTAGATAGTCAACATGAAAAATTCAATGTCATGGCCGGAATTTCAACCATGGATCTCCTGGTTTCCGTCCAGTCGCTCTAACCCATTGAGCCACCATGGCCAACTTGCCGTCATGACATTAAACTCTCCATTTGACTCATATATTTCCCCGGTAGACCACTAATTTTCATCAATTAACTAAAATAAGAAAAAAGAAGTCTATTCTATTTCAAAAAAAATTCATTGTGATTTCACCAGAAATATGCACTTTAATATTTAAAAAAAAAAAAAAAATGTTTAGAATAAGTTCTGCCTGTGTGCTGGGCAGCAGCATAACTCAAAAATGAAAAGTTGATTTAATATAAAATTTGGTACTGTGTGCTGGGTAGCATAACTCAAAAATGAAAAGTTGATTTAATATGAAATTTGGTATTTAAAGACTTATTGAGTCATACTTCATTAAAACTTTATTCATGGCTCATAAAAACAGAAATATTTTTGAATCGTCCCAGTCCCATCCTCAGCTGATTGGCAACTGAACACTATCTTCACAGTCAGTTTCATGTGGATCTCTTGTAATTGGCTCCCTCTCTCGGAATATATCCTACATAAGTTTATTTGGCAGCCAAATACATGAGACCCTCACGAAACCGATTGTGTAGATTGTGTTCAGTCACCAGTCAGCTGAGAATGGGACTGGGATAGTCTGGAAAACATTTCTGTTTTTAATGGTAATGTGAGTGAAGTTTTAATAAAGTATGACTTCATAAGTCTTTTAGTATGTAATTAGCTTCACTTTTAACAGTGCTTTTATTCATAACTATTTCAATTACAGAACTTCATATTTTAAGTTCAAGAACTTCCAAGGATGTTACACAAAGATTTTGAGACCTCTGTTTTGTTTTATTTACACTACCTTCCTCATAAGCTGATCCAACCAACTCCAATCTATTCTTTACATGGAAAATGTTTCATTTTTTAATAAACGATAGTTTTTGATAAAACTATTTGTATTCTGTTTGTCACACTGTCACATTTGTTGAGGCAGTTTTTATTAAAATATTGTACGTGTAAGCTATTTTCATGACATTGTATATCTTGTATTTGAGATTAAGTGCTATCTTTACAGTCATAGATTCAATAGTTAAATTTCACCTTTTTCTTTGCTGACTGAACACTAATTGCTCTTATGAGCAATGCTGGAAGACTGTGTTTTACTTTGGTAGGTATTATTGCATCACAGTGTAGGTTATCCACATTATTTGTTGGCTACCTTGTTTCAAATGGAACAAAATTTATTACATACTGTTATAATGGTATGTTTTTTATTTTGTTTATGGATGCTCTAGTTGCTGTGGTTCTCAGTGTTCCATTCTATTTTGAGTGGAGAGATTGCTTAATTCTGCTCAGAGGCCTTTTTCTCAAGCTTGAAATTATTTTACATGCTGCATATCTATGACATAACACCACACCACTGGCATTAGTTCCTTCTGAAGGAGGCCATGATAAGGATTTTTATGCCCAAAATATTCCAGTGCCCTCTACCGGGATTGAATCAATGATCCTGGGAACCAGAGATTGTATTTCTGAATGACTGATATTCCTATTTGTGGCATAAAATTTGGCATATATAATATTGTGCATCATTAGGTTAAATTATATTGATAATATTTCTCTTTCTGCAGGCGATTGTTAGAGCATCGAAGTTGCCCATGTCAATCATCATTGTTGGAGTTGGGAATGCAGATTTTGAAGCAATGAATGAACTAGATGCAGACACCATCCCACTGGTTTCTAATGGCATAAGAGCTGAACGTGACATAGTTCAGTTTGTACCATTCCGTAATTTTCAAAAGCTTCAGAATGTTACTATGGCTAAGGGATACCTTGCAAAAGAAGTTTTGGCTGAAGTTCCAGATCAGATTGTTGGTTACATGAAGAGCAGAAACATAGTTCCAAAAGGTGCTCCAAAACCATAGACAAGCAGTGAATGTACAGGAGTACCCAGGATGTGTTAAAGGAAGAAGAAACTGATTTAAGTAGAAGTTATTAGCATCATCCTCACAGTTGAAATAAATGCCATATTTATCTGAATATGATGCTTCAGACCAATAATTTTGGGCGTACATCATTCTTTCATTTGTGCAATGTTAAAATATGAAGGGCATTCTATAAGTCCTTAGAAAAAAAATATAAAAACAGGTAATTTTGTGTAGATTTGTTTTTTATGATCTTTGAGCATAATATCCTTTTAGCTTCATACTTTTTCCAGCATTTCTACAACTTTTAAATCATTAAAAAAAAAATTGGATTATGAAAGGTCGCAAAATAGGCATATGTTTTATAGATGACCCGTGTTGACACTGTACGCCAAGCTATTATTCTTTTTTCAAGTTAGCAAATTAAAAGGCAGCCACTAGCAACCAAATTTGATGAACAAAGTGCATATGGTAATCAACTGGTTGTCTTGAACAGTGTTCATTTTTTGCAGCTGCAAGCCCTGTTAACTTTCTAAATCAATAAAAGTTTATTAATATAATTTTGAGTCAAACTAGTGCTCAATGCTCCACTTATTGCTAGTATTTACCTAGAACATGTTTCGTTAGGAAGATCCCAACGAAACACATTCTAGGTAAATACTAGCAATAAGTGGAGCATTGAGTACTAGTTTGACACAAAATTATATTAATTTTGGGCTTCATTGTATCAGTCCTTACACATTGAAAAAAGTTCATTACTTCAGTTTTGTAGGACAACAAAACACATGATTAGATATAGCGGACGTTAACTGCAGTCAAATGAGAGATGATACTTATTAAAAGCAGATCTATGAGCACCAGTTCTTCGATTTTCTGACTTACTGAATGTCCCTCATATGATTAAAAGTTTATTTATATTCCATAATTTTAAACTAGTTCAAGTATAAATGCAAAATATACATACATGTAAACTTTGCCGGACGTATGTGTTTTGTGTTAATTGATCTTAAGTTGATTTAGACATTGACAAAAAAAAGTGAGAAGTTGATACATTTGGCTGAATATGGTATTAACTTCCAGTTTTAGAATTTGCATTTTTACTCTGCAGAGCACAGGTGTGAGTGTGTTTCTTGCATATACAATCACTGCTATAGTTGCGGCATTGTTAGCCAATACTTAATGATAATCACTTGATGTGGTAGCTCTTAAAATGTGTTACAAATAATCTCAGCTTTAGAAATAGGGCATTGTGAAAAATTATCAAAAACTACCAACGAAATTTGCTGGAATCATCTCATAGCGTATTTTAGAGTGAATTTAGTAGACTTTCATATGACTTAAAGAGCAGTATTTGATAAAATCTTTAAAATATTGTTTTGTTAGTTGAGCTGTAATGCATAGTTAGAAGATCTCATACTTATAATGATAATCGAAATATACCTATCTTGAAAAGCAAAGCAAACAATTATCATAAATGCGGAGAGATTTTGTCATGTGTGCCGGAAAGTTAAGCATTATGCTTTGTTTACTGAAAAATACTATTTGTAGTTGGTTTTTAACATTGTCACATTTTTATTTTTTGAGGAACTAGTTTCGGAAGCTCCTGCTTCCATATTCAACCTTGAAGATCCGAAGATTCCTCCAGCCATGCATAGTTTATTTATTTATGTATGTTTACACTTCTTTTAAAACAGAAGTGGACTATTACTTTACTCTCCATGAAGTTAACTTGAAGAAAAGGTCTGTTAGTGTGTTTTGTTTATATTTAATACTAGTAGAAATACCAAGTATTGCTTTGACAGTTATAATTAAACATCAATTTTCCAAGGATTTGTCAAACAAATTAAAGCAGTTACAGTATTACTGATATTCAATTTTTTTAATTTGATTTCACTTTAGTTATGCAAAATTTCTTATTCATACTGAAAATACTCCAAATAGCCACCCTTCCAACATTTTTCAATTCATCTCCCATTAGAAATAGTTCTTTGCATTAGTAATTCTAAGATAATAAAAAGGGCAACATTTATTCTTTTATTTTGAAGAAATCAGATCCATTTGTGTTGAGTTTCCTCAAAATTGCCTTCCTCCGCTTCCCTCCACTGAACCTTTTTAACTGTTCTCTTTTTAGGGGATGGATTTTTATACCACTCCTAAAAGAATGAAAGCATTATTTATGGATGTGGTTCTTTCTCTCCCCCCCCCCCCCCCCCCCCCACAAGCACTTAGCAAAAACATCATGCAGAGATAGCTGAAATTGCTTTTTACTGAATAGTTTACACCTCTTTCATGAGGTTTGTTTTTTATGATATCACTCAGCAGTAGTTTGAATTTTGTTGCCACATGTTTTCTCTCATAAGAAATTCAAGATTATTTTCAGCAAGAAGGATTTGATTTAACCCTTGTGATGTGAACCATTCATCAAGTTTAGTTGAATTATCATAAAATCTCCATTTGAGATATTGAAAAATCGATTTGTGGTCAGTTATTAACACTCACATTTTTATATTATTGAGAGACTAGTTTGACAAGCTGTTGCTTCCATTTTCAATCTCAAAGGTCTTCAGTCGGACTTAGAGATTGAAAATGGAAGCAACAGCTTCTGAAACAAGACCATGAATAGTATAAAAATGTAAGTGACAGAGTGTTAAAATCCTACTACAAATATATATTTTTTTAATTAATTTAGACATCACTGTTATTAAATTTCTCCAATCATGCATAATTTGTGGTATTACTAAAAACAGCATTTAGGTTTCCTGCATTGATATGTGCAATATCATGTACCATCAACTCTCAAAACAAAAACAAAAATGCATGTTTAAAATCTCTCTGTAAAATAACTATCTATCTATCATTGTGTTCCAAAATCTTCGGTAGAATTGCACTTAAATGGTTAAATTGATAATTACTATTGAAATCTTCATTTAGAACTACTAATAACATGTGTATTGATAAGAGCAATACTAACTGTACAAGGACAGAATGGTGCTCATCATTGTAGCTGATTTCATGTACTGTTTAAACTATAAATGACTTATTAAATTTTAGATGAGTCGCGTTTTTTACACATCTGCTTCACTTTCGTACCTATTTTGAGGACATGTTTCGCAAATCTTCGCTTGCATCATAATCATTGGCAACCAAAACATAACAAAATTTCAGCAAAGAACACATCCCCAGATAGTGTAATTAACCTCTCTAAGCAAAATTTTAACAAGGAAGACATAGATGTACTTAACCAAGGCCTAAAAACATGTATAACATACTCCAGCAACCCGGATGAATTCATTGCAGACATAGAATTAGCAGTAGAAGGCTTGGAAACCATGGACAAAAATATAATTAGGAAAAAATCAGCTCCTATATTGGAAAACTTAATAAATAAAAAGCCAATAAAACATTTGAAACAAATTCAGATAATTAAATCTTTAAGGAAAAAGGATGTAATCTTCTCAAGGGCTGATAAAGGAAACAAAATAGTAATCTTAGATACAGCTACATACAAAGAAAAAATGTTAGAGTTACTACAACAAAAAGAATTCCAGGAAATAGATTCTAATCCACTCAACCGATGCATAAAAGATGTACAAAAAACCATCATTAATAGTAAAATTTTAACAACTACAGAACAAAAAACTATCAAACCAGACAACCCTACCCTTGCAAGAATATATGGTTTGCCTAAAATACACAAACCCAACATACCCATGAGACCCATTGTAAATAATATAAACACTCCTACTTACCTTCTGGCAAAATGGCTAACCAAAAAATTTCAGTCCTTTCCACAATTCCATACTCAGAGTATAAAAAACTCTTTAGACCTGGTAGAAAAAATTCAAAATCTTAAACTTAAACCTCATGACACTTTAGTATCCTTTGATGTCCGCTCCCTCTTCCCTAGCATTCCATTAGACAAACTTTTGATTCAACTGAAAAAATGGCTAAATTCTATAAACCTGGATGCCAATGCAATAGAAGAATATGTGGCAATGACTGAATTATGTATACATCAAAATTATTTTGTCTTCGATGGAAAATATTATAAACAAATTTCAGGACTAGCTATGGGAAGCCCATTATCACCATTTTTGGCCAATCTATACATGAGCTTTTTCGAAACACATATTACTAAAGCCTTCCCTCATATGTTTAAAACATGGTACAGATACGTAGACGACATCTTTGCAATAGTGCCCTACAAACTAATAGATGATGCTTTGAAACTACTCAACCTGCAAGAACCCAGCATACAATTCACAGTAGAAACTGAAGAGGACTGTACTCTACCTTTTTTAGACCTTAAAATCAAAAAAGGCAATGAAAAACTAGAATTTGGCATTCATAGAAAAGCAACACACACAGATAATTACATCAAAGCAAATAGTTTCAACCCAATTCCACACAAACATGCAACCATCAACAGTCTAACACACAGATTAGTAAATCTACCTCTCAGCCAACAAGAATATCAAAACGAATACCATCAAATCTTAAAAACTGCAATCAAAAATGGATATGGAAAAAACCTTGTAGATAAAAAACTAAAATTATTCAAACTTCAAAA
This sequence comes from Mantis religiosa, assembly GCA_030765055.1. Classification (NCBI taxonomy): domain Eukaryota; kingdom Metazoa; phylum Arthropoda; class Insecta; order Mantodea; family Mantidae; genus Mantis; species Mantis religiosa. Next base: position 129,682,956 of record CM060953.1, on the reverse strand, counting down.
GAAATTAAAACAGATCACAGCTCTCACACCAATAAAACAAGAAACTAGATTTGCTAAATTTACTTACCACCCCTGGGCCACAAAAAAGTTCCAAAAAATATTCAAGAAATACAATATAACATTGGCACCAAAAAACAATTACAACATTAAAAACCTACTTCACAGTAATAATACTGATAAGATAAAACCAGAGGAAAAGTCAGGCATTTACAAAATTAAGTGTAAAGACTGTGAAAAAATTTACATAGGAAGGACAAAAAGGAACATAGGCACTAGAAAGAAAGAACACTTCAGGCACTTAAGATACAAAAATATTGATAAGTCCGCAATAGCAGCTCATTTCTGGTCTGAAAATCATGAAATTGAAGATAGCACAAAATTACTAAAATACGTACAAAAACATAGTGAACTCGTCATATGGGAGAGGATATACATAGAAAAACATAAAAACCAACTAATGAACTTTGAAATCCCGCTAGAAGAGAATCCCACATTTCAGTTCATCACTAAATCAACAGATGGCAGCAACAACCCCAGAATTACCCACACCGCTGGATCTAGCGTCAGTCGCACAAGAGCCGTAGATGCAAGCGAAGATTTGCGAAACATGTCCTCAAAATAGGTACGAAAGTGAAGCAGATGTGTAAAAAACGCGACTCATCTAAAATTTAATAATTTTTCGCTTCACTGTGGTGTTCCAATACAGTTGAATCTCGATATAAATGACTTCATTATTAATAACAAGCACAACTAAGAAAGTGTTCATAACACTGATGTATACCAAATCTACTTTTACAAAATGTTTTAAAAACTTCTGCTTTATGTTACATTAATAGACTTTTTGTAAATTGTATTATTTAAAAGAAACCAACTATTGTTGATATCTATTAAGATTCTGACTTGGTAATAGTGAAACTGTAGATCACTTTTCTTTCTCTCCCTGTTGGATGCTTTTTGAGAAAATTTGTTTACTTCAGTTGCAACTTCACTAAAGACATCACATCCAACATCAAAAGGGATTTGTTGAATTGTAGGTGCCATTGTTACTAACTCATACATTGTTATCGAAGGAATATCAAAGTTAATGCAAAGTCTCTCTAGCACTTGAATTGCTCACAGCCTTATGGAGATGATTGGCAAAATGTCTCATAGATTCCCATTAAAGAACTCATTGCCTTTCATTTGCAAACAAAAAATGGTTTTGTCAAGAAAGCTTTAGGAATAGAACTGTTTTTTAAATTGCATGATCAGTACTTTTGTTTTGGTGGTTGTCTGTATTTTACCACACACTGTGCACTGCCAAAACTTGGAAAAAATCTTAATGCTGATATATGCAATTAAGTCAGATAAGAAAAAGCCATAGTAAGTAATGTATACATGAAATACAAAATAAGGATGAGTATAGTTGATAAAACCTGTAAGGTTTCCTACTCACTATGTTATGTAGTATGCAGACTCTTACCTATGTTGTCAACTGCAATAGACTGGTTTGGATATCTGAAAGCTTCAAACCATTCAACAGCAGCTTACAATATAGATAACACAACGTGAAACATATATTGCATAAAAGTATAATGGGCAAAACCATATGGTCAACTTCACCCTCCATTTAAAACCCAGTGTTTAAAACACGGCATTTGTATATATTGAAAGCAGATATAACTCACAAAATACCAAACCTTTTGAAACGCAGGCCAGGCGACAGATTAGTGCAGGATCCCCAACGTTCTAACACACACCTTGTATAATAGTCTCATAGTGAAGCTCCAATCCTTCAAGAATTGTTGTCTCATATGTGATGTAGTTAAGTAAATTCTTTTTTAGTTATCTCTGTTTATAGTGGCCTTGCTTCTTTAGTGCCATATAAAATTTGGCATGAGCAAGTACTGCAACCTTAACCTCTTTAGAGATATCCATTGAGATTTTTCCTCTTGGTATAGAAATGGGAAGGGGGGACAACAAATTTTGTTACCTTAAGGCAGTGGTCACCAAGTGGATCGATTTTGTGCTAGAGCAAATAATGTAACACTGCCACGTGCGACTTCAGGTTGAGACAAGACATGGAATTGGACAGCAGTGTTGTCTCGTCTCTTGTGGTTTGTTTTCATAAACATATTGTCGGTTGGAGAATGTAATGTGACATGTAGGACATCTACTCCTACATTTATGCCTTAATGGGAAGAGTGTTTCTTTTTTATAGAAAGTGATAGTATCAGAGAATTCAAAATTAAACTGTCCTTATGAGAAAGCCAGTTAACCTCAAAGAATTTGGTACATTTCCCAAAGCTCTCAACAGTTCAGCAGTTTGTTCAGGTCAGGACTTGCAAGAATATGTTCAAATATTAAGAGAGTTGAGCCAAGAATTTCAGAAAAGGTTTCAAGACGTGGTGTAATTAGAGCCAATTTTCCAAATATATGCTGAGCCTTACTCTACAGATGTTGATAATGTTCCATCTGAATTGCAACTTGAACTTATCGATTTGCAATGCAATCGTCAAATGAAAAATAAATTCCAAAATAGAATTAATTTTAGTGATTTTTATTCACATTTTCAAAGAAATTTTTTCCCTCGACTACATTGGAATGTCACTCGCTTTCTGAGTATGTTTGGATCCACATGTATATGCAAACAATTTTTTTGCTAATGAAATTTAACAAAAACCGCTGCAATTGTCGGATCAGAACTTAAAATGTCAACTTACACTAGCTGCTGCACAAACAATTGATACCTAATTTTGAAAAACTAGTGTGTCAAAAGAGACAACAAAAATCTAGAAAACTAGGTTCCACTTCTGAGTGATATGTTATGCTTATTGCTTTTCTTCTAGTTATTTAATACAGCAGATGTGTAATAAATACGACTCATCTATAAATTAATATCAATTTATTGTTCATTTGTTTTTTTTGTTTTTATTAAAATAAAGGTACATAGTTGAATGATAATGGAAGAAACAATTAAAGCAATTTATATAACAATTATATTCTTCATATTACAATTCGATTATTATTCTTGCACAGTCAAATGTGCATTTAATATGCAAGATTGGCATTCGGCCTCTGCTCTGAAGGCTACGGAGTGCACGGTAGACTATTCCGGCATGCAATGGGTAAACTTGCACGACCTACTGTGCACACTGTGCATTGAGATGGTGGCCACTGCCTTAAGGCATGAACGTCTTACAATATATCATATCAGTACCATACCTTAAACCACTCAGCTTCACACTTGCTGATTGCAGCATTATCTGATGTCATGTAGTACAGAATGCTATGAATGCCATTTTCTTTTTTTCTTTTTTTTTTTTTTAACATGGAAAAAGGGTAAATTGTATGTATCTGCATTCATTCAAAATTTCTCAACCATACCAACTCGCCAGTTTCTTTAGTTGAACACATCCTTTACTATGGTTTCTCTTGAATGAATGCAGAAGAAACATTTTATGGTGATTCGGTCCTGCATTCCTTGGTTTGATAGTTAAGTCTCTCCATCATGACTTAGAACACACAGCCTCATGTGCTCTAAGGCAGGTTATCCAGTTAACAGGGTTATTTAAAAGTACTGTATAGGAAGTCATATCCTGTCCATATTGGCAAAGAAAAAAATCATTTTGGATATAAATTTCTTCAGTGCAAAGGAAAGCTTTTCTCCACTTTGGATAAGCTACATTTGTGGGTTATTTAACAATTTTGTAGACAGAAAAGATGGATAATATGATAATAGTGAACATTTGCTACCTTACCTCTAACCCACTGAATTCTGATTATTTTCTCTTGGATCAATGATAGGATGTAATTCAAACATATTTTAAGGTTCAATAAGGGTAATCCATTAATTTTTGTCACAGAGATTAACAGGAATAGCTGTGTTTTTAAACTTGTTTTGAATAAGATAGAGAAATCACTATATCTCTAAACAGAATTGTCAAGAGAAACAATGCAGACCAAGGAACTTATATAAACAAGTGTGTGGTGTTCAGAGTTTTACCAGAGTGTAGAGAGATCTGCAACCTCTACATAATGTTAAAAATAAAAGGTTCCAGGGAACTTTTATAAAAGAATCACAGTTGGTCACTTGAAGTTTAAAAGTTGTTACCTGGCAATAAAATTTGCTATGAAAGATCATATGTTCTGTTTGAGCCATTGATAAAACTCCTTTTTCTTCACCTAGAAATTAACAAACATTGTCGTGATTGATAACAAAATGATAAACTCTTTGTGATCTTCCAAGACAACATAAATTTTTGTTTAGAATCTTTTCAGTGACTGTAGATTTTAGAGTTTCTATTTTATCTCATAGTTCAGCATATACTTTTAACTCCATAATTATCTCTGTATTGGGATCTTGATTTAAATCATAATCCTTTTTATTTATTTTTATACATCATTCTTCACTCAGTTTTCTCATAAATTCCCTAATATATTTGTCTTCTTTCTTTAATTTCATTATCTTTACTTTCATAATTGCCATATTTTTATTCTCCAATTTATACAATTATATGGTAGATAGAAACACAAATAGACTATAAACAATACTTTCTAGTGCTTGAAAACTGGGTCTTATCCTAGTTTAGATTTAGTTTTTGCATGCAAGCATTTTTACAAAGAATAAAATATAAACAGGTGTCTTACTTAGCAGTTAAAAAGTTCACTAACAAAGTTATGAATCAAAAGGTTTACTGTACATTTGTTATTTGACTGAGTATTAAAGGTACAGCATGTACAACACTATACCATACATGAGACTAAAATTGTAATAACAGTTGAATTTGTTTGAGCTGAAAAACTGTCCACATATCACTAAGTGCATATTGTTGCCATCCCTACACAATAGCTGTACAAAATCATTGCTCAAGATAGAAACCTACACTGTATAGTTTATTTCCTCTTGCATAGATTATAATACATATTCCATTTTGCTATTCTGTGTATTGTTTTTGCCATTAAGATCCCTTGACAAATGTATAAGTACAATTTTCAAATGTTGGATTCTGGTTTTTATTTCTAATAGTAAGCCCATAGATCTATCTTCAGTTTAAGAAACATTCCATTGTTCAGTAAAGTTATTAAAAGAACCTAAACCAAATATTAACTGTACATGATATGAAAAAGTTTTCATAGAAAATATTTGTATATGTAATACTTATGTAATTTATCTTAAGTCCAAAATCACTTTTACTTAGCAATCAAATTTTCCTGCAAAGAGAAAAGGAGAAAAAAAGCAAGAGAGAAAAATGCTCTTCTTATAAAGTAACAATATGTTTTGCTACTGCTACATAGCCTTTGATATTCCTTCAATTCTATAACTTGTAGTATATGAATTGTATTACCTGTATTCTGTAAACTCTTAAGACTTAATTGAAACGTTCCATATGTAAAGTACTTTCATGGGAGCGCACATTTTCTTTAGAGATTGTTGTCTAGTCAGAAAATATTTACATTTATGTATGTGTCTGTGTGTGTACTTGCTAGCAGTTTTACAATTAGAAGTTGACCACAAATGTTTTATATTTAGAAGGAAACTTTTATTATTATATACTTATGCAACAGTTGCAGAGGTATTCTGCGCATGCAAGGTGGAATAAGCAGGGTTATATAGGCTTCTAAATGTGTGCTTTAAGAGATACTGATCAAAAAATAGCTACCCAATCACATTGTTGTATGTTTAACTGAAGAGCTTAACTAAAGAGCTTGTTGCAGAGAAGTCTAAATCTTTTCAGATGTAACAAGAAATTGTCAATCAGAATTGTGTGCTGGTATTAAGGATAAACCAGAATTCTTCACAGTTCCAGAAGTTCCATTTCTAAGGCATAAAAGTTATATAAATAGTAACAAATATATGAAATTTCAAAGAAATGTTGGAACATTTTTTTTTTTTTCAAACTGGCTGAAAGAGCTCTGTTTAAGGGTATCTCTTTAAAGTAGTTTAAAAGCAGTAAGTGTGGAATACTTGTACAGAATATGAACTATAAATATCATAAAAAAAAGTTTTAATTTCTAGAGTGGAACTTCTTAGTAAGTGCAGTCTGCTGCTCAAAAGTATCAACTCTTTAAAATCGTGGAGAATAACATTTAATGATATGAAAATTGAAATAAAATGTGCACTCACACAATGGTGATGTTCTCAAATAACATTTTGAGTCAAACACTTCTGACCTCATTTTGTGATATGACTTATGTTTAAGACCAGGTTAGAAATATAAGATCACTATATTTTCAAACTGTTAGTGAAACAAATGGAACTTTAAAACTAGAATAAGACACAGTACTTAAATTCCAGTCATTGCAGTTTCAGTAAAGACAGGTATGTAAATTCTACTCAGCCATGGCAGTATCAATAATACAAAATGGAAGTGAAGCATGGACTTTCAATGAATAAAAGATTTAAGCTTTTAAAGTAAGTTTTAGAGGCATTTTCTGTTTTTAAAGTTGAAGTTCATGTGTTCATTCAAGGGCTCTACTAAAAGTTAGGTAAGAATTGAAAGTACACTAATCTCTTGCTGATGTGGTCCACATCCGGCATCTTATAGCTCACCAAATGTTAAAAGCAGAAATGATGCGCAGCAGTGTGTCAAAGTGTCGGCAATTTTATTGTTATTGTATACTACTGTTTCTATTATTGAATTTGTGGCTTCCTTTAGAGTTCAGTACATACAATGGTTTCTAAAAGGAAACATGTGACACTAGATCTAAAACAGAAACTCAAAATTTTGGATAAGTTGAACCCACCAAGATGCATGTAGTACCAATGTAATGTTTGTTAAGCGGTTGTGTGATACACATGCTGCCATCGTGTGTCATCAGTGCAGAATTAAACATTTTGTACATATTTCATAGTAAATGATATTGTATGTGTGCACCAAATGTATAAATTTTGTATAAAAATTAATGTATCTTTGGATTAATAAAGTACAGTGTATGGCCAAACCTTATCAAATTAAGAATCCGGCACTTCTGCTAATCCGGCACTCATGTATGGAAGAAATGTTCGAATTAGCAAGAGTTTAGTGTACAGCCACTGAAACCAAATAGAAGATTATAAACAAAATGAGTTTAGATATCTACAACAAACTCCAACAACAACTCTACAACAAAACACTGCAGTAAAACTAAAAAATTGAAGCCATTGATACTGAAGCAAATATGATTAACAAATAATAATAAATTCTATGATAATAGTATAGTAAACAGGAATAGTTTCATAAATCATTTGCATCCTCACTTATTGGCCATTTGGATTGCTTCTTGCTGAAAACTAACGGACCAAACCGAAATATTGAATGACCTAAACTACAAAGGAAAATAGACCTCATTGATTCACTAAATCCATTCCTTACATAGGAATATGTAAAATCATCCTTATTTATGTTCAAATATGTTCACATGAGACATAGATGTGAAGAATTAAGTATGTGAAATAGGAGTAAAGATGTTGGGGGGGAAAAGCAAATAAACTTAAAAGCAAAGGAAAAGAAACTTCCTGATAAGAAATGCAAGCACTGAAAGGATTCGAGAATGAGAAAAAGATCAGGACAGAAGATGATGTTATAATTTTATATATATTTCTTTTACTTTTTTTCCTCCCCTTTTCCATTACATAATCAAATGGGTTAAAAAAGTCAATTTGCAACACTAGAGGTGAGAAGTCAACTTTTATACTCATTCTTGCTTCACATACTGGTTTTTCTAGGACATGAAGAAATTAGAATTAGAATTCTTAAGAATGATTTTGCAATTCAGGACTTGCTCTTGGACAATATTATTTAAGTATTTTTATTTAGAAATATTGCATAAAGGTGGTATCCAACAATTTATTTGCAACCCATTGGCTGTGTATAAAGATTATCAAAAAATCAATGATAAAATAGTTCTAGCCCACATAATAAACAGTATAAAACAAATTCCCATCAAATCCACAAAGATAGATACCACTATCCAATAAACTCAAAATTAACAAAATCAGTTAAGAACACAACAGTATCTGCATAATAAAAACCAAAAAACAGCATAAAATCTTTAAGGTGTTAAGGTTGAAGTGCCCTGTGAAGAGTACCTATTAAACAACTTCACCTGACAGAGAAACTGCAAAGACCTGCATAAATACTGACAGTAATTCCAGCTTCAAAAATGGCCGAATGTGTTGACAACAGGACTCCAAAACATATCCTATACAGTATGAGTTTAAAGGAGAAATTAGTGACTCAAAATGTTAATTAGAACATAGTGTTAAATTGTGGCTGAAGTGAATGTTTTTTCTTTCCCTCCCCCCTTCCTCTTCATTGCTGCTAAGCTTGCCATGAATATGTCATGTTCAAGTTGTGTACATTATTTTATGTGCAAACCATAACTGTTCAAACAGCTCAGCATTGTAAAATCAGAATACAAGAATTAACTTTTGGAGTTTGTGCTGAGTATAAACAATTGTATAGTATATTCAGCATGTCTTAAAGAGAAAGTTTCTGTTTTAAGACACTGAATTTTAAAATGCTTATTTCTTGCACTTGAATTTTTTGTGTGCGAGTGGGTGTTTTATAATCATTATAAGTAAAATGTATTACATGAAAGATTACAACTCATTTTCAACATAATGGAGAAACTTCTGACAAGGAAAAGAACTGCAGTATTCCAGAATTGCTGCACATACTGCCTAATGTTGTTACAAAATGTTAGAAATATCAGAGTTTATGTGAAATGTTGAAATAAATTTATAATAATTGTCATGCTGTTTTTCAATGACAGAACATTTGTTATCCCATTGTAAATGGTAATGTGCTTAAATGCTCAAAATGTACCAATTGTTATTGTTCTGACCTGTGATGCTAATGTTCTGCAGTGCTGTGTTCAATATGCTCAAAAAAATTAAAAATTTCTGTGTATCCAAGTGGATATCTTTAAGCAAACTCAACCCTCTTTGATAGGTATACTTGAAATTTTTCTCTAGTAGGTGTAAGCCAATTTCTCATTAATCAGCAAACACATATTTTACTTGCAAAAACTATTTGTCAGTTTTTCACACTCTGTCGCTTACCATTTTATTTTTTGAGGGACTAGTTTTGGGAGCTATTGCTTCCATTTTCAATCTCAAATGCCCAAATGTTTGTTGTCTGCTGTCTCCTCTCTGCTGGTGGATCTATGAATTTCTTTATCAAATTATTGACTGGTGGTATTTAAAAGATTTATGAATGACACAAAAATAAAATTTGGTATTTTCAGGATGCCATTTATAGTCAGAGATTTACATAATAATAATAATAATAATAATAATAATAATAATAATAATAATAATAATAATAATAATAATAATAATAATAATAATAATAATAATAATAATAATAATAATAATAATAATAATAATAATAATAATAATAATAATAATAATAATAATAATAATAATAATAATAATAATAATAATAATAATAATAATAATAAAGAATCTTAAACACAGACTAGCCAACATACTCAAGGATAAAGCAGAATACTACAAGGAACAAAAAGCCATATTTCACATAGCCGAAGAAAATGGTACAGTAAAAGTCTGGTATTTAAGAAAATTGACAGCTAAACTAAAGAAAACCATTAAGAAAGCAACAGCATATTCATTGAATTCACTTATCATCCAAAAACATTTAATAAATTCAAAAAGACTTTTAAAGAACAAAATACCATCTTAGCACAAAGAAATTGATACTCATTATTAAAAAACAAAAGATGAAATCCCATTAAAAAATAGATTTGGAATATGCTAAATAAGTTGTAAGATTGTGAAAAATTCTACATATGGCCAACTAAAAGAAACAAAAACATCAGTGTTAAAGATAATTTTAGAAACATGAAATTGAAGCAGGAAGATAAGTCAGCAGTAGCATTTCACTTTTGGAATGAAAACGATGAACCAAATCCAAAATTATTAAAAGGTGTGATAAACCATAACAAACTGATGCCCGCCTTGGTAGTGTAGATGGTAGCATGTCTGCCTCACGTTGAAGAGGTCCCGAGTTTGAATCTCGGTCAGGGTGAGTTACTTGGATAAGGTTTTTTCTGGGGTTTTCCCTTATCTTGAAAGGTGAATGTCATGTAAGTCTACACTCCATGGACCCTGGCCTCATTTGAGCTCCATTTCACCCTTCCATTCATTGTTTGATATGACTTAACGTTGGAGGACGTAAATTTAAAAAAAAATGACAACATGGGAAAATGCCTTAATATGGAAAAATAAAATGAAGACCCAGTAATAAACTTTGAAATCCCACCAGTTGATAATTTGATAAAGAAGTTCATAGTTCCACGGCCATAGAGAAGACAGCATTCAGGCCTTCAGGGTTGAAAATGGAAGCAACAGCTCCCAAAACTAGTCCATCAAAAAATAAAAAATGTAAGTGACGGAGTGTGAAAAACCAACCACAAGTAGTTTTCTAAATTAATTTGAATGTCACTTACTAAATTTCTCCAAGCACACATAACATTTTACTGTTTGTGGACCCCTTGATGTTTATATACAGGTATCCTTTTTATGTTCTTACACTATTGCTAATCAAGAGTCATTTCTGCTTTTGAAGTATTGTAATTTCCTGAAGTACAAATTAAATAAAACGAAAAATAAATATAAGCACTAAAACAGGAACCGTGCAACACAAAGTATTTCCAATCAGTTATATGTAGCGGAATTCTGCTGTGGTTGGCAGCACTGTTCTTAAGATTGTAGAATTCAGCATTGATGTATATTTGTTGTCTCTTAGCACATATTTTTTCTGGTTTCCAAACTAAATACGGTATAGAAAAGGATCGTAACATACTTAACAGCAGCTCTGTACACCGTGCATTTACCAACATAAAGCAAAGAAAAAAATATATAATCATATTTCATTTCAAAGCTAGATGTTTCAGAATAATATTTGTACACTGCATAGGAGCATTTTAGGTTTTTCTGTTTCTATTATGTAATGAGTATTAGGTTGACATATCTGCAATCTATATTCCAATACTTCAGTGTATTTTGATGTAGTGCAAAACAAAAATATGTTACCCCTTTGCTGAGTGCCATTTTCTGGTATCAAAATTCTAACCTTATCTATGTTCAGCCTTGATTTGCAGTGTGCTTCCAGTATGTTAAGCATTTATAATTGGGATGTACATTACATTATTTGTGATTCCAGTAAGTTAAAATATTGCTTTAACCAATCGCTCACGGCCTGATGATCACTTTCTTTTTTTTCCTGTTAGCTTTTTGTTATATTATGGTGATCTTAAGTAACAGCTATGTCAATGCTGTGAGAATTTTGCAACAATACGTTACCTACAATAATTTATAAAAAAAAAAAAATGTTCATTTCTCTTTGTGCCTCTTATCTCAATATGGGCTGAAGACAGCCCTAGTATTATTCTAAACAAACCTCTTATTTTCCATCAAATCTCTAAGTTCCCACATATTTATACCATATAACATTTGTATTTCACTACAGATATAAATTCTTTCTAATCACTTAAAATCTATATTGCAAGCCTCATTTAAGCATCCTCTAACTACAGACATAATAATAATAATAATAATAATAATACTTTATCATCACCTTATGTTCATACAGGAACAGGCGAATCGTCGTCAATTTACACATTTACAGTGCAACAAGTGTTTCATATTTACATATTTACAGTGCTTTAAGCTTCTTCGTCAGTTAATAATTATACTAAGCTTATTAAACTAATAATTTATAATACAATATACATAATACATATTAATATTTAAAAGTGTGTTTACATTTTCATTAGTGTACTAAGTATACCAACTTATTAATGGCTCAACAACTAATAATATACTTACTTAAAACTTAATTATATTTACATTTCATTTAGCTAAGAATTCCTCTAAAGAGTAAACATACCACATCTTTCTTCACTCTTATTACTAGCACCACATATTCACAGATAATGTTCCTTAAGGGACAATAATAATGTGAATAAGGTTGTGCAAGCTGTGAATAAATCTAGGAACTCTGAAGAATAGCTTTATTCCTTAGGTAGCTATTTGATTGCAGTTTTTAAGATTGTAATCTATATTGCAAGTCATTCATAACCAGTTTGAACACAATCATTCAAGTTTATCATTTTTAAACTTTTATCAGGTTTAATCATTTACTGAAATTTGGGTAGCAATTAGCAATTTTTCACAATAAGCTATTCTTAAACGGTTATCATATCATCATCATTACTTTTTGAACTTTTTGTAGTACTGTAAGTAATTATGCTTCCAAGTGTTTGGATGCAAAATTATAATTTTGCAACCACATATACTGACAATTATTCATTTGGGATTGTCTGATTTGCAGACTATCTATGCATTATCCCCAAAAAGATATTTTTCATACATTATTTTTCACTAGTAAACAGCAGAAAGGACCCACCATGTGACAGCAAGTTCCATTTCCATTTGACAGCAAGTTCCATTTCCATTTGACAGCAAGTTCCATTTCCATTTGTTTAAATGATCAGTGCGTGAGTACCATTTCCATTGTTATTGGCTAGCCTGTTTCCTGTAAATCAAAAACTAGTTCAGTTTTTCTGATGTTATTCAGTGTATAAGGTCACTGAAGCAAGATAGACATTTTATGAATGGAGAAATGGAAAAAAAAAAAAAAAAAAATGTCAATATTAAAATAAAAATCAGAATTAATTGAAATATTTGAGAAGAAGGAATGTTTTGATAAACTAAGTGTTGATTATGGGACTGGAATGCAGACTGAAATGCTTTGCGTAAAATGTCAACCCTCTCAAAAGCAGACCAAGATTACGGACTGTAGTACCTTTTCAAAAAAGTTGCATAAACCTTTGAATGAAGAATACATAAGCTTTTAAAGTAATTTCTATTTCCATACATATGCAGTAACATAAAAGCATCAAATTACGGTTTTCTCAATTATTCGTTCATTTTCTACCACAAATTACCCCAAATAACAGTATACTGTACATTACACATAACAAGCACAGAGCCTCTAACTTCTTGCAGTGAGATAATATTGTGGGAATGTATAATATTACAGTTCGTACAAACTTGTACTGATATGAAGCAACTTTATATCTTTTGTTTTCTTGCTTAATATAGCTAAAACACTTAACCTGATTTCTGTCATTCATTCCTAAAAATACCTTTTTTATTTAGCTTTGTAAGATACATTTTAACTGCTTTATTTTAATATTTCTCTTTATTCTCAGTATTCAATCACATTATATATGATTTCTCGCATCTGCCAATGTATGACACTGTCCAGAAGACCTGATTGCATCTGAACAGTGTACAAATTTCTCATCATTGATACCTGCTTAGCATAAAGTTTAGATACCTGATTTCTGTATAGGGATTCAACTGTTATTACAGTAACAGTTTATTCTCAAATTCATGCTTTACGTAGACATAATCATGTATTAAAACGTGATCTTAGATTAGCTATAGAAGCTCTGAAGGCCTCTACTAATCTGATCATTACCAGCACCTTCTTTTCATAGCAATCAAAAGAGTGAGGTTAACTATTTGACAAAACACAAAGGACTGGTAAATTCCTACATACTATTTTGTTTCTATGTTTAATTTTGCTGTTTCTATAAAACTATGTACTACCTGGCAAAGCATTGAGCTGTACAGATGTTCACTGACAGCACTGCATTCACTTGTTATAATTAATAATTAATTCATAATTCATTTTTTTGTTCTTTATAACAAGTACAATAGTATCTTGTTTATTAGAAGAGCAAAATATTAGTAACTTGATGTACAATAAGTGGCACATACAAATAGTGTACTTGGGAGCTGTGTGTCTGATATTAAAGGTTAGATAATTCCTTATTATATGCACATGTAAATTACGATTGCAGCCGCTCGTTTTGACGCTTGACAGAAAGTTATTGTGATTCCCTCTTCTTTCTCCTTATTCTCAATATTCAACACATTATATATGATTTCTTGCGTCTGCTGATGTATGCCACTGTCCAGAAGACGTAATTGCATATACTGACTCACTGTGTATGTGCAATAAGCTCACATTAACAGCTCTGTTGTTTCACATTCTTTCCAAACGTCTTGATGCTTTGCCAGATAGTAGTGTGTGGAATAATATTCTTGGTACATTATTCTGTTTTACCTACTTGTCCATACTCTAAAAACATCAAATTATCTCAGCAAGATAAACTTTCTCAACTTCAAATTCATAGTCATAGTATTCATTTGTGGGACCACCTCTACACATATTGTGTTAAACGTTCTCATTCTCAAAAACATATAAAGAAGTGTGTCATTTATATAAGGCAGAATCGTCCAGAACCCACTCAAAACAGTGACATTGCTGCGTGAAAACATGAAATAACTTATTTTCATCTGACAAAATCTATGAATAAAATGTATTATTATTATTATTATTATTATTATTATTATTATTATTATTATTATTATTATTATTATTATTATTATTATTATTATTATTATTATTATTATTATTCATTATACAACATACTTTAACTCCTAACCACATAAAAGTAACATTTATTTAGAGTACAACTGGCTGTACATTAATAAAATCTAGCACATATTATTCTAGAAAAATTTATTATATTTTGCTTACTCCAAGTATATCATTTGATAATATTATTGTCACTATTTATACTTTCCTTGCCTTATTTATCTTAGTATTCTCCTTTTTATTTGCATTAAACAGTGCAACATGGATGTTTGAGTTCCCTATTTGTAAGCTTTACGAGTATTCTTTGTTGTTCATTGAAATACAGTTACCTCCCTATTATGACCCCTCACTAGCAAAGCTTTTTTTTATAGCAATTATGAAAATAACAGTTTCACTAGTACTGTTTCCAAAATTAAATAAACAAATAGGGTCAACATGAAAAATTCAATGCCATGGTCAGGATTTGAAGGCCATGGAATTGAATTTTTCATGTTGACTCTATCAAAAACCTTAGCCTATATACGGCTAGTGTGAAGAAATTATTAATCTCCATCAATTAACTTAAATCAACAAATGTTTACATTTATCCTCTTATTTCTACTCTATGTAAAAATGTGGAATCATGCACATTTATGAACAGTTGCGGAAGAAAATAGTTTTTATGTTCTTAAAGGAATATTGTATATACTTATTGTTCTGTGTAACTAACTTGAACATATCACTGATGACCTTACTTGCATCACAGTATATGAGTATATTTTTAAAACCAAATGGAAGTGTCTGTTAAACACCTTAGTGTTATTTAGAATAATAATAAATAAATTATTTTTGATCAGTATCTCTGATGATCCACATGCTGCAGAATTTGTTATTCATTTATTAACATATAACACATTTTTACAACATGTTGTGTGCTGTAACTGTGCTTGTGGAAAAATGCATTGGCACATACTAGTAATTTCTATCCTTGAAATGAGAAATGGCAGCTTTGCAAATATAATAGCACACACAAATGTTTGTAATAGCTATGTGCCAAAATATATCTTAGCCAGTTTTGCATACATGATGCAGTATTAAGTTGAAATACTTTGTAATGTACTCTGATCAAATTCAAAATATTTTATTATTAAGAGCATTTTTATGTATTTAATGTGTTTTAAAAACAGGCTGTTATGTTTGACTGTTAAATGTTTTTGTATTTTAACATGCTTTTATAAAGTGTATGGTTATTATTTACACAATTCTGTAATACAATAATGGATCCCCATGATTTTCTCTTGGTTGCCACAGACCACTCCTTAATAAACTCGGAAGCCAGTGATAGACCTCATTTCTCACAGGTAAAATGCTCAAAAAGCAACATAATGTTGTATTAACACCACCCTTCATACTTGTATGATAAAGGAACAGATATTTATGTAACATAATTTGCAAAATTACATGTATTCAAAAATATTCTGAGGATTCAGCTGATTGAATCTCGCTCTTAAAATACAGCAGAAATAAGAAATGCATATATGTGTGTACTTTGAACATTATTTTTATTGTTTCTGAACCTGTTCAAAATAACTTTAGTTAATTATGAAAGAAACATTCGGAAATAATGTACATGATTCATGGTCCACATAATGTTGACATTCTCCAGCCTTCAGTGCAAATGGTGAAATAAGCTGCATTATCAAAAATGTTAGTCCTTCAAGGCTTTGTGGACAGCTTGAATATGTGGTTGGTATCTAATGTTAAGCCATTGAAGCCATTTCCTCTCTTGCACTCTAGGATGTTGATGTTATGTTGGTATGTTGACTACAGTTTGGGTAGTGGAGTAGCTGGTTTGCATCCATATCTTCTTTAAGTGTACGTATAGAACACAGAGGAGATCTCACTATACCAATCCTGAATAAATGTTTATTGAGACAGTCATGGCCTGTTAGAATTCTAAAAGGTGATACAGAGGATTTTCTTGGTAGTGTATTGATTCTAGTTGTGCTGTAACATAAATTTTTCCATAGTTTTCTGTAATATATTATCTTCTTTAATTTTATTATTTATGTTGATATATTTTTTTTTTTTTTTTTTTTTTTTTTGATAGTGATAACTTAATGGCTCAAATGAATTTAAGGTAATTTCTTTTTTTAATAAGTTCATCTCTTAAACATCCTCAAAAAAAGTAGTTGCTTGAAAACAAATCTGTGAAACTGGAGGCTAAGCAAAATTCTTGCTTTAGGTTTAAGGCAGTTTCAGTGGTTCCCATATGATCAGTGACTTTAGGGAAACCTCTTCACATTTCATTGGCTGGATGCATGTAGTAGCTGGCAGTGGAATGGGAAGACTTAGAGCTCCTACCCTGGACTCCAAACCACATTGGGCATTGGATATACTTCACACGAGCTAGTCAAGGGTAAAAGCTGGGTCAGGGCAAACTTAATATCGCCACCCCAGAGCCAGGAATCAAACCATAGACATTCAGTGTGAGAGCTAACCTAGCCTGCATTCTTTTAAGTTTAATGAGATTTTAGCCATGTTTGATTGGCACAATATTGTTGGAATAGTTCTGCTCTTTCATTGCAGAGATAGATATGCCTAAAAAAGAATTACTGATTGTAGTCTCTCTTCTTCCTGCAGAAATTGTACTTCCAGTATTCTTTTAAAACAAAGGCAACAATGCCATGTTAAGGTGCAGACCAAATCTAAAATTTCATAAATGTGGTATTCTCAACATACTCTTTGTCTAGTTTTCATTGTCAATTCACTAATGTGATCAGTTAAATTTTTCCTATTGGTTCGCTTTTCTTCACATTATAGTCATGCTAAAGAAATATATGCAAAGTAGAGGCACATGGAATGGATCGGTTATTTCCTGGGGAGTTGAACACAGCACATTCTAAGCTCTTGTAGCAACTACACTCACAGCTATTGTCACTAATGCATTTGTAGAATCGGTCTTAATGTTGCATGAAAAATACACTCACCAGTTTGCTAATTAAGTGGCTTATTCACAAGAATGCTTACTTATTTTCCTCAGTTTTCTAACTTGTTTGACAAATGGGAAGAAGCCAAACTTCCAGAATAATCCATTTATCTATCTGTAGCACCTCTGGTTTACACTGAGCAAGAGCACCATTGCTCTCTCTATTTAACTCTACAAATACCTGATTGATGTCAACTTCTTGATATTCTTGGGCCATTGATTGTCAACTTCCTGTTAATCTTGGGCCTTATGGCCGTGTGATAATATTTTGTTTTCCAGACTTATATTAGTCAATCTGCATTTCCTAAGGTTTGCAATTCTCAACATATTTTATTTACAAATGTAGTTGCTCTCAAAGCATTTCCTATTTTCTCCAACATAGTGTAGGAGAATGTTTTCCCAAATTGTTTGCGCCATACCATTATTCTAAGTTGTAGAGTATTTTTCAATAACTTTATTCTTAATTTGTGTAAGTTTCCATGCAGATTTAATTTTATAAATAAAATTTTAATGTCTGTTAAATAGGGATTTATAATATTCCACTGAAAACATTCAATTATTTTTCAATGGAGCAACTTCAGCAGGGATTTAACATTTTAGGTGCATTGCTATAGAGCATCACCTTTAGCATTGCTTTGTTAGTTTGCAAGCATAAAGCATAGTTCATAAACTATTTACTGTATGCGTTCTTTCTTGTAATTGTTATTTGTTTTTTCTTGACGAAGCCATAAAATGTAATTTTTTTAAGCGCTGATTAGATACTACTATTATCGGTACACAGAGAAAGAATAAAATTTGCTTAAAATCTGTAGCAAATTAAATATATTTCTTATAAAAATCCTAAAAGAATTTTAGGTGAGTCACTATGGGCGAAAGCATGTATACTATCCATAATGAAAACAGCAACAACATTAGACATACTTTTACAGTTTTGTTTAAAGTAACTTATTTATAACATAACAGATGACCTTTTCCTTCACCCTGTCGCTGCTTGGTAACATAAAAGCATAATTACCAGTATCTCTGAGTGATAGAGGTATCTTCTTTACTTGGCAAGTCTAATAATTGTATTCAAAGGTTTCAATACTACATGGTTGCACTCCACAACTGATAAGCTGTTGCAATGCAGTGGTAAGTTCTTATGTGTAATGGAATGGCCCTGAATTCCACTGCTTGGTTCAACCTTTTATTTGGAGTTTTACATCAGTTTTTGAGATGTAAGGCATCTGCAGAGCTTCAGTACAACAGTTCATTACATTAATTTCTATCATCATCCAATATAACTTGTGAGGTTAATTAACATTTTTAAGTAATGCACCAAGTTAAGCTATGGTATCACAATTGTAGCTATATTCCATTTTGGAAAGGTAGCATTTGGTTGAAAACTCCTGTATGACGTTAAATTTTTAATTCAAACTCTACCTATCCAAACCTTCTCCAACACATGACAAGTGTAAAAAACAATTTCTATATTTGTTTTGCCGATTACCTAATTTGCAAAAAAGCTATGCCATAGTATTAAATGAAGTGTTATTGGTATTAAAAACAAGCTAACCATATGTGTTCTCCCATACCAGATAATTTGGGTCATCTCAATTCATACTTGTTCCTTACAAAGAATTAAAAGCTGAAACCACTAACCAAGATGAATTTTCAAAAATATTGAAAATTAAAGGATTATGTGCAAGATTAGCTTGAACATTGCTGTTCAGCATGGTCAAAATATAAGGGAGATTTAAAAAAAACACTAATGATCTGTCTTTAATCAACAGAAAATAATTATTTATTTTAAACTGTGATAACATATTCAAGAAGTTTGATCCCTATAACTGCTAAATAATGCTTTAATATGTAAATCAAAACTTGTGGTCATGGCCATTGCATTGAGAGTATTCCTATATAAGAGCAAAAAATTGGCCTTCATTCATCAACACTGCCGAACTAAGTTTTAGTTGACTTTGGAACATGTGTATTTTGACAGTTTACTCTGTGTTTCTCAACTGTTAATTCATTCATTGTATGTATAGCAAGAAGAGGAAGTTGTCTTGTATTTCTCTAAAAAGAACTTATAATTAAGATCTTAATAGAAAAAGAGAGAATGATGCAACTCAAATCCTCTAGTGTTAGATTTGTATCCAGTAATTTTCAAGGATGAATTACAAAGGTTTTTATAAAACTCTGCACCCAAAACAACTCTGAATAGGTGTTTTCATGTCATTAAAAAATTTGGATAGCAATTTACAGGCTTAAAAGCTGTACCTATTAGCTTAAGTTGAAATGCAACTGCATAGCTGTAGTCCAGATGCTGCAACATTAAATTTTCCTAATTGGTTGCATTATTTCCTATGATTTTTGTTTTCTCCCAAATATGGATCCTGTAATGAGTTGAATTAGTTTCTAATGTTTGGAAAACTTCAGATTCATTTTGCCTACTCATCACAAATAATATTTTACATTAAAGAATATACTTTGGACAGCTAGGTTCGAAAGCAGGTAGTGAAAATGTGTAAATATATATGTTGTATCACTCCAAAATCTGTTAGGTGAAAAGAATGGGGAAAACAAGAAAAATAATGCAGATAATAACTTTTATCTGAAGACATTCATATTACATAGCAAACATGAGGTTATTTTTGTCAAAAAAATTACTTTAAATTTGTTTTTCAGTCATGCAATTCATAAAAGAATAACTGAATACATTTGTTTGATCATGCCACCTTAATTAAGTACCACAATCAATTTATAGGTGAGTGTATCCAAAAAAAAAAACTTACAGTTAATTACTTAAGAAAAAAGTTATTTACATTTCTATTTTCCTTTTGTGCTTAATACACTTAAAAAGTACAGAGTTGAGAATTATAAGAGAAATAATATTTGCATTTTCAGTATGTAAAGTAATATAAAGGCTTGTTGTGATAATCCATATGCAATAATGGGTGTTGTAATAAAAAATAAAATGGGAACTAAATCACAATTTAAATAAGTTGGGTAGGTAGTATAAAAGTAAACAGATATTTCATGGTAATTCATCGCTTATAGTTCACTTATGTGAGAGTGTCATCTCCAAATAAATACTGGGAAGCAGAAAACTTTATTGTCAGGCTCTGATATGTATGTATATGTTACACTGCTAATAGTTTAGGAGTTTATAGCAATTTCGCTCAGCTGATCATTTTCTATCACATATTTTTAAGATTAGCTCACAGAGCACTAAAAGACAATAAGAAGTATATCTGGCGAAGGGTGATTGGTTTTCTTCCCCTCTCTCGCGCGGAAGGGAAGTACGGCGGTAGTTCTGTGTGGGCACGTAAAAGAAATCAAACCCAATAAAGAGGCTGCGAACAAAGTTAGGTGGCCTTTCACGCCCGATACAGCAATTAAAGAACTCTATAAAAAGACGCACAATCGTATCCTTAGCGTTAACTAATTGATTTCACAGCAAGCGTTATTTTATAGTTATTGTAGATGGTAACATTACTATGGAAACAAATTCAATGACTTTAGGAATCAAAATTGGTATGATCCAATCCTTTGAGAAATATGGTAAATGCTCATGTTACTTATAAATACCAATTTTATGTCAACTACAGTACAAATGAAGCCGCTTTTGTTCTCTCTTTGATAACCGAGGCTGATTTAGAGCAATATAGAATTATAATACATTTTTAAGCTATTCAGTAGCGCGGCAGTTCGCAATGTGTTTGCCACTACCTCCTGAGTGCAACATATTTTTATAGAATCACACTAAAAGTGATTAATGTCCATGTTTTCAGTACTCCTTTCCAGCAAGTGCTGGTCCATGAATGTAGAGTCGTCCTTGGGCATTTGTAGCGGAAGCTTCCTGTGTTTTCTCGTATGCACTTTTATTTTTTGTTCCTAGCGTAGTCTATATTTTACTTTTTACAAACTAACTCTTAACTGGTTAAAGGCGATTGAGAAATCAATATTGAGAAGTTCCAAATGTAATCTAATTGGAGGTGAAATCTGTTTTAAAGGACTTAATTGAGAACAGAGCTACAGGTAGAAGTCGGTGACACTCCCATCTTTGCTCCCATACTGTTTGAAGTTCCAACCCACCATTCATTTGTGAATGCGAGGGTTAAGGTCAAGGGTAGAATATAAACGCTTCGGAGTTCGCCTCGTATTGGCGGATGAAAAATAAATGGCCGAAATTCGGAGAAATTAGAAGCTGGGTTTGCCAGTTGCTAAACGAAAATAAAAAATAATTAAAGCGATTTCTGTTGAATTTTTAGTGTAATGTAGACAGTTTCATTTAATGTCAAAAAGCTGTACCTATTTTATTTTTTTATTATTCAATAATCTGTAGCGCGAAACATGAACAGCCGCGGGAAACACTTCTTATAGTTCAACGTATATATTTGAAAGTATTACAGACATACATTTTAACGACATAAATTAATTAAGTTGGATATAAAATAAACAGTATAATTATCATGCTGCGTTTTTTAAAAAAAAAATTAATAAGTCAAAATAAAATACATTTTATGATTTAGAGCGGTAGCCGGCGTCTCGTGAGAACAGGGCAGTCAGTGCAGTTAACGACTATTACAGAGTTGGTATACTTGTTCCCACTGTAGAAGATGGCAGACATATCTAAAGAAGAGCTCCGTAAGGAAATTACCGGTAAATCGCATTATTTATTACATTTTGCAACTTTCAGTTTCAGAAATATAAAAACTTTGTTTAGAAATATTCAAAGATTATTTTTAAAAATTAAAAATACCCTATTGTATAGGGGATTTCAGGTATTTCTCTCTTGAACCGAAGGAATTCATAGTGGTTTGTGTACATTCTAATGGCTTCATGACGCCGTCTTCTCAACCAGTAGCAAGTGTTAAAGAAGATAGTAAAAATTTTTTAGGGCTTTGTTGTTATATTTGTACTTATATAATTTTTAAAATAATTAAAATAATTTGTTATGATTTATAATAATTTTCTGGTTATCTTATTTTAGTTTTATTCCTAATATACGTTGAGAATTTTGAGGTCTTTATTAAAGACATTAAGTCTAAGTTTGTAAATTTATTTGTAATAAAGAAAAAGAACACCCAGTTTTGTGAGTGGAAATCTTCGGCATTTTGGTACAAGTTAATTTCGCGTGGGTGCTTAATATACTTTCATTTTAAAAATTGTTCACACTTGCCTGAAGCATATGCCAAACAAAAGAAATATTTTTTCCTTGAGAAATAACTCCTGTATCAGTGTACACTTACATCATAAAATTAAGGTTAATATAGATACACTATACTGCTTATATTTGTGGTTATACATTTGGTAATGGAAAAGCAGGAACAATTTTTAGGAATTATTGAGAGTTTAGTTCTTGCACATAATTTGCGCTTAAGTATATATTGAAAATGTAATAAAATGAAAAGGCAGCAGAGCATGCCAATAAGATGTGTTTATGATGAGTATGTAAATAGTGCAGGAACTTAGAGCTTCAATTACAATATGGTATATATTTGATGTGGAAATAATGCCTTTTTTGGAAATAATTAAGCTAACCTATGCCCACCCTATCTCTAATTCATGTACAGCCTTGAAACTTGGGTTATCCTTGTGTAATTGATTATCTGTATGTTCCACTTAACCTGAAATTTCAGACAGCTCGTTGATAACAAAGAAGTGAGAGAACTGCATTACCACATTCTATAAAAGCATGTGTCAGCTGTTAGCTATATGCTGAATAGCAAATAGCCTGCCTTGGTAGCATGTCTGCCTCATGTTCAAGAGGTCCCAAGTTCGAATCTCGGTCAGGGTCAGTTACCTGGATAAGGTTTTTCCAGGGTTTTCCCTTATCCTGAAAGACGAATGTCGGGTAACTCTAAGCTCTATGGACTCTGGGCTCATTTGAGCATCATTTCACCCATTCCATTCATCGTCCGATATGACTTAACATTGGAGGACGTAAATTAAAAAAAAAAGCAAATACTTGCATCAGTATAGCAATCAGTGAAGTCATTTACAATTAGCTCTAGAATCGTAAACTAAGAACGTGACCACTCAAACAAGAAAAGCATTCAAAACTGGCTAATGTAGCAGCAGAAGGGGATGTTACCATGAAAACATTCCTCCCTAACAGGTTGTTAAAATAGAATTCATATTTAAATGTCATTGTGAAATAATGAGCTGAATGTTTAATTTTGTTTCCTGTATATAATAGTCAGCCTGTATACATAATAAAATACAAAAGCATTTACATATATAAACTCTTCATACTACAGTTTGTTTAAATGTGTGTATATGTGCGAGTGTAATGCTCTGAATTTGATGATAAAATCATTCTTGTTCCCAGTTGCAAGAGACAAGTTTATCTTGAATTTTGAAAATTTCACATACAATTTAGGTGATGAACTTAATTTTTTGTTTGTTTCATCCAACTTTTGAGCTGATACATGTTCATTTTTTTGAGGTCTCTAAATCTTTAGACCAAAAGAGTATAAGTTTTAAATTTTCCTTTAGGGATGTATTTTTTGCAATGTATAGTAAAAGCTGGCAGAGATTATTAATTTTGTTAAGAGGAAATTATATTGTTTTTGATAATACAAGCCATTAATTTTTCTAATTCTGATTAATATCCTTTGGAATGAGCTTTTTTAAAATTCCAAGAGTTATCGTTTTTACTCAAATTTGTTTTAATAAACCCTGCTTTTCTGAGTAGTTAATTTGAAGTACAAAGGTTCTCCAATGTGTATGTATAAGCAGGCTGAAACGACTGATGACCTCAAACTAATAATTTTTAAATAAATTTAATAGTTTACTTTAAGTTGCACTGGTGAAGAGCTAGAAATCCTTATCTCAAGGCGATTAGTCACAGTGTAGGATGAACTTTCTCGAAATCTGATATTTTATATTTAAATCAAATAAGAACCCTGTTTAATATGTTAAAATAACCAATAACTCTTAACAATTTTGCACAGCAATAATGTAGTAATTGAATACCAAAGTAAAACTTTTTAGGATTTTATAATTTCACAAATGATATAAGTCTTTTGCACGTCTTTACTATCAAATGGAAAAGACAATTATTGATTTCTACCCCAGTTATCATAGTAACCAAATAACTTTATATTAGACCACATCAGCTTTTTATGTGACCAATTTACTAAATTTTATCTTATTTTTCTTTTACAATATTTCTTAACAAATTAACATCACTATTTTCTTTCATGTAATTTTTAATGTCTAATAATCATATATAATTTAAAATGACAAAATGAATTTTTCCATCTCTCATTACCCACTATATCACACATTTTTTATCTTTGATCACTCAAAATCACTTTTCAGTTTCACAGATTTTTCTTGAATATTAATATTTTAAACTCTAAATAGCATTATTAAATAAACAATATTGATTTTTTGGGACCAACTTAAAACCACTGTTACATTTACTTTTTTGCATAGCAGCCAACATATTCTTCATTTGTAACTACTGTAACCAGTTTGGAAAAAAAAAAATTCCATACCTGGAAGTGTTAGCAAACACCTCTTGAAAACTCCTTTCTATTAAGTTTTACTGCTGTACAATAATGGTCACTAAATGGAGTAGAATTTATGATAGTGCAAGAAGTGAAGTTTGTATGTTTTGGGAGATTCTTGCCAACAATAAAACAACTCGTGAAGTGTGCATAAATTTCAGTGGCATCAAAATACTCTACAAAATGGAAAATTGGTGGTCCTGTTCATATCTGAATCAACAAATGTAAAATAGGATGATTCAAGTTCTATCGAGGGTGCATTGTATAGGGCTACCAAGTCCTCAGGATGATAGTGAATGGAAGTGCAGATGGGAATGCAAACATTCTACAATGTGATTGTGGAGTTCACCACTGGCCACCTTGCAGTGAATCATTCTGTGCACTTTGTAAACCCAGTTACAGTGCATACAAACAATATTAAACCACACTGGCAAGCTTAACAGCGTTTCACTGATCTTAAGTTTACTGAAGTATAACTAAACTATTGTCTAAAAAAAGGTTTTATTTATATATCTAAGCTATTCAAGCAAACCACAGGATAAATCTTCGGATGACTTCATTCAGCTCTTGAAATGGTTCTGCTTTCCTGTTTTTGCAGTTTTGGCACCAAATGTATATTAATTTGATGCTGTCTAATACAGCCCGTGGTTCAGTTAGGTGGGCTGTAAAACCCCCAGCCAATGTATTCACCCCAGCAGTCAGGATGGATTGTCCTGGTTAACTTTTCATTCAAAGGTGGTGGCACCATCTCTGCAATTATTGGGGATAATGTTACCTGTACTTTATTAGTGACCAGGTTGATCATCCCAAGGATTTACTTCAACGATGCAGATGCAGTGATTTTCCCTCCTTCCAATTTTGCATTGGTCATTCTGAACAATATGGCTGAGATCACTTTGTCCATGTTAATGTATTTGTTGTCCATTGAGGATATGCACACCATGTAGGGCAGGTGGTGTTGTAGAGTTGTCGAACCAAGTAGTGGTTGTCATGAACTAAGAAAATATTTCATATCTGTGGTCCCATTTTCTAATGGGATGAAAGGTACATCACACTCTACACATGTGCATTCTTAATAAACTCGTATATACTGCATCCGTCTTAAGAAACACACTTTTCATTACTCCGTGCATAAGCGTGAAAGACGACAGTGACATTTTCACCCGTGTGTTAGTCCATATTACATTCAAACAAGTTGTGTGCACAAGAGTAGCTTACCAGTAGGTTTTGTTTTGTATGTTTTGTTCGCGGAATTGTTCACAGGGAAAGTGTTGTTCTTAGGACGGCAGGAGTATAAGCATTGCATACATTACACAAATAAAAATATTTGTAACAGAATCTCCACTTAACTTAAGTTGATGTTAATAATTCCTTCTTCTTTATAAAAGATCGATTTCGAAGGCACATCGCCTTCGTCTTCAGTTTATTAAACCAATTCTGTTGAAGACGAAGGTGATGTGCCTTCAAAATCGATCTTTTATAAAGAAGAAGGAATTATTAACATCAACTTCTTAAGTTGTGTAGATTCTGTTACAAATTTTTTTATTTGTGTAATATTTGTTGCTTCACTGTGACTAGCTTCATTTTCTGTGTGATTGCATACATTGTTACTCATCATGACATAATGGTGCATGATATTTACAAATCTAACCATAGCAGTGAAATGCAGCTTAAATTTAAGAAGTTTACTTACTGAATGTATGAATTTGTTTGCTTACCAAAATTTACTTACTGAATAGGATATTCGTTTTCACAATAAACAGTAAAGGTATTTGCTTTTAACAGTAGCAAATTCAGTGGACTTCTGTAGAGTTTTAATAACATCTGTCAGATACCACAGGTCTGGGGCAATTGTGCAGAAATTGGCAGGTTCCGTCACTATTTGTTTCAGCCTGTTGGAACTTCTGCAGAACATAAAGTGAAGAATATCCAGCAGGCCTAGCCTGTGATGAATCAGTTTGATTTAGTTAAAGTTTAGGTGTAGTTAATGGGTTAATGTAGTTTGCATAATTTAGGGACAGTGTATATACTAATGGTAGAGTGTGTTGCCAACCTCTGTGGTGCGGGGGTAGCATGTCTGCCCCATATTTCAGATGTCCCGAGTTTGAACCTCAGGTTGAGTTACCTGGATAAGGTTTTTTGAGTGGGAAATTTTCCCTTGTCCTGAAAGATGAATATTGGGTCTGAGGTCCATAGACTGGGCTTATGTGAGCATAATTTCTTTCATCGTCTGATACGATTATACTTAAAGGACCTTAAATAAAAAGAAATAGTAGTATAGGTTGCTTTGATGCAAGATGGAGAATTTGGCTGCCTTGCATTTTTCAACATGGCTACATGGGCAGTAAGTAAGTAAATGATTATTAAGGTTATGTTATGTTTTCTAACAGTAAATGACAAATCTGAATACATAATTTGGAATCTTTGAGTCAGAAGTGAGACACTAACTTCACTTAAATTTAAATGCAGAATATTTCAGAAGCTATCACTTCCATCCTACCCTGGGTCTAATTGGCAATAGGGGAAACAGCATTGCAAGTAATAATTGTAGAAGTGATATCATTTGGTTTTTTTATGATGAAATTGTTACGGTCATTCAAAAGACTCAAAATTCATTTAATATTTCTTCCTTTCGATTATGTGGGTGGTTTTCTAAACTTTTAGTTCTCAGGATTTACTGATGTTTCTCAGTAAGAGTCATTGCAGGATTGATATGTTTGCAGTCCAAAATTGGTTTGCTACAGCTGACATTTTCTATTGTAAATTAAAATGGTCTTTATACCTGATTTCAATGTTTTGCCTATATACACCAATTGCAATTTTTACAATTTATAGATAACCTGATTTTTATTCTGATGGCACTTTGCTTTTCAGAGAAGAATTTCAGTTCTAAATGATATACTTATTTTGTGGAGCCAAATCTCTGTTGTGTTTCTTGAAAATTTTGTTGAAATTACAGTTTACCTAGTCTTAACCATAAATACTGTGTACAGAAATGAACCTGAGCCATTTACACAATTTTAAAAATAATTTAATATCCTTTTTATACTGGTCACTTATATGTATTACAAACACAGATCACCAATCACTTTTCAAAATGGCCACCTTTGGCCTTCAAGGAGCTTTTCGGGTTGTTGATACTTGGATGTCTTAAAGAAAATTTCCTCAAGTACAGCCAAAACTTGCAGACCATTGGGTTCAGGTCAGGGCTACTGGAAGGCCAATCATGTGGAGCAGTGAAGTCAAGTGTTGTAAAATCCTTCACAGAGAGTCTCCAACACAATGTTTTGGAAGCCGATTTACTCATCTTATGAAGGGCTGACACAGTTCTCTTAATCACCCCACTTCATCGCTAAAATATATTAAAGCACACTTTCTTCTGCAGCTATGCTCACAATGACCCCCTCTTAACTTACCTCGATAAGGGTTGGCTGTCACCATCAAAAGTTTGTAACTGTATTTATGGTAAGACTAGGTACAATGAATGGTATGTGCAATTTTACATATTGTTTGCTTAATACTTAAGTGTGACTGTAGTGTTCTTTCTGATATGCCTTCATTTTCTGGAAATTTGCATTCTTATTTATCACTCCGGAAACAGCATACTCATATTCAGCACGCATTGCAAACCTAACCAAAGAGACAATTACATCAGGAGTACTTGGTTCAATTTGCAACATGCATTCTACGCGCAGCAATGACTCAAGACTAACATAGCGATAAACAAAATTGCAGATTAGCTTAAGCATGTTTCTGTATATTTTGCTTAGTCTTTAGAATGAGTAAGAGGGAAATAGCAAATCACAGTGAAACTAAGATGTCCTGTGTTTTCTATTAACTCGAGATTAGTCTTAGATTTAGTATGTGTATGAACTAATGGTGAGTGTGTTTGGAAAAAGAACTTTAAAATATCACTATTTTCAAGAATTTTTCGTATAGTAATGCGTTGATCCACTCCACTTTTCGTGCACAGTTCTAACATATTGACATTTAATTATTTTGTTTATAATAAGAGTGGCAGGCTATTGGTTTCCAGGCTTTCTAATTATCACACTTACTTTTAAAAGTAATATATGCAATTTTCTTCTTGAAATCATCTTCGTATTTACATAGGAAGCTATGTGTAAAACTAACTTTAATTCTCTGTCTTAGGGTTAACATGCTAATCTCTAGTTCCTAAGGTTGTGTGTTCAAATCTGGCAGAGGGCGATGGACTTTTCCAAGCATAAAAATCCTTTGAAGGCTTCCTTCAGAAGGGTAGTAAAGCAGTGGTCTCGTATCACAGATTTATGACAGGAAAAAGAGCTAAAGCCTAATTAAGAGGCCTCTAAACAAGATTAAGTGGTCTTTCATATTCAGTATGGAATTATATGCTGAGAACCACAGCATTGGTCCATAAATGAAAACTCAATTTCAATTAGTTACCTAAATATAGTTGAACCTGCTTTATACATAATCCAGTTCTACTTAATTTTGCATTTATATGTAAATTTTTATAGGTCCTGGAAAAAATGAAATTTAGAAACATGTTAACAGAACCTTATTTATACATAATTTGCAGTTAAACATATTAAATTTCAGTGAAATATAACAGTTTTATGTAATTAAATGAGTATACAGCATTCGCTATCTTAAAAGAAACTCGAGGTGTACTTTTTCTATCGTTGACAAAAACAAAAGCAGCCGGCTTCTTTCAGTGTAACAACACTGTAGTGAAGACAAATTTCGGCATCTGGTGTTTACTGTTAAACAACATTTGTCTTTCAGTTCTCAGTTGCTTTTAATCAGCCATGGAAAACAGGAAAAGGAAATGTTGTATGCTAGACTGGAAAGTAATTCATACAAGAGGTGCAAATTAATCCACACAAAATCAAAACCGAAATTGCTTTAGATTTAAGGGATTGCTTACATCATACTGTGTACAGTCATCTGTAACAGAAATGCTATTTTGGATGAGTTTTTAAAATTGGGTGCAAAATCAACCAAATCAGCTGTCAGCAGGAAGGTAGTAGATATGCTGATTTGGAAATGGTACTTTTCACATGGTTCCAGCAGAAATGGGCTGCGACTCTACCAATCAGTGGGTGACATGCTGAAAGCAAAAACAATAGATTTAGCTAAAATTATGAACATGGCAATTGATTTCAAGACTTCATCAGGATTTAAAGCTACGTCATGGAATCACAAGGAAAGAATTTGGGTTGACTTGAATGCTGCAGATGAAATCCCGGTACATTTTACCAGGACTCATAAGCAATTATCAGTCTCAAAATATCTACAACTGGATGAGCCTGGGTTATTCTACAATCTCCTTACCAAGCCATTAGCTGAAAAGGGTGACCTATGCCATGTAGGGAAGAAAAGTAAAATTTGTGTAACAGTTCTTGCCACCAATTCAGATGGATCAGATAAACTTATCTCACTTAGGATAGGAAAATTCAAGAATCTTTTTAATGTTTTAAAAACAAAGGGACACTCTGGTACCATATTGACAAAAATGCAATTTTTTTCAGAAAATATATATTTTTTTAAGTAATGTCTTAGACATGTCCAGAATATGAGTATTACATATTATGCGTCAGATCCACATGGAAATTGATGTATTTCAAATGAAAAGTGGGTATGGCAGATCTTTCAGATTTCACTTAATAGCTAGGGTAAGCCTGTTTGTGCCTGCCGTGGCAGCATAGATGGTAGCATGTCTGCCTCACATTCAAGAGGTCCTGAGTTGGAATCTGGGTCAGGGTGAGTTACCTGGATAGGTTTTTCCCGGGTTTTCCCCTTATTCTGAAAGATGAATGTTGGGTAACTCTTATCTGTTAACAAAAAATCAAAAGCCTTACAAATTAATTATGTTTACAAAGCAGCTAAGCATCCATGTGTGTAGTTGAATTGCTGTAATCCTTGTCATTTTAGCAAATATAATGGGAAAAGTGTGTAGTGGAAACATAATAAAAAGAAAACTAATGTTTTAGCTAACAGAAGATGGAAACATTCCACAGCAGATTAAAGTGAAGAATCTTAAGCTAATAACTCTACAGCTGAAGTGTTACATGTGCTCCCCCATATAAAGATGAAGTTGCAGAGTCATAGTACCTTTTTGTTGCTAGTAATGTTTTGAAGAAATTGTTTTCAAAAGTATTGTGTAGTGAGTGTAAAGAGGAATGTGTTACTATATAGAGTTCTATGGTTTTTCTATGAAGATTGTAGTGAAGGGCCAAGCCTGTGGGTATGTTTTGTGTGAAACATACAAAGCACTGGGAAACCTGAAGGAAATCACAGTAGTGAAATTGACACATTACAGAGCTGCTGTAGTTGAAAATGCCCCAAATATGGATAAAATAAAGACTGGCATACTTGCAACACTATACCACTGCTCCAGCTCGGATGAAAAATCCATGCATTCAAAATGCCCAGTATAAGCTCCTGGTGCTTTCATAACAGCTGTTGCAAGAGGTAACAAGCCTAAGAGTCACAAAAATGAGGTCCATACACTTCTAAATGTCAATGTTGCGGAGAAAATGATACCTCCATATAAAAGATTGTGTTCAAGAGAACTTAGAAAGGTGTACAAGAGGAAAGACTCAAAATGCAAATGAATGTTCATAGTGTAATATGGAATATTTGCCCCAAGGAGGTCTTTGTATCAGCCAAAAATTTGACATGGCTTTGGCAGAGCTATATCTCTTGTAAATCAAGGACAGCATTTGACAGAACTGCCAAATAAGTTAGAAATTTCTCCTCTTTCCACCAAAATAAGCAAACATAGATATGAATGTCGTTTCAAGCAGAGTGTTTGATGACACCAAGATATACAAATTAAAAGGAGAAATGCAACAAGAGTAGCAAATATCAAAGAAGATTTGAAGCTGAAATAAGAAGTGTTATATGCTGCAGGAGAATGCTAATGGGCGAGTGAAGAGCATTATTTCCAGTAAGTGTGTTCCAAAACTTGAAATAGCTTTTTCTCCATATAAAAATTGTACTTTGGGGTAAACATGTTTGTAGTAAATATTGATGGATAAAGGCCCAAATGACCTTGCTGTCGACGGGCCCTAAAACACCACACACACTCACTTGATGGATAAAATTGAAATTTTCAGAATATGTAGAATATAACTTGTTAAAGAACCGAATATTGGTTTGTTGAATACATTCATACATAAAAGTATATGATTTTTTCTCTTTGTAATTATTAGTAATATTTATTTTTATTCTATTCCAAGTGGTAAAGAGGTTCATATTTCTAATAAATATTAATTTTTTGGAAAACTAATGTGCAGTTTAATTGCATATGCATAGAAAAACTAGCATACCAAATTTCAGACCTCTAATTTAATTGTAAACTGCAAAAAAGTATACCTTTTATTACTATTCAGTTCTTTTCAAAAAACAAACAATTTTCAGTTTCAGAACTATTTAATATAGAGCAGTGATATACCAACAGTATATCATGGCAGGTGTAACTTAATCTAAAAATTTCATTAACATTAATTAGGGAAGAAAGTCCATTTGGTACCAGCATCTCCCCTTAAAGGTGTAAAAACTAAACCTACGGAATATGAATCCAATAGGAAGTCTCATTTTAATAGAGCCGTGGTTAAAGAAACTGATATTCTGATAAAAATGAAAGAGAAGATGATCCTTCTTTTTATGGATTGATGTGCAGAACATCCACCTTAAATGATCTGTTGAGTGGACTTTTTATCCTAACTGTACCAGTTGTCTACAGCCATTTGATTTGAGCATCATTGCAAATTTCGAAGTTCATTATAGAAAAATGCTGATTCAACATTTAATGACACTGTGCAGGAAAGGAGAATCTCTTCCTTAATTAACTGCAAGCCATGGAATTTATTTCAGCTGCCTGGGAGCAGTTGTCCTCTTCCCCAATCGGAGAGTGTTTCCTTAAATCTAGTATCTTACAGAGATGTCTCTGATGATGATAATGGTAGTGATGAAGTTGTGCCTATAAATCATCTACCCTAATGAAAGGTGTGAATATTGATATCTCTGCATTTTGATGACAGTTCAGCTATGCATAGGGAACTACAGGATCAGGAGAATATTGCTGATATGCACCTAAAATATGGTGATCAAGAAAGCGGACCAGCAACACTGACGAATAGTGATGATGATTCAAATCTTGAAATACCTAGAGCGAGTGAAGTGTTAAGCGTAATTATGTGTTTAAGTGTAAGCACATGAGCAGTAATCAAATTGATTACTTTAAAGCAGAATCAAACATAAAATATGTTTTCATTACATACCTCTGTTGTCTTGTAAAATTTTTACATTTAGGCCCACTGTATCCTTCATATTAAAAGAAATTATACTTTATCCAAATATTGTTTGTAAGTAATTTTGAGTTAAAAGTAGAGCCCGGAAGTTTAGCCAAAAATTTGTGCAGTTAGTTGTGCACAAGATATAGATTGTCAACTGAGTCCTCAACTTGTGCTGCTAGTAGAGAGAGGAAAATGGGCCTTCAGCGTATAACGTTAATGGAGACATACAGTAGTTTTTGTGTGCAACATGATAGATCAAACATTCCCTTCAGGAAAGTAGAAAATAGTTATTTCAAGCAGTTTTTAGAACAATATACTAGACAAATATTGTCATCCAAGTCCACAATATGCAGGGAATACTTAAAGCTGTGTTACGAAGAGGTACTTCAGGCTATTAAAAATTCTATCTGACAACAGAATATGGAGTTCTGTAGACAAAATGGCCCGTAGTGCAGGTAATTGTTAGTACACAGGCATATGCACAGACATAATATAGTATTGTCACAACAAATTAGTTGATCATTTGCTGTACACATTGTACATATTAATGACTTTTGTTTATATTTATATATTTGGAATAATTTATGAATAAATGTGCAGTGTCCATTGTGTGACTACATTTGATAGATTGCCATTACCTGTTACCCTGGTTCTATGAGTAGGTGTGCATGATACTCAACCCCCCCCCCCCCCCTATATTGTATAACTGTCACTACTAACCTGTTGTATTGTTTTTTAGGCTAAACTTCCGGCCCTATTATGAGTTTCAAATGGGAGGGTGTTTGTCCTTGAGTGCTACTAGGTGAGCAACCAATCGGGAGTCCTGCAGTGTGGTCGTTTTGCATTCCCCATAAGTGGGTGTGGCAACCGGCAAACTAATCAATCTCTAATAAATACTATTCGTGCTAAGACAAAAGTTCAGATTTTGCCAAAACTGATCCACTGCCTCAGTAGCGTGGTGGTAGCGAGTCTACCTCACGTTCAAGAGGTCCCGAGTTCGAATCTCGGTCAGGGTGAGTTACCTGGATAAGGTTTTTTCGGGGTTTTCCCTTATCCTTCAAGACAAATGTCAGGTAACTCTAAGCTCTATGGACCCTGGGCTCATTTGAGCATCATTTCACCCATTCCATTCACTGTCTGATATGACTTAACGTTGGAGGACGTAAATTTACAAAAAAAAAAGTGGAGGGAGAGAGTAATGTACTTAACATAACCGTAAAACCCCCATATTTTTAGCTCAAATAGTTCTAATACAAATAGATACCATTATATTATAACAAAAGTATTGCAACATAAGCACTGTAATGAATATCATTAGTTATCATGTATGCGTGAACGTATATTTGAGATTACTCAGAACTGAAACAAACATTTGACATGAGGTGGTAAAAGAAATATGTACTTTGAATAAGTCAAGATGTTGTTAAATTCAATGGGAGGAAACAATACACTTCTTACTAATCTGGCAGAACGTGTCTGGTCACATTATATCTTTGTTTATGAATGGTTTGTAATCTCTATTTACTCTAGAGAGTTCAAAGCAGCATTATTCAGTTACTCTTCCATGAAAAAGTGCATCAGCTGGATCAATGAGACGTGATCCACCTCCCACCCCCCTACTACTGCTAGAACAATCCAATAGAGGTAATGTGGGCTCAAATTATGTTGCAAACAGAAATAATATTTTTAAACTGATTGACGAATGACTTATTCACGAAGAAATTGACAAGGAACACAAGACTGGGAAACTGCGTGAGACATCAGATAAACTGCAAGAAGACCACTTTTAGAAAGAAATAGCACGTAACAAGATTTTGAAACCTATCATCATAAATTTACAGTACTCAGACATTGAAGACAATGACAGTGACAAATTATCTCTTAATGTAAATAATATTCACAGCTATACGGATGCACCGCTGGTATTTTTGTTGAATTAGAAAAATAAGTAATTCATAAACTATAATTAACTTTAAACTAAATATTTAAAACATTTGCATAATACACGAATATTCACGTTGCAATTGTGATTTCAACAACTGCATTATTATACAACTTTGGAAAATTCAGTTTGCGTTCCCTTACGTCTAGTGCCAGGAACACTCGCAAGTGTGCGAGAGAGGGGGGGAAATATAAAAAGGGTGGGGATAACGATGTGGCAGCGGTGAAGGCTCTAACACATCAGTAATCTTTCCTTTTGTTCTTGATATATGCATAAATCAGATTCACCTGTAACTGTTTAGTGGCGTCAGCCTTCACTGAGATTTGATTGTTGTTCACTATTTAAATTCAATCTGTTTTATTTCTTTCTTTTCTTATTCTCCTCTCTGCCCCTTCTCTGCTCGCAATTTTAAGGAAGGTGTATGGTATTTTAGGTTCCATTCTTAAAACATTTGATTATTGCCTTTCCCTCTGTATCTATAGTGATGTCTGTAAGGTAGCTAATTTCTGGAAAGTTTGTTTTGGTTAAAATGAAGTAGAAAGGAAAATAAAGTTAAGTAAAAACAATTTGTGTGTCTTTAATAATAAACAGAGGTATAATATTCATCTAAATGTAATTTTTTTTTTTTTTTTTTTTTTTTACAGTATATACTGTGTAGTGATTTGGTTAACTTTAGTCTTTTGGGCATAGTGTGGAGTGCAAAACTGTCGAACAACTTTGAAGAAAGCATGAAGTCAGTGTTGGTGGTCTGGATATTCTTTTTTGTAGATAAATTCAGTCAGGTATCATAACATGCTTGCTTGGTGTTTAAGCACATCTGAGAATTTAACAGCACCCCTCTCTCCAAGTTTGTTCTATGTTATGAGTATGTTTACAGTTGTAAGATTTCCAGCAACACATCTTGGCCATGCAGTGTGTAAACACAGAGATAGCACAGGAGAACTGAGATGACACAACACACACTAATTAGTTGACGTCAGTTTTGTAGGCACCAAAAATACCCAAAATATGCATAGTTTGCTGCCAAAATCTTTAAAGGTCTTTAGGGTCTAAAAGTTGAAAAATATGCACTAATCATGCACTACAATTTTTAACTTTAAGCTTAGTTTTCAATACTCACAATGCATATTTTTCCTAGACACCACCCCAGTTGTAATTTGGTTTACAATATATGATGTTTTTCTCCAAATCTGTTTTATATGTTTGAATACTTGGTTTATTCTTCTAGATTTAATGTGCAGGTGATGTTTTAAAATGATCTCCATTATGCATCACACAGAGCAATGCACATGTCATTATTCTTATACTGTTCTCATCTATGTGCATGGACAGTACGTCAGAAAAACAAATCTTTCTTGGGATTCGCCTTTGTTCCCAAGTTAGGCATACAGAATTGCAATTTGTTAATAAAATGTTATTTATAATTGAATACAGATTAAGCCATTTTCTATTTGATAACTACAGTCACTTTTAAATACATTTTGAACTGCAGGTGATGTTCCTTAATTTAGGAAAAAAAAAAAAAAAAAACTGTACTTTCCTTTAGGAGGTTGTTTTTTTTTTTTTTTTTTTTTTTTTTTTTTTTTTTTTTTTTTTTTTTTTTTTTTTTTTTTTAAGCATAGCATTTATTAATTAAATTTAAAAATTTGTGTAATTTCTCTGATTTGGACTCTGCAGACTTACTTTGGCCCCATAAATCCTGGTTATGTAGTTGAGCAGATGTTTTCATTTGCTGATGTGCTTGTCCAAACCTTAAAAGTAATATGAATGTAGAGATTTTTCATGCCTTGTAAGGGAAATTAATAATACATTCAAAATACTAACAGCATGTTTGAAACTATTTGTAGTTGGTTTATTAATATTCGTCACTTACAAGTAAGTGATGAGTATTAATAAACCAACTACAAATAGTTTCCGAGATTAATTTTGACGTCACTGTTACTAAATTCCTCCAAACACATATAACTAACGGCATGGTTATGTTCATATATTTTGACACCAAATAAGACAGGATCAACAAAATGGCTTTTAAATTCACAGCCCGCTAACCAGCTGACTTTATAATCTGAAGCTGCTTTACATGCTCCTTATGTTTATTGGATAAACTAATTAAACTCTCACATTGTGTGTGTGTGTGTGGATGCGGGTGTTTTTTGAAAGCTGAATGGTTTCTTAATCAGGTCTTGAATAATGCTTTTCTTTTAATTTTTAGCCATATGTGTTTGTAGTTGTAATATTTCATATCAATACTAATTTAAAAATGAATAAGACAAAGAAAAATACGTTTAAAGTGGTATAATGTACAAACTGAATCAAACAGCAAAATATTTTAACAAAACTTGCAAAAGTTTTAAAGGAAGTGTCAACAATTACTTCACACTATAAGCTGTAATCTGTAATCCAGTGCTGTCCAACTTTGTCATGGGCTCGGGCACATTTTACCCACACATGAGGAGGGGGCGCCAGTACTATCGCAACCACTATTTTCAGCACCACCGCTACTACTACTACTACTATTACTACTACTACTACTGCTGCTACTACTACTACCACCACCACCACCACCACCACCACCACCACCACCACCACAACTACTACAAACATGTATCAGTGTAAAAGTGTTTCAAAGAATTACGTTGTAAATTGCTTAGGTTTTCAACTTACATAATTAATGTGCAGTTTGACTGGGCATGTTTGTTATATGCGCAGGAAAATCTGGTATGTAGCTGAGTCTGTTAAACTGGATCGTATTTATTTTTGATGATGCTCATAGACGATAATGTGACTTTGCAAAGATATGTCGAGCCAAAAAAAAGAATAAGTTTTAAAGCAACACTACCAATGATGGGATATCTA
Organism: Mantis religiosa; assembly: GCA_030765055.1. Taxonomy (NCBI): domain Eukaryota; kingdom Metazoa; phylum Arthropoda; class Insecta; order Mantodea; family Mantidae; genus Mantis; species Mantis religiosa. Next base: position 129,644,962 of record CM060953.1, on the reverse strand, counting down.
TTCCTGTCCACCAGAGTCCAGAAATTACTTGAACTGGATAAACATGATTTCAAAGATATATCTTCTTGAAGATTTAAAATTTCCCTTTCTAATTCCTCAAGATTAAATTTCCAAAGACCTCTCATATCCTGCATTCAAGTCCAGTAACGTCAACTGAAGCGAATAGGTTAGTAATAAACATTTTATTTAATTTATTTTTATTTTAATAAACATTTTATTTTATTTATTGTCATTCATTTTATTGCATCTGTTTGATTATGAAAACATAATATGGAATTGTCAGGGATACATATGCATTTTACAAATGATGAATTAAATTACAATAAATTACTTATATATAAACTAGATTTACATTGAATCACTGGCTTAAGTGCTGAAAGCTGGCTAAACCTGTTACTAAACTCTGTGACTAGAATTTCAAGATGCTGGGCAAATGACACCTCACATTCGCCAATATTTACAGTTTCCATAACTGATTCCAAAGTTGGAAAGTGTGATAAGGAATTTCTTTTTATATGTGTAATCCATAAGTTTAGTTCCGAAAAGCATTTACAGTACTGAGCATGGCTGAAATATGATTTTTCCCTTGCAATTCGAGGTGTAGTTCATTTAATTTTGAGGTTATATCTACCAAGAAACCTAAATCTAGGAACCATTGTATCTCATCAAGTTCTTGACAATATAGCCCGGCAATAATTTCAGAAAGTCTTTTATTTCTTCCAGAAGACTGCAGAATCATACTAAGCCACCTCACGTCTGCAATTAAGTTACCATGTTCAGAATCTGTTATATTCAAAAGAATTCTGAACAATTGGTGACGTGTAGATGACGGCCTGATGTGCTTTACGAGTTACAATTTTCATGACATGGTCGAACTTCCTTAGTGCATAAACCTTCCTGGTGGATAATACCGTAATGAGAAAGAAATTTTGGAAATGAATCATCTTTAGCACAAAGGGCAAGAAACCATTATTCTTTCCAGCCTGTTGTCATAGCAACATGTTTAGAAAGTGGAATATGTCTACTTTGCACAAATTTCAGGAATGCATTAAATATGTCTTCCCCCTAGTATGCTCATAAAGTGGCAGCACTTTAACAAATTCCTCTTTAATTGTCAAGTCAGGAAAGACCATTCTAATAAACACAACTGTTCAGTATCCGAAATATCAGTGCTTTCAGCAGACTGCAGTGAAAAATATTCACATGATTGCAGGTCCTGTTACAACTGAGATTCTAATTTTTTAGAAATGTTATTCATGTCTAGTAACAGTTCGGTGAGAGAATTGATGTCCTTTTAGAGAAGACTTAAGTGCAGATTTGTCTTTGTGACCATCAGAAAGCCGCAGCACTGAGCATTGCTTCTTTATTTCCCCGTCACTGAAAGGGGTTTTTCTTTTCTGACACATAACAGACTTTGTAAGAAGCCATTGTCACATTACTGTTTTGCTGAACTGGCTTTGTAAATACTTTGCTGAAATGTTAATTTACATTTTAAGTCCCTAATTTTGTGTTTCCGTAGTTCAGAATTAACCGGAAATTCACTATTAAAGTTACGTTATTCGTCGAAAAATGACGTTCTGCATTACTTTTCTTGGGAACAGACACACTACTGTTACATAATAAACACATAGTTTTTCCTCTGAATTACACAAACAAGACTGCTCCTGGCTGGCCTGGTGGTGCTTCGCGGTAAGGGCCCTTGTTACATGACTGACTACAGCCAGACGTTTAGCCGTGTCATTTACGCTCTTGTCGAGCTTTCGGCGCGGCCTTTTACTTCCAGCAGTCAGGATTGGTTCAGGTTGGGTAAAACCAGTATTGGTGCTAGGTTGTGCATCTATATCAGGATGCTTGGCTGAGTATGTTGGTGGAGAAGGGTTGTTGGAGGTGGGCATGTTGCTCTGCGCCGAAGTGCAGTGCCCAGCTAACCTAGGCTATATACTTACCAGTCGGCACAGGTTGCAATATGCATGAATCACAGAGGACCGGACACGAGTGTGTCATATAAACCGCCTTTTAGGCTTTGGTCTTGTACTTTACCTGGCTGATCCAAATGTCGGTGGCAGTTTCGACGTTTACTTTGAAGTAGGTCTTGCTTATCCCAAGATGGCTGGATGGCACCTGCTCTGAGTTGCTGCCGATGGTGGCAATTCGCTGGTTGCTGTGAAGTTCTCGAAGAGACATCTATGCCGTGGCCGCGGTCGACCACCCGCGTTCTAGCGAGAATCATCTCGAAGCCCAACAAAACGTCTCGAAACTGAACCTTTCGCGAAATCTGTACTAGTTCCGAGTGGTACCAACAGATGGCGCTGGCAGTCTCAGCCCTAACAATGTGTTTGATAGTTATCAGTTGGCCATGTATTCGATTTAAGATTATATGATTTACGTACTTATATCCGAATCCTAATAATAAAAAAACCTAAAATTTGTGTATATATTATATATTTTTAACATGGAAAAAAAGGGTCGGGGTCGCAAAGTATTTTTTGATACTAGGGGGTTCCTGTCATGAAAAAGGTTGGAAAACACTGACATAGAGAACAAAAGTAATGCAGGATCATGAATAAAGATGCTCAGATGTTCCTTTCGCAAAGTATATGCCTTCTTGGTTTGGATTATTAATAGCACTAGGAGAGCAGAACTCAAGGAAAACTGGCACTATTTCAAACTGAAAGAGTTCTGGGATGCAACAAATAAAATGTGTTTGCCTGCTCAGACGTTGTGGGTTCGTAGAATTAAAAGTTCAATTAGCCGAAATTCTAAATGCTCTTTATTTCCGTGGAATTCACTGTTCAATCCTTACGTAACAACATTACATCACATATACAACACAATCTTCCACGGCGGATGACAATAACAATCAGCTTTCCTTGCAACAGCTGTTTACTACTACTCACGACTCCCTCTTGGCGAGTCGTCGCCTTCTTAAATACCTCTAAGTTCGAGACTGTTCTGTAACACTCATGAGATATTTCTGGAATAAACAAGACCTTGAACGTTCTGTCACCTTTGAGAGCGTAACTTAATCTATGCCGGCAAGTCCTTTATTACAGCTATCTATTTGCCGGCTCTTGTATACACAAGCCGCGCTATCGTAGATAACTGCTTCGCGACACTGCTCCCTCCTCAAGGCTGGCCGTCCCGAACAGCACCATCGTAGTGGGCCAGACGATCCAGGTGTACCACCATCTTCCCTCGGGGCACCTTCTGGATGCGTTAGGCCACATCGTTAATCCTCTTCATCACCCGGTACGGTCCTTGCCACGGCTGTTGAAGTTTCGGGCAGCGTCCCTTGGTCCGGGTAGGGCGGTAAAACTAGACTAGGTCACGCTGCGGGAACTCTTGGCTGTTGGCTTGCCTGTCGTATCGGTTCTTCATGAGGTCGCTCGCCTTCTGGATGTTCTGACGAGCCATCTCATGTATTTCGTGGAGATGGTCCACCAGCTTCTCCGCATACTCAGTTGCTGGCTGTTTTGCGTCCGGGGGCGACTCCCAAAGGCCAGATCACAGGGGAGGCGTATCTCTCGGCCGAACATTAAGCTGGCTGGTGTCATCCCATTGGTGTCGTGTGTTGACGAGCCGTAGTCCAGCAAGAACAGTGGCACCTTGATATCCCAGTCTCGCTAATGGCTGGCCATGACATTCCTCAGGTGTTCTAAGTTCTTGATGTATCTTTCGACCATGTCATCCGACTGGGGATGTAGAGGTGGTGTGCGGGTCTTGTTCACTCCAAGTCTTTCCAGTGAATCCTTCATCAGGTTGGACTCAAAATTGGTACCCTGGTCGCTGTGGAGCTCTAACGACACCCCAAATTGGCAGAACACTTGCTCCACGAGGCAGTCTGTGATTGTCGTTGACTCCTGGTTCAGGATGGCATACACCTCCGGCCACTTGGTGGTCCACAACCACCATCAGATACTTGTTGCCTCTGTCGGACACTGAATGGTCCAGCTATGTCGACTGCGATCCTTTCGAATGGCGCTCCGACGTTATACTGCTGCATGCGACCCCGGCTCCTAGTCTGGGGGCCGCGACACGTGCCACTGACGGCACCATCTCAGCGTCCGCTTGGGGCCTCAGCCAGTAGTAATGCTGTCAGAGTTTGTCGATCGTTCGGTTTGCTCTCAGGTGTCCTGAAGTACCGGCGTGCACTTCCTCCAACACTTCCGGAACCTTACTTCGGGGAAGTACCAACTGTCCTCTCTGCGTCTTCCCATAAGGCGATTCCCATATCCGGAACAGCACCTCTCTTGTCTTCAGTGAGTCCCATTGGGCCCAGTAGGACTTGGTGGTGCTCCTCGGTGCGATGTCCTCCCAGTTTGGTCTTGTCCCTGCCTCCACTTCTCTCAAGAGTGGCCCCAAGTCTGCGTCCGCCAGCTATTCCCTCAGGCCTGCGCTATCCCAGCCATCCGCAGGCACTGCCGTTACTACTCGGACTGCTGCGGCACGCTCCTTCTCTTCCACTCTTGTGAATTTGCCGCACTCCTCTGGGAGGGTCTTCGGGTTATGGCGTCTGCGTTACCGTGGCTCTTCCCTCTACGATGTTCAGAGGTGAAGTCGTACTCCTGCAGCCTCTGTACCCAGGGTGCTGTCTGGCCTTCGAGGTTTCTAAAGCTCAGTAGCCAGGTTAGGACGGAGTGGTCAGTCTTCAGGTGGAATGGCTGACCATGCAGGTACTTGAGGAAGTACTCCAATGTCTTTACTGCCGCCAGTAACTATCGCCGGGTGACGCACTAGCTCACCGCCTTGGATAGCGTGTTGCTGTAGTAGGCTATCACCTGCTCGTGGCCGTCTTGGACTGGGGATAGGACACCTCCAATGCAATGGTCGCTGGCGTCCGTGTCCACAATGAATGTGTCGCCTGGTTGTGGGAATCCCAAAATTGGAGCACTGCACAGGGTCTTCAGGTGCTGGAAAGTGCCTTCGACGTCATCCGTGCACGCATAAGATCGGTGTTCCTCTGTCAACTGGGTGAGGGGTTTGGCGATGTTGGAGAACCCCTTTATAAAACGACAGTAGTAACTGCACAGCCCCAGGAAGCTGCGCATTTCTCTCTTATCCTTCGGCCGAGGCCAATCTCTCACGGCCTGTGTCTTCTCTGGGTCTGGCCACTCCGGTTGGTGAGACTATGTGGCCCAAGTAGTTAACTTCCTTGCGGAAGAGCTGGTACTTCGCGTTCAGCTTCAGGTTGGTCGCCTGCAGTCTCTGTAGCACCTTACTCAGATTCTCGTGGTGGTCTTTGAAAGTCTTACCGACGATGTCCAGGTATAACAGGCAGGCGTCATAAGTCAATCCTCTCATTACCGACTCCATGAGGCGTTGGAACGTGGCTGGTGCGTTGCAGAGGCCAAAGGGCATAACTGTAAACTGCCAAAGCCCTTCGTCACCAGAACTACAGGGGAACACTACGGGCTGTCAGACTCTTCAATCACTCCCCTGGATTTCATGTCAAATGTAATATGTAGTGTTTAACGCCCGCTTTTACTGCATAAGGCACCGCAGGCGGTGACACCTGATGATACATGAGATGAAGATGGAGCACCGGTGAAATGAGATGGCGGGGGAAACCGGAGGTCCAGGAGAAAACCCGCCCCCAGCGCCGTGTTGTCTACCACAAATCTCACTTTGCGGTCGCCTGGGATCGAACCCGGGCCGCCTTGGTGGGAGCCACGCGGTCTAACCACTGAGCCACGGCGCGGCCGTGATTTCATGTCATCTACCATATCCCATACCGCAGCTTGTTTTTCCAACGGAACGCGTTTAGGTGGTTGCCGAATAGGCCGGGTGTCTCCGGTGTCGATGCGGTGGAGTACTTGGTCCGTGTCGCCGTAGTCGCTGTCGCCTTGGCTGAAGACGTGCTAATATCGTCTCAGCAGTTGTCGAACTTTCTCCAGCTGTGCTTCGGTCAGGTGGTCGGCCACCCTCTCCAGTAAGCTATCCAGCCGGGGCCCCAGGTGTCGCGTCAGCACCGGCTCCTGCGTCTTGTGGATTGCTGTCACTCTGACCACGGGCTCGCACGTCCCCAGCTCCGTCGAGGCCTGGACGTCGTGATCGGTGTCTGCCAGGTTGAGCAGCCTCACTGGCACCTCCTCTCGGCATGGCTCAATGTCCTGGCTACACATAGTCCGTGCACAGGCGTCTTCTGGTCCAGCATCATGTTCTTCGTCCGCTGGCCTTCCAGTCGCACCGTCACCACCACCTTGCTTCTTCCGGGGACAACCACGCCTTCCTTCAGGATGACTTTGCAGACTCCAAGGGTCTCTTAGGGTTGCCAGAGTATCACCTCTTCTCCATTGAGCCTCAGGATCTTCCTACCGACGTCGACCGTCGCCTCGTAGCTCCTGAGGGCATCCAATCCCAATATTACCTCAGCCACCTTCGCGACGAACACCCACTAACGCACGGTACCCTGTCCCAAGGTCAACTTCAGCAGAGGTTCCTTCAAAGGCAAGGTGTCACCCGATGCTGTCACAAGCTGGTATGGTCCACTCGGCTTCCTCGTCGGCAAACCCTTGGCCACGTCAATTATGATGGTCACGGCTGCACCGGTGTGTACGAGCACGCGGCATGGCTTCCCTCTCACCCAACCGTCCGCGATGAGGCTGTCATTCATCCCTCGGCTCACGGCGCGCAGTGTCACTCGAGGGGATGGTGATGTCGCCGCCGACGTGCCTCTCGCCACTCCGGGCCTTACTCGTTCTTCCGGCTGCTCTTCCTGGTGTCGGCTGTCTTTTATGGTAATTTACGTCCTCCGACGTTGTCATATCGGACGATGAATGGAATGGGTGAAATGATGCTCAAATGAGTCCGGGGTCCATGGAGCTTAGAGTTATCGGACACTCGTCTTACAGGATAAGGGAAACCCCCGGAAAACCTTATCCAAGTAACTCACCCTGACCGAGATTCCAACTCGGGCCTCTTGAACGTGAGGCAGACATGCTACCACCACGCTACCGAGGCGGCCACCGGCTGTCTCTCAAGTTGTCCCGGCTGGCCGCACCCGCAGCACAAGCCACTAGGTCTATGCTGGCGTCCCTCGACTGGTCTTCGGTCTCCATTATAGCGGATACTCCTTGTTCTGGAAGTCGGGGTAGCTGTCACGTTGGCCGCCTCCATCCTCAATGCTGCTGTTAGCGCCTCGTGGATGGTTTTGTAGTTGCCGAGCATTAGGCGCTGATTAATCTCCGTGTCTCGTACCCCTTCAACGAATGTGTAGGCGGCTTCCCAGGATACGAACTCTGGTGGGAGGTCGACTAAGGCTTTGCTGGCCAGTTGCTCAATTGCCAGGGCGAACTCCTGCAGCGTCTCCGCTGGCTGCGGTAAGCTGCAGCTAAGCGGTAGTTTCCAAAGCGATTCTCCAGGGCCTCCCAGATGTCCTTGGGCGCCGCCGCTGTCTGGACCGCATGCAGGACTTCTGCAGCCCGTTCTTGGAGACTGGCTATTAGCTGTGCTGCCTCTTCCTCGGGTGACCACTTGTGTTTGGCCACTGTTAAGTCCAACTAGCCGAAATTCTAAATGTTCTTTACTTCCGTAGAAATATACTGTTCAATTCTCACGTAACATCACATCACATATACAACACAATCTTCCACGGTCGATGACAATAACAATCAACAATCAGCTCTCGTTACAACAGCACTCTACAGCTGTTTATTACTACTCGCAACTCCCTCTTGGCGAGTCATCGCCTTCTTAAATACCTCTTTGATAAGTTCGAGACTGTTCTGTAATACTCATGAGATATTTCTGGAATAAACAAGACCTTGAACGTTCTATCACCTTCGAGAAGCGTAACTTAATCCAGGCCGGCAAGCCCTTTATCACAGCTATCTTTATTTGCCGGCTCTTTGTATACACAAGCCGCGCTATTGTTGATAACGACTTCGCGACACTATTTTGTTATCCCCTACTGTTTTTATATTTCCCTCAACCTCACATACTACCGTAGAATATGCAAGTCTCCTTGGCACTGGAAGTAGGGAACCCAAACTAAATTTTCCAAACCTTTATAATAATGTTATGAAAATCAAAATTGGGACAAGCGTATTTGCATATCATGTGTATGTTTTAAATGCTATAATTATAATAGTTTATGAATTGCCAGTTTTTCTAATCCAGTGGGATTGCCAGTGGTTCGTCTGTATAGCTGTCAATGTCACTTTCATCATCATCATCATCATCATCATCATCTGAGTCTTGCAAATGTATGGTAGGATCCAAGTTTGCCATGTGCTATTGGTTAACAAAAGTCATTTTCTTATAGTTTTTCTGCATCATGTCTCGTGCAGTTTTCCCAGTCTTGTTGTTTTTTTGTGTCAGTTTCTTTATAAATAAGTTGTTCAACGTCATTTGGTTTAAGTGTTATTTCTGTGCACAGGCTCCCTTTTTATTTGAGCCCACACTAACTCAGTTGGATTATATTGGTAGTGGTAAGGGGACAGGCAGATTACCTTATTTTCCATTTCATTAGTAAGTTGATCCAGCTGATACTTTTTTTCCTGGTTTTTTAATTTTACTGAATAATACTGATTTGAGCTCTCAGTGGTAAGTAAACACTAATTACGGTGCAATACAGCATTCTACAGGCTAACAGGAAGTGAACTGTTTTTGCTCTCCCTGGTATTTATGAAACACTGTCTTGCTCAGAGTAATTCTTTTAGCACATCATGTTAGTTTACATTTCAGTTCTGAGTAATTACAGTATATGTGGACATGCATACATACCAACCAATAATGGTCATTGCTGACATTCAATGCATTATACCGGGTGTCCATAAATGAATATCGGGGTTTTAACGCTTTATAACATTAATTTTATTAAACTTACAGTAATGAAATATATGTCACATGAAAGAGCAACTCAAACAGTTTTATTCGTTGGCACCAGTGCGCATGTGCGTGAAATGTTTACGCCGCGATCCGCTAGAAAGCGGTAGTAGCAAAGATGGCGACTAGTGAGCAGAAAGCGTTTTGTGTTTTGCAGTTTGCAAAGACCGAATCTGTAGTTACTGTGCAACGTGCGTTCCGCATTAAGTTCGGGTGTGATCCTCCAAGTGACAATAACATCCGTAGATGGTTTCATCAGTTTGAAGATACAGGCTGCCTTTGTAAACGGAAGAGCACGGGACGACCAAGAGTTAGCGAAGAGGATGTTGAGCGAGTGAGAGAGTCGTTCACTCGTAGCCCAAAGAAATCAGTTCGGAAGGCTGGTCGTGAATTAGAAATTGCTAAGTCGACTGTTTGGAAAGTTTTAAGGAAACGTAATATTGATATTATATTTATTTGTATTAGAAAACTATTTGAGCTAACTATGAGGTTTTCACATTTGTATGAGAAACATTACTCCCTCCTTTCTTGTGGACCACTTTTTGCAAAATTTGAATTTTTGTCTTAGCATAAATAATATGTATTAGAAATGGATCCATTTGGCACTTGTCACACCCCATCTGTGGGGAAGGCAATATTACAACAGCGCAAGACTGATTGGTTTCTGGCTTGGGAGCATTCAAGGACAAAAACCATCCCATTTGAAAGTCACCGTAGTGCTTTAATACAAACTCATTGGAGTTGTATGTGAATAAGACTTTGCACTGCAAGTTGAGAATGTCGTGGAATAGAAAATAAATGTTACTCCATAAAACTAAATATTTGCTGCAGGGAATACATATAGATGACCATGATGTAACATTTTCAATCTTCTGTCGGTCACGCAAGGTCTGTGACACCCCTAGCTTTATTCAAATGTTAAAGTTTACTTACGAACACATCTACATAATTACCTGGCCAGGATGTCTAATGTTACACCTTACTCGAAAGTTTGCTGCCGCAAAAACTGTTTATTGTTTAGCTGCAACAATGATAAACCAGCAGTTAGGTGTTGTGCAGGTGTAGTGGGCCCCTAGTGTCTACTCTTGTTACATGTTAATATGTTTTTCTTCATTAGTAAGTTTACAAGTGGAAGGAGCTATTAATACTTTGTCATGAATACCAAATGGTATTCATTGCTATGGGACAAATTGGCTGGTGTTAAACATTTATGATGTGTGTGAATAACTTATGCAGAATACGCATTATGCTCTTGGATAAAATGTCACTGTTGACGGACATTTACCCACACTTTGTGGTTGATGTGGTTTTAGACAATACATATCATCTAAGCCAAACTAGTATGGCATAAAAACATTCTGTTTGAGTGAAGCAGAACTGTTTTATACCACTAATATGGAAATTTATTGTGGACAGCAGCCAGATGGATCACATTTGCAAAATAATTCTGCAGACTAACTGGACCAGAAGTCTTACCACAGATGATTGGTTCACTATTGCATAACTGGTGCACAAAAGACAATTTTCTTTCTTTGATACTGTACACAATAGCAAAAAGGAGTCACCCAGTAATTTTACGTCTCCGAAAAGTAACAGCCATTACAAAACCATATTTGGCTTCACAAAAACAAACTTATTTCATGTTCAAAAACCTGGGAGGGGTGCTAAAACAATAGTTTTGATCCCAAGTCTGCATGTTTTATTGGACAGTCAGAAGGTGCCAAGAAAAAGTCTGAAACAATCATGCATTGCAATACTAAATCTGGAGTTGATATAGTTACATTTTGTGCTACTTACAATGAAGCGAGAACAAGAAGATGGCCAATGATAACTTTTACTATATGTTGAATGTTGTGGATATAATTCTAGGGTTATCTTTCTTGGAAACCAAAACAAATATTCCACAAGACAGGAATCTTTGAAGATGCTGTCCTTAGCTTTACTCTCACAACAGCTACAAAGAGGAGCAAGACCATTAATTCTACCCAAAGATTTAAAAGAACTTCTAAAGAAATATAAACCTGAACAATCCACAGCAGGTGAGTTGCCCTACACTAAAGACAAAAAGAACAGCAAATCTAAATGTGCATGTGGGAAATGCAATGCTCTCTCTGTTGACAAAACATACCAAAATTATTTGCAATAACTGCTTAATCGGGCAATACAGAAGAAATAGTTGTGGAGTTGACTTGGAGTAACTGAACATTTCTAATGACAAGATGTACTTTAAAAGAATGTCATAATGTACACTCTATCTGTATTATACTTTATTTAACCTCAGTATAGGGGGGAAAATAAAAAAATAAAACAAATATGGGCATATAACCACACACACACACACACGCACGCCCACACCCCACCACCCACCACACCACCCACCACACCACCCACCACACCACACCACACCACCCATCACACCACACACCCACCACACCACACACACCACACACACACCACACCACACACACACACACCACACCACACCACACACCACACCACACCACACACATATATATAGCATGGGCCTTCCAGTATGTAATGAAATGTCAAAACTTGGAATAACTTTATTGTAATTCTATAGATACAGGCCAGGAAACTTCATTCTAGTTCCATAGATATAGGCCAGGAAACTTCATTCTAGTTCCATAGATATAGGCCAGGGAACTTCATTCTAATTCCATAGATATAGGCCAGGGGTATGGAAGCTGTTGGAGAATATCAGTATCCCATTCTACTTTCTTGGTATGTGCAACACTCAAGGTCAGGATATGGCTGATCTACTTTCATATAATCAAGCTTGCATCAGTGGCGTAGCAGTTGAAATGTTGAAGTGTTAATGCATTATTTTAGTAATTAAAGAATTTAATGAGATCAATAGAACCTAATAAGGTTTTTGTATATTACAAACCTGCCTTGGAATTCAAGGGTGTTTTCATTTGTTATTAAATGACATTACATTGTAACTGTATGGGTTACACAGCCATTTATTAATTTTAAGTTTATTTAAAATTTCATTGATCATCTTTGGAATTAAACATGCAACTGAGACATCAAGGTCAACTGATATTGATAAATTATTGTTTAAACCTACATCACAGTGCTTGTTAAATTTATTAGTAAGCAATCATTTGTTGCAACTAAAGTTAATTCTGCAATTTACTACAATTTGAGTAAACTATAGTTGAAAACATGATACTTTTCCATACTTCTCGGCATGCTCAGGCCCAAATGACCTTGTTGTCGACGGGCCCTAAAACACTACACACTCACTCACTCACGGCATGCTTTATATTGAAGCGAGTCTAATGCTAAAGGGAGGCATCGGGGAAAATGCAGAATCTATAGGTTTCATCAGAACTGTTTGAAATTGTTAATATGTGAATCTAATAATTACAAAAAATGGATATTGATTTGTATAATGGCTTTTCTGTATACTGAAAAAAATGTCCCAATTCTATTTTTTGTTTAAAATAATTTAAATTTCAAATACCGGTTTCTATAAATGACGGTTACTAAACTTAATATACTCATGTGTATGTTAAGTAATTTTGCAGGAAAAACTATTTATGTATGAATATTCTAGATTTACCATCAATTTTTGGCCATTTTGAAATTTAAGATTCAGTAAAAAATGAATTATTTAATCTTTGGATGTAATAATACTAGCATTTATTAAACATCTATTTAGAAACATGTGTATAAGGTTTCAAAGACGTATTACATAGATAATTGCAGTGTCTAGAGCATTATGACCATACAAAAGTGTTGGAAAATTGAAAGCAGAGAAAAATTAAGTTTAAGTTGTAGTTAGAATGACATTTCTTGGTTTTAAACTACATGAAGTTTCATCCTTTAAAATAAAATTAAATTAAAAAAAAATAAGAAAAAGAAACTTGCAAGGATCTGAAGCTATAGGCATTATATTGGCTGTATTGTATATCAAAATAAATGATGAAATGTTTTAACATTTTAATTTCTTTGTTTTCTAAAATGATGGTTTCAGTTCGTTGACCCATATGTCATAGCTTCAATATTAGAATTTATAGTCGAGTGTGATGTGGTAGGAGTAGCTAACCTATCAAACCAAGGATCACAGTATTGAATCCCAGTAAAATGTATAATCTGCATTAAAGAGAAACTGTGGATATAGGAAGGGCCCTACTAAAGCAATCAGATTGCTTGGTTGGTTGCTGACATGTTTCCATTTAATGCACATATGTACATTTTGTTTTATTAAAAACAATTATTCAAAACATTGTTGGTTTAATACTTAGTATGAGATGCTGCAAATGTACCATGCTCCAGCAGTTTAGCAGGTTAAGGCAGGGTGTTATAATATAGCTATGTGTTATGGTCAGAGGCTCTGCCAAGTAAAATATTATTTATTTTTACTTTAGTTAGCAGTTGTGGTTTATATGGTATATATAAAGATGAAAATTTATGTAACTTTTGTAAAATTAAAAACCAAAATTGATTTTTCAAAACTTAATTCACCTTCCTGTGTGCTTAAATGGACATTCCCACCTACATGCAGGTATTCAATTTGTGAAGTAGTGTTTCATTAATGGTGATAGGGTTTAACTGATGGCACATTCTTAAACTACATTTTAAACCTTATTTTAAGGCAGAAAAACAAATTTAAAAAAAAGTTATTTTTGTCATTTTTTGGCAACATTTCACGGATGTCTCTTAAAATGTACATTGGTGCACAGCATAACAAATAGACCACCTTTTCATTCTGTTGAATATAAAAACAATCCAAATCCATATCCTTATAAAAAGAATATAGTTTCTTATTTTGCGCCATATCCCTAGTTCTAATATAACACACATGTCCCTCCTTTTATGTAACAGAAAGTAAGCCAGGGTAATAGAAGGTAAATGCTTGCTTCATTCATTGAGCATTAGTTTCTGGCCCATGATAAAGGCAATCAAGATCCTCATGTGAGAAATTTTTGCTTTTTTCTTCCCCTTTGTATTTATGTTTTAATCAACTTCTTTGCAGAGCAAGTTAAACAATTGTATAAAGAGGAAAAACTGTTAAAATTAGAAACAGTGGCCTAATATTTTATATCTTTTCCAAAGGAGTGCATATCGTATTGTGACTTTGTGGGTTCGTGAAATAAAAAGTCCAATTACACCACTCAACAATGTTCTTTATTTCCACCGACTTACAGTTAAACTCTTGCCAATTACACAGAATTACTTGCTGCACACAATTACAATTCACCAGTTCGTCCGTTACAATTTCCTTGTACTCGCGGTTACGTAAGCTCCGGTACACCTTCACAGTTACGTACAGTCTTCCGTTGCACAATCCTTTCGTACATTAACACGTCACTGACTAACTCTTACACCAAGAACTGACTGTCTCCTCACTCACTAACTGACAAAACCAACTTAACTCTGTCCGTCTGTAACCCTCTTTATATAGGAATATCGCCGGTTTCTAGTGACCAGGGAAATGTTCCAGATTCCGTAATTTCGAGAAACAGGTGTAGAGAAACAGACGACACAGTCATGTTTTTCCCCTGACCACAGCCTGTCACCACTATAGGACAAACGAGGCGAGGGCGTGGCTAACCGAACCTTCCCTGTCTCCCGCTCTCAGCTGCTTCACAGGGTGTTCCAGCGCTCGCGTTACACTGCTCCCTCCTCAAAGCTGTTCGCCCCGAACAGCCCCATCGTAGCGTGCGAGGCGGTCCAGGTGTACCACCAGCATCTGCCCGGAGTCTGAGCCAGAAGTAGCGCTGCCGTAGTTTGTGAATCATTCGGTTCGCTCCCAGGTGTCCCCCTGAAGTACCGGCGTGCACTTCCTCCAAGACTTCCGGGACCTTGCTCCGGGGAAGTACCAACTGTTCTCTCTGCGCCTTCCCATCGGGTGACTCCCATACCCGGAACAGCACGCCCACTCTGGTCTTCAACGAGTCCCATTGGGCCCAGTACGACGTGTAGGTGGCGCTCCTCGGTGCGATGTCCTCCCAGGTTGGCCTCGTCCCTGCGTCCACTTCCCTCAAGAGTGGCCCCAAGTCTGCGTCCGCCAGCTGCTCCCTCCTCAGGCCTGCGCTATCCCAGCCTTCAGCAGGCACTGCCACAACTACTCGGACTGCTGCGGCACGCTCCTTCTCTTCCACTCTTGTGCGCTCATGGCCGTCCTGGATCTGCGATAGGACACCTCCAATGTAATGGTCGCTAGCGTCGGTGTCCACAATGAAGGCGCCACCCGGTTGTGGGAAACCCAAAATTGGAGCACTGCACAGGGTCCCCTTCGGGTGCTGGAAAGCGTCTTCGGCGTCCTCCGTCCACACATAAGGCCGGTTTTCCTCCGTCAGGCGGGTGAGGGGTTTTGCGATGTTGTCGGCCTTTTCCTCTAAATCATTAAGGCGGTCGTCTACTTGACCCTTCCGCTTGCCCAGGTTCGTGACGTCATCCCTCACGCCGGCCAACCGTTCCTCAAACTTTGCGGCGAGAGCCTCGTTCGCCGCCTTCATTTCCGTGGCCAGACTGCCGTTCGCTGCTCTCATCTCTGTGGTTAACTCGGCCTTCATTTCTTCCATCTCCGCGGTGATGTCGTTGGCCGCTTCTATTTTTGCAGCGAGGTTTTCAGTTGCCGTCTTCATTTCTTTCAGTTCCGCTAAAATCTTTTCTAATGCTGCCTCCATCGTTGTAATGTTCGGTGATGTTGTTATCCCACTCCCTGACACCAGTGTGACTTTGTGGGTTCGTGAAATAAAAAGTCCAATTACACCACTCAACAATGTTCTTTATTTCCACCGACTTACAGTTAAACGCTTGCCAATTACACAGAATTACTTGCTGCACACAATTACAATTCACCAGTTCGTCCGTTACAATTTCCTTGTACTCGCGGTTACGTAAGCTCCGGTACACCTTCACAGTTACGTACAGTCTTCCGTTGCACAATCCTTTCGTACATTAACACGTCACTGACTAACACTTACACCAAGAACTGACTGTCTCCTCACTCACTAACTGACAAAACCAACTCAACTCTGTCCGTCTGTAACCCTCTTTATATAGGAATATCGCCGGTTTCTAGTGACCAGGGGAATGTTCCAGATTCCGTAATTTCGAGAAACAGGTGTAGAGAAACAGACGACACAGTCATGTTTTTCCCCTGACCACAGCCTGTCACCACTATAGGACAAACGAGGCGAGGGCGTGGCTAACCGAACCTTCCCTGTCTCCCGCTCTCAGCTGCTTCACAGGGTGTTCCAGCGCTCGCGTTACAGTATTTAATTGTGCTGTTAAGGGTTTCTGCATTACGTGTTCTTTCCAACTCCCATCTGAACTCAACCTTGTCCCCAAATAATCAAATCTCCTTACTACCTCTATTTCTCTTGTATTAACCTCCCATTTTTCATCCTTATGCAACCTGTATCCTTTTTTGAAGACCATAATCTTGGTTTTGTTTGCATTCACTTTCAAACCCCTTTTATTGCAATAAGAATTGGCTGCCTCGATTGCTCTTTTCAGCCCTCCACTTGATATGGACCCAACTACTAGGTCGTCTGCAAACAGTAGCCCTGGAATTTCTTTTATTATTAATAACTGGTGAATGTACCCTACAACTTGATATCTCCTCTAAAATACCATCAATATAAAGGTTAAATAATCTGGACTAAGTTTACATCCCTGCCTTACTCCTGCCTTACTCAATATAGTTTGTTACTTTGTTACCTGTAGTTTTATATACAACTCATTCTCCTGATATATCTTCTTAATTTTATAAATGCATGACTTATTCCCTTACTGCTTAATTTTATCCACAGAGCTTCTCTGTTAATAGAATCAAATGCCTTCTCTAGAGCAAATAGCCTTCCATTTTTATTGCTCAGATATTTCTCTACAATTGTTTTAATAATAAAGATGTCCGATGTTCTCCTGCCCGGTCTAAAACCTGCTTGGAACTCCGATAGTTTATTCTCCTTCTCAACCCAATTTTGCAACCTATTTGCTAGAATTCCAGTAAAGATCTTACCTAGAATGGATAGTAAACTAATCCCTCTGAAGTTAACTGGGTTATTTTTATCTCCCTTTCCCTTGTAAATTGGCAATACCATACCTGTCCTCCATTTCCTAGGAATTTCCTTTTCATTTTATTGAATAATTTTATCACTATTTTCCTCCTAGTTTCATCGAGTTCCCAAGCCTTCCAAAATTCTCCTGGTATACCATCAATACCACTATCTTTGTTAGTTTTTAACCTCCTTATTTTCTATCTAGTATGACAGATACGAATGTCTGTTTTCCAGCTGATTCCATTGTTTTAATTCTATGATTCCAAAATTGTGGGATTTTGTTGAACCCATAGCATCATATATTGATTTTCCGTATGAAAACCTCCAATAGAACTACTTTTGAATTATTGCTTCAATGTGTTTCCAGCATGATGTTAGCATAATTTTGTTTTAATGATATGCACTTTTTAGAAAAGAAATAAAAATGGTATCAACTGTTTTCATATGAGAAATGAATTCGAGAACAAAAATGGCAACAATATCAAGTCTAACAAAGCAGTATTCTACACCTTATTGTGGGTATAGATAT
This sequence comes from Mantis religiosa, assembly GCA_030765055.1. Classification (NCBI taxonomy): domain Eukaryota; kingdom Metazoa; phylum Arthropoda; class Insecta; order Mantodea; family Mantidae; genus Mantis; species Mantis religiosa. The sequence continues at coordinate 129,627,565 of CM060953.1, read as the reverse complement.
GTGTAAAACCCTCAGAGTGAGTCAAATGTATCAATTAAATTTAAAGGGACACTAATCAACACTTTTAAATTTTTCCAAATTATTGAAATAGCACAAAAAATGACTTTCCCATATCATTAGTAGACAAAATAATGAACTTAGCAAAAAAGAAGAAGTTAATAAAGGAAACCACAACCCTCTCAGCTACAGAAACTAATGATTTTCAAAAAATTCACTTACCATCCATGGGCCTTTGATAAATTCAAAAAAAAAAAAGTCTTTGAAAAAACAAAACATTCAACTAGCAACAGTCAACCATTTCTCCTTAAAAAATCTAATTTGCTCAAACATCAAAGATACCATTCCAATTAACAAAAACTGGAATATATAAATTGAATGCAGTGACTGTAGTCAAATTTATATTGGAAAAACCAAAAGAAATTTAGAAACAAGAGCAAAGGAGCACTTAAGGAACATAAAATATAAACAATTAGAAAAATCAGCAGTTGCCACGCATTTTTGGGGAAAAAACCACAACATAAATCTAGAACCAAAAGTACTAAAACATACATCAGGAAAACAAGAACTATTCACATGGGAACAAATCTTCATTTCAAAAAATAGGAACAAAGTATTCAATTTCGACATCCCCCAGAAAGATTTGTTCAGCAAGTTCCTCGAACTGCCACCAGAGGAGACCTATGACAAAATATCGTCAACTACACCAATGAGAACCAGTGGATGGCCGGTTGAGGATGGAGACAAAGTCTCTGAAACATGTTCTGGAAAAATTTAAAAGTAAGTGTTGTTTAGTGTCATTAATCGACTCCCTTTTCAACACTTCCATGAAAGGAATTGTCAAATGTATCAGTTTCCTCCAGACTGCGAATGCAGTGAAATTTGCCAGGATACATATTTAAGTTTGTTTAGTTGCATACTTTTGCATATATTATCTAATATTTGAAATTTTAATATACTAAATTAATTTTAATATATAAAATGCATATCACTAAAATGCATTTTAAATGCAGAAGAAAGTACTTTGAGTCATGACTCTTAAATTAGTATAATGTGCATTCCATCATCACCAGCCCCATCCCCTGTAGTGTGTGTGACAAAACGTAGCTTTGAGGTCCTGGGGATATATGAGCATGTTTAAAATATAAATGTGTGCCATAGGAAGATGAGCTGCATATCCTCTGCTTCATTCACAAGAAAATGCCCCACTCATGTACACTGGTGAAACCCAGTCACCTCTTAACATGGCTTGGGAATGTTGTACTCCAACAGCAAGAAAATGTTAATCCTTCCACATGTAGACTTATGGAGGAACTAATACTAACATGGATTTATTAGATATTCAGTCCTAGACCACCCCCCCCACCCCCCAAAAAAGAAAGAGCAGCTGCCAAAAACAAAGTTTGATTCAGAAAACATTGAAGCATTCAAAGGATTCAGAAAACATTGAAGCATTCAAAGATGTTGCAGCCCGCCTCGGTAGCGTAGATGGTAGAATGTCTGCCTCACGTTCAAGAGGTCCCGAGTTCGAATCTCGGTCAGGGTGAGTTACATTGATAAGGTTTTTTCCAGGGTTTTCCCTTATCCTAAAAGACGAATGTCGTGTAACTCTAAGCTCTATGGACCCTGGGCTCATTTGAGCATCATTTCACCCATTCCATTCACCGTCCGATGTGACTTAACGTTGGAGGACGTAAATTACAAAAAAAAAAAAAAAAAAAAAAAAAATTGCTGCATTCACAATATACGCTTTGGAAAGGTACATAGTCCGACTGAAAACTTAGGGATTCAAATCCTGGCTATGACATTGAAGTTTTCATTCTTGACTCTATCTTTCCATATTTGGCCTACACAAGGCTAGTGTGATAAAACAATTAATTGCTCCAATATATGCTTTAATACCACTCTGGATTCATTTCAAAGTTATATGATAGGAAGATGCTTTGCGACTTGTCTGTATGCATGGTAGCTGAGCGGTAAAATACATGTTTCTTTATATTGGCCCAAATGACCTCGTCGATGGGCCCTTAAACCCACTAATCCAATCCAATCTTTATATTATTGTTACTTTAACAGCAGTGCCTTATGTTTTTCTTGCAGAAGATAAATAATATCTTAAACACATTCATTTAGAAAAACACAAATATAAGTGGAATGTTATTAGAAAATTGCCTTAATATTGGTTGTATAAACACTCAGGCATGCTATGAATGATGCTGGCTTATAATGCAAAGTATCCTCGTGAAAATTTCACGGCATTTGATCTCATCCATGCCTCACAGAATGAAGGCAGTAATAGAAACAGAGGGTTTACACACCCGATACTAAGTTAGTTTCTATTTTTATTTGGTTTTACATTTAGGAATGAAACATTTCAGTTAGTTTAAAAATAGAGTAATGTGCTTCAGTTTTTATGTGTGAGCATGTCATAGAATCAAGTAACTTAAGCAATTGGAAGTTATATTACAATGTGCATAATATGTATTTTGTATTTCTACAATTAAAAAGAAAATCAAGGATTGAAACCTTTGAAGATCTAGCTCCTACATACTTGTCTATAACCACTCGGCTATTAGTGGATGTTAGTAGCTCAGACTCAATTATGAGTCAGTTATGAGACTCATTTTTCATACATTGTAATGTTTGTGAATAAATTGAAGAATTCTCTATGTGAATATGCATTAAAGATATGAAACAACACACAATGTGTGAACATTCTCATTATTATAATTATTTATTAATTGAACGAAGCTAAAGAGATGGGTTCATGGCACCATTGTCAACCAGCCATGGAAAGTATGTGGACTTAAAATATACGCTTCCAGGATCTATTGTTGTTGTTGCATTTTTTGTCAAAGGGTGTATATATCTATAAATATACTTTTTCTAACTAATGGAGTAAATCTGTTTCAAATTGTGTAAATACTTAGACATTAAAATAAAGTTTGAGTGTGAATTTTTCTTCATATTTTGCCTGTATGGCAATGATAGTGACTACCACATCCTGGTGCTTCCTGAAAATGTTTATGCCAGGTAAGAATCTCTCCTACAGAAAATCATTGGTGAAACAATGTTTACTTTTAGAATAATTTGATTTTGTAATGCAGACAGCTAATAGTACAATCTAGTATAGAAATTGGTTGGGTGGTTTAATTGAACGCTTAAAAATATTTTTGCTAAAGATAGTAACCTCACTGTTCCTTACCCCATTGTTACATACAGTTATATCTAAATTATCTGCCAAAGATGTGCTTCATAGCAATATATGGTTCTTAAAATGCAATTTTAGTATTTCATTTTTTCAAGAGTATGAACAGGCAATGGAGGAGTACATATATGCAGTAGAGTTGTTCCTGTGGAAGTGAGGAAAAAGGAACTTGGTGACATGGTAACCGCAAAACAGATGGGAGAAGTTAACAAGAAATAATGGCTTGGCAATGAGATATCAATAAGAATGGAAACAATTTATTAGAAGACTGGAAAGTGTGGAGGACTTCCAGAGAAAATACAACTTAATTTCTGGGGTAGAAAAATGAAAAGGAATGGAGCACTTCAGGAGATACCTCCAATAACTGGTGTCATAGAGTTGTGTGCGGCTTGAATACAAACTGCATGGAGGGAAATCCCTCAGGAACGCATTCAGAACCTCCTATGTAGTGCCAATGCATATAGGAGCTCTAACTGCAGTGCATGGAGGCCACATACAATACTGAATATTAGGGCTCAAAGGTCATGTACAGATTTGAAAAGTTAATCATTTGCTACTTGTCATGTACCTAACCTGTGGTATTAAATTCATTGAATTCATGCATTTTCTACTTGGTGTTGCAATTTTCACAAACAGTAGTGTATTAATGAAGAGGTTAGGGATGAATATGAGAGGCTTTGAACTGCAAGGGACTTTCAGAATTGGGAGATTGGAAGGTAAAAGAAATATATTGGTGAAATTTAGCAATACGAAATTGGTAAGTGTGTAAGACAAGCAAAATAGTTAAGGGGAACATCTATTTATATCAATAAGAATTATCTTATGAACAAAGAGAACAAAGGAGGAGACTAATTGAAGAAAAAAGTAAGATGAGGAAACAAGGATTTAATGCATTTATACGAAATAGCAAACTGTGGATTGTTGAGCGAGTGACTGAGCAGAGAAGCAGTATAAGCAACATCCAAGATGCGGAACATACAACATGATTCAGCAGAACCAAACAAGCTGACTTCAGTATCCAATGTGAAGGTCCAGAAAACAAATGGAGTAGGTGCAGTGTACATTGACAAAGGAGAAGTGATGAACGGTGCAAATGGAAGAGAAGAGGGGGAAATCTCAGAAACAGCAATTGGCAGAGCAAAGACCAAAATAAGACAAATGAGATTGCATTTCGGCTAGTGCAGAGTGAAACAAGTATAGGGATATGGGAGTGGGGGGAAAGTAGAGTGAAACAGGTCTGGAGATACAAGGGATCAGGGAAAAGCCGTGTGAAACAGTGTGAGAATTCAAGAGATTAGAAAAGGGGCAAGAATTAGGCAGAATATATGGAGATGTAGGGGCATAACATCATGTCAAAAATATGGCTATTATGGGCGAATTGATTAGGTGACTCGGAATATTGGCTAACTTAAATTCACAAAATCAGCATCGCAAAAATGGATTTTATACTGGAATAGTGGTTTTTAATTTTGATGGGGCTTCCCTCTGTATACGAATTCAAATTTTCTTAAAATATCCTTTATTGAAGGAGTCCTTGCTTTCATTATGTCCACGAAATGTCATTTCTTGTCTACTTCCCTAATGGGATATTGCATGAAAAGCCTGTTAAGCTTAATGTTCTCATTGTATTTTACAATATATAAACATGAGCTTTCCTTAAGAGCATCTGCAATTTTGTTGGTGTTTTTTCTCAGCTCCTTCAATCCAACAATGTTCCTCGTACCAATGAGTCTTAAATTTCCTGGTGTATTTTGAATATGCTCCGCTGCAAACATAGCACCAACATTTACCACGGCGCATTTATCATTTTTCCGTAAAGAAAAGGGTGTTTGGAGACACACCAAGTCATGTGTTGGATTCATTGTAAATCCCTTAAATATGAAAAATTAAGCACTTCACATATCAGACAGTAATCACTGATCACATAAATTACATTTTTACACAGGATGCAAACTGATAATAAACATGTGGGGCTCGTTTCAAACTTCTACCAACAAATTTCTTTTCAAATAAACGAAAAAGTAGGAAGAAGGTCCTATATTGTTTTGGCAACATGAGTTGGAGCAGAATATATGGCTTCTATGAATCATATCGGTAGCCATGGTAACCAGCAATGAATTTTGCCCCTCCAACCTTTTCTCACCCACTGCAAGTGTTACGGTCACCTTGACCTTTTAATAATGAATCACAAGTCGGGAAGTAAGCTAGCTGCATTATTGACACGCGAGCGCCAAGAGAGCGGTTTCGTTACAAAATATAACTTGGAGAACTTTTATAAGGAAAATTAAATGCTAGAAGATAAAACATAACTATGAAGTTATTCAAAAACAAGTAGATGACTCTGCGATTCAAACGCATTAAGGAAGCACCATCCCTGATTATGAGTAAATGGCAGAAAGCAAGAATTAGAATGGATTCATGAGAGGTAAAGGAAAAGATGTAGGCAAATGTGATATGGCTGTACAAATTGCAGAAAGGGAAGAGAGATTAGAATGGAGTTGTGAGAAGCTGAGGAGAGGATTTGAGAAAGTGTGATGAAGTGATAGGTTAACTGGAAGAACAATTGAAAAAAAGTTGATAATGAAGTTAAATAATTTTAATAGGGAAAGAAAATGCAAGAAATAGGATGATGTGCAAGTGAGAAATATTGAAGAGTGAGATTAAGTGAGTACAGACACAGTTAAACCACAGTAATACGAAGTTGAAACAAGTGTTAATAATTTACAGGGATAGACAAAAATTTGGAAAACAGGAATACCTAGCGCAGGATAGAAAAATAAATGGAATACAATGACTATTAAAAGGGCAAACATGTATAAAGTGTGTAATTGTATTGAAGGGCTGCCATGTTAGCAAAGGGGCCAGGGCCCAGCTCGGGTAGCCCAAGATATAGTTATTTTACTACTTAAGTCATATCATGTATCATTTTCTCAAATAAGCATTGATGTTAATAGGATACATGAGAAATCAGTGTAATCATTTAAGATAACTTGAGTCCATATTTCAAGAGCAAAATGATCGAGACTTTGGGTGATATAAATAACAGCAAACATGAGCTTGTTGCTCACTAATTTCTCGCAGTTGTTTAGCTTTGTTTAAAGAAAAGTTTTCTCCTCAACCTTCTCATGAGTAAACTGATGTCCTTGATCACTGAGCTATTGCTCAAGATGTGCTAGAAATATAAACAAATCCTGTTTGCTTTAGTAAGGTTTTGCTTGTAGTAACCAGCTTCCTCAAATGCAGTTTAGTACCTAAGAGTAAAATAAAAAAAGCTCTTGGTTACGTTCACCTGCCGTCCTTACCCTTCAAACAGTTCTTGCAAAATGTTATCCTTTTATCTAATTTTGCTTATTTGAGATAAACTTTCATTGCACATTTCATGGAGCAATAAGAGGAATGCAGTACACTAAAGTGATAACCAAATGTTTTAAAGTGGATCGCTATTTGATGGCTTTGAAATTCTGCTCCTTTTGCATGATTATGAAAGAGAGAACAAAAATCTTGTGTATTACATTCACATGATCTTCTCAACTTGCTCTAATCCTACAAAAGCTTATTTAGGTACTTTGTATTAATCCAGATAAATGTTCACCCTGCATTTACACATTTTGTGGTACAATACAGAACATAGGCAACCATCATATTTTCGAACAGTGTATATGTATGTAATGGCTTTGAAATTCCATGCTCTCTGTATGACTCTCCAGGGCAAAAATTCCATTTGCTAAAGTTGTAAGTATTTGTTAGTTCAAATATATCGGATATGTTTAGGTCCACAAAATATTTTTTTGTTGTTGAAAATTTGTTTACCTTATATGACTTATCTGTTACAAAAGTAATTTAAAATGAGGACAAGAAAGTCTATTCCCAGAAAAGTAATTTAGGGTGGAAACATTTATTATGTTATAAAAATATCTTAAAATGTAGCCATGAAACAAGTAGCTCTGACTAGAGACTTTCTTGAAAGTTTTTGTTGCATCCTTAGAAGGTGTAGAATTTCAATGCTGTCACAATTCACGTTTCAGTGTATGAAACCTTTTGGTTCTATGGACCCTAGAAGGGAGGGGTAAATTGAGAGGATACTGAAGGTAGTCAGGCGTGAGGGAGACAACAGCAGAGGACACGTACCTAATCATTGCAAATTTAAACTCCCAGTGGCAGCTCATAGAGGCCTCCTCTCCCGGGTACTTGGATATCCTCTGATCCATATGTTGCAGATTTCAGAGAGAAAATTCCATGCATGCTGAACTTAGAAACAAGATAAAAGATGTGAGGTGACATAAAGAGTCGGGAAATTCATGGGATGTATGTAGCCTTTCCAATATGCACACAGCACTGGGGAAGCACCTCAAAAAAAAATCTATGGGTCAAGTACATCAGCCACAGAAATCAAACCCACAACCTCACATATGCAAGCCATAAGACTCCATATCTGAGCCAGCATGCTCAGTAACTTAAATAATAAGTTTGGTATTTAACAGACTTCATTTTGAGTTACATTGTTAACACAGATAGAGAATCTTCTAAAATGGATTTCTTCATTGTGTTTTAAGTTTTAAAAGGAATTTCTGAAGAAATCGCTCTTGCGTTTTTGGGTGGAATTCACACTTTCTCTCTTACTGAATGTTAGTAGTAGAAACTCAAAATTAATATAGGATCCAGGGGCTCAGATTTGAAAACGAGTATATGGCTTTAAGAGAATGTGTTGACTAGCTTGCACATTTTATGGCTTTAAGAGAATGTGTTGACTAGCTTGCACATTTTCTTCCAGGGGCCAGTGAAACATGAAGTGAACATTTTAGCAATGTTGAAATCCTGAGGCATTTTCATCTTGCCTGGGTATATTGACACTAAACAGAACGTGAGTGAAGTTACGATGAACTGCTCTACTTATGAGAATACTGATAATGTAAACAAAACTATGTACAAATATTCACATATGTAAAGCAGAATGCTCAAACATCAAAACTAGATTGTCATTAAAGGATTCCTATAAAAGCAAGCCTAAATTTAACTCTGAAATGCAACTCATTCATCCAGCTTTAGTTCATGACAGCACTTTATAAAATCTTGTAATTACTCTTTGTGGTATTTTAAATAGATGCAGAAAGTATCAATTTAATGATGCAAAAGCTTAAATACAAATAATATTTTCAATATATCAGTTGGTAAATGTAGTTTTTAATGCTATAAAATGAATTAAATCAGGGATTTAATTTAAAAAGAGGATGAAAGTCATCCGTTTTAAGTTGGCTGAAACTTGATTTTTAATTCATTGGTCAAATCTTTAATTATTTTTCTGTTATTTAAAATCTGTATCTCCATTAGGTTTATTAATTAAGAGTGCACTTAATGTGAATAAGTATATGAATATTTAAATGCAGCAAATACTTAAATTGTCTTACAGAAAAAATAAGATGTTTACTCAGCTGATGTGACATGGTGACAAGTCACAGCTAAGTTTTTATTTGGATACCTTTGCTGACCCAGTCAATAGCCTAATGGCCAACTGTTCCAATATCGTTGTCCTCTCTCTTCCCTTCCAAACATTTACATCAAGATTGGAGTAGTGTGACATAAGGTATAGTTTGTGAGATTATCTTGTTCTGGCTGCACAGCCCTATGTGATTGTTTTTGTAAAGTAAAAAGAGATGCTATATAATTTGGGCATCATTTCTGCCACTTCTGCAACTTTTTGTGGTTGTAAATTTACTAAATACTTGCAGAAATAATTTTGACTAGCTAATCAATCAGTTTTTGAATCTGCAGAAACTAAGATTTTTTGTAGAATATTCTCGTTAAATTAAATGTAGGTATGAGGAGAGTAAGTAACTTTTGAAGAATTATATTTATGATAAATTTTGTTTCTCTTTTAGCCATCCTTAAGGATGCAGATCTTACAACAATGTCTGCAAAGAAAGTTCGGCAGCAGGTTGAGGAGAAGCTGAATGTAGATCTTACTGAAAGGTAAGTACATTTTCAGAGGTGGTTTTAATTAATCTTCTTATCTACTTAAGCTTTCTGCCATCACAAAAATTGCATATAGGATATGAATGTCGGTAGCTCCAGAAGTGCATTGCTCTGTCTAACGAACAAGCTATGATGCTTAAGTTCATATATTTAGCTAGTTTTCCTGTCAGCAAGCTGATGTCAAGGGAATAACAAATGGTAATTGCTCAAGTAATCTTGTGCCACAGTTAACTAATAAGCATCATTTAAAGTAACACATTGGAGGGGATAAAAAGGAGAATGACAGGTTTGTAAGTTTAAGAGAAGTAAGAAAACCTTCCATGAGACATAAATAAGAGTTTAAAATTACATTTTTTATCAACATATGCTTCCCTTTCTGTAAGTTCATTTCTTCTGATTTTACATAAGTACATCTTAAATCTACTAGCATGTAATTTAATATTTATGAAGATTTTAGGTAATAGTGTTCAACTAAAACATGAACTGAAACGGTAAAGTTGAACCCTCATTGTTTGAAACTTAGTAATTTTCAAAACTCTCTGCCAAGCTTAGAACTTACATAGGAACTTGGTTTTATACATGCAAGCATAATGAAACAGAGAATGTCTTGTGGTTGAATGACTTGGGTAAGTTTTGGAGATAAAAATACTTAAGATTATAAAACGTAAGGTGCAAATAAAATGATTACTCTTGAGCATTTCAGTGAAAGAGTAATGAAATTGCTGTAAAATATGGTTAAAGAGGTGTAGAATATTTTGTTATACACCAAGAGCTACTAAATTGGCAAGAGGAAAACAGGCTTGCGCCAGAGCTGCTCCTGCAGAAACTAGAAGAAAGGAACTAAATGACATGCAAAGCAGAAAGGAGAAGTTACCAGAAATAATTGCTTGGTAATGAGATTTAAACAAGGATGGAGGAAGTTGGGTAATGTACAGCTCGAGATTAACATTAAAGAGGCTGGAGGATATAAAAACAAAGATAAGAATGGAAAGTATGGAGGACTTTGTGTTAAGATAAAACCTAATATTTTTTGTGAGTAGAAGAGTGAAAAAGAATAGAGCATTTCAAGAAATATGGGAATTATTAATGAAGATATTTGGGATTAATATGAGAGGCAGATTGGGAAACTGGAAGGCAAAAGAAATGTTGATGAAATTTAGCAATATGGAATTGGCAACAGAGGTATTAAAACTGGCAAAAAAGTTAAGAGGAACATCTATTTATGTTAAGGATCTATCATAGGAGTAAAGAGAACAAAGGAGGAGGCTTATTGAAGAGAGAAGTAAGGCAAGGAAACAGGATTTAATGCATTTATATGAAACGGCAAGTGACTCAGCAGAAAAATGGCATGAGCAACATCAAAGTAGCATGTTGACACAGCAGAGTAAAACAAGCAGACTTTGATATCTAGTGTGGATATCCAGTAATCATGTGTAGTAAATGCAGTGTGCATTGATAGAAGGGAAGCGATAAGAGTACAAATGGGAGAGAGGATGAGAAAGCTCAGAAACGGTAGTTGGTGGGATAAAAAAGAAAATCAGTAAAAATGAAATTGCATTATTGCGAGCACAAGTGAAACACGTGTGAAGATATAAGGGATCAGGTAAAGGCAGAATGAAACAAGTGAGAATACAAGGGATTAGAAAAGGGATGAGAATTAGGCAGGAGATAATGAGTTGTAGCAAGGCAAACCTCTGGTTTCTTATGGGTAAAATGCATAAGGAAAGAATGGAATGGAGTCATGAAAATTTGAAGAAAGGATATGAGCAAATGTGCTGAAACAATAGATAATTGGGGAAGGAGAAAAAAAGGCTTATTAATTGTAATAGGAAAAGAGGAGTAAGAACAAGAGGAGAAGTGTGAGTGAGAGCTTTAAAATACAAGTGAATCCAGGCTGAGTGAAGTAATAGTAACTTATTACTTATAAGATGAAACAAAGGATGGAAAATGTTGCAAATAGTGAACAATTAATACGGCTGCACAAATTGCAGAAAGAGATGAGAGTTGGGTTGTCAGAAGCAGAGAAGAAAATTTGAGAAAGTGTGACAAAGTAATAGGTAACTAGAAGAAGGGTTGGGAAAAGTGGCTAGTAAAGTTACCAAACTCGGTGAAGCAACAGTAATAAGTTGAAACGAGTGGTAATAATTAAGAGAGGTAGACAAAAATTTGGCAAATAGCAAAAGCTAGTGCATGAAAGAATATAAAATCTAAGCAATTATGTTATAAGGGGGCAAACACTTACCAAGTATGTTATTGTATTGAAGGGCTGCCTTATTAACAGGGGTCAGGCCCAGCTCAGGAGTAGCCCAAGATGTATTTATCATATATACAAAAATGAAAAATCCTAACCTGATATTTCAGGTTATCCAAAACTGCCATTTTAATGGCAGTGGTTAGCTCCTATACAAAACAGGCAACTCTTAAGTTTCATTCTCTGGATAGTTTATACTAAACTCATTTATTTTTGTCATGTAAGTATTAAGAGTAGCAATAATAAAACGGGAGCTAATTTTCCATTCATTTTCTGCCACTTTAAAGTGCAAATGGGGAAAGTTCTTACATTGACCTGTGTACTCTTCTATCATTCATGTATTATTATTATTGTGACCAGTGTTAAAAGCAGATAGTGTGCCTGAGCTCCCTCAGAATAATCTACCAAGGGAACTACTACTGTATTCATACCACTACACACCTGAAAATTTGATGGTATGCCTGCTATATATAAATATGTGCTCCAAAAATCTGCTGCAAAGTATAACTGCAACACCCAAAACTGAAGCCTGGAAAGTGCCACATGCAACCACTTGCAAGTAATGGCAGGACATCCCTAGTCAGCTCTACACTGTGTGTGGAGGCAGCACTTCTTACATATGCCCTGTGTAGACCGCTGCCTGCCAGGGATAAACAATACCTTCCGTACAAGCCTGCCAGGGATAAACAATACCTCCCGTACAATGCTATGTTATTATACCTGTAAGTTCCTACATATTCTGGACTTATTTTCAGATACTTCCAGCTATACTCTGCACCCAAGTTTTGTCACATAGGCCCCACATAGAGCAGAGATGATGCCATTAATCTCTCAAGTATGTACAGTTGTGAGCATAGTGATAGTTCCTTATAAATGCTAAAGTAAAGCATATAACATCAAGTTTGTTATAAAAATCTCAAAAAATACCACAGAAACTTCAAAATTCTTGATAAAAGTTTATTGTGATTAGTATCTATTTCGTGCACAAGCTTTTTATTATTTAAGAAGAATAGGGAAGATGTAAGGGATAATCCAAAATTGATGCTTACAGCTTTCAGAATGTGGTACATAATTAATCCAGAGATAATTTTTATCTAATGTCCTTATTTTTTTCTTTCTAAATGAACTTCTCAGCATATTATGCAGAAAGCAAGTGTTAGAGAAAAAAAAAGGTTAAGATTTTGTCCCCCTTTTTTTTATAAAATGTATGCAGATTGTTCTTTTGATTTATGGATGTATCAACTGCTCTTTAGAAAATAAAAACATTTCATGTAATTGCAAAAGTTTTCTTCCTGAAAATTTACAATTTTGTGAAAAGTAAGTTTTGAAATTGTGGTCCTCAGTTGTATCCCTTTTGTTAATGATTTTTCTGTGACTGTAGAGTTTGATATAGAAGGCAGTAAATAGTATTTACTGTGTATGCAGTTGCAAAGAGGGAGTAAAGGGTTACAAGCAGCATTCCCATAATATTAAGAAACCTATAGTTTGAAAGTCTTTTCTCTCTTGTAGGAAGAAGGAGGTGGATGACCTAGTAATGGAATGTCTTCAGGAAAAACAAGACGGCAAAGGTAAAGAGGGAGGCAAAAAGAAAAATAAAGAAAAAGATGAGGATGAAGAAGAGGAGGAGGAGGAGGAAGAAGAGGAAGAAGAAGAAGAGGAGGAGGAAGAAGAAGAGGAGGAGGAGGAGAAGCCCAAACCAAAGCGAGGTGGAGGTTCCACAAAGAAGACTCCAGCAAAAAAGGCAAAGAAAGCTAGTAGTGAGGAAAGTGAGGAAGCATCTGATGAGGTAAACATGTGTATTAAGTAACATCAAATTAAATTAAACATGTATCACTTAGTAGTAAATGCTTAAAACTTTGATACAAGGCTTCTCGACTTTCTGTTGTTTGGACAATATAAGTGCATTAGAGGTGCTAAAAAATTGGGAACTTTCCAAGCCCATTTTAGTCATTATATCTGTGCATTGCACAGGACAGATAGCATTGCATTTAATAATTAAAATTATACGATGAGTCAACTGAGACACTGTACTTCCATACCACAAATTTTCTTTCAACGCTTTTCGCCTCCATAAAGGTGAAACGTGTTGAAAGAAAATTTGCAGTATCTGAAGTACAGTGTTTCTCAGTTGACTCATTATTTTAATTACTGCATTACTTTACAGTATTAATTCCAATTTAGCTTTTCAAACTAGCACTGCATTTGATGAAAATAATAATTTCTTCCACACTTAATGTCATTTCAGCAGGTTGGCCATAGTAGCTCAGTTGGTTAGAGCAACTGCACAGAGAGCAGGAGATCCGTGGTTCAAATCCTGGCTATGGCATTGAATTTTTCAGTCTGGCTCTACTCATTCAAACCTTAGCCTACACATGGCTAGTGTGGAAGAAATTATTATTTCCATCAATTTATCTAAAGTAAAAGCATAGTGGTTTAACTATGAAGCCTGGGACGTAAGTACTTACAGCATAGTAAGTTGCCACAAAAAGGTGCGTGTCTCATAGCATATGAGAACCTCTAGTGGTCTACTGGGAAACATACGAGTCTGTTGGAGAATTAAATGTCATATTGGCAGGTTGGTCGTAGTAGCACAGTTGGTTAGAGCAACCGCACGGAGAGCAGAGATCCGAGGTTCAAATCCTGACTATGGCATTGAATTTTTCAGTCTGGCTCTACTCATTCAAATTCTAGCACTGCATTTGTTTATTTTCTATCAATAAAACAACTATGTAAGCTCTGCCAATCAGGTGTATAGTCCCGCTGCTGGAACGGTTACCATGGATTTATCTTTGGTAATACATACCTCTTAGATAACACACTGATTATTCCACGTGGAGTGAACATATATCTGTCTTTTGTGATTCCTGTGAACTCCATTGGCTGAAGTGATGCGTTTGGTGCTTAGCACACGTCAGTACCCCTTTCACTCTTACAAGAATAATCAGTGCATTATCTGAGAGGTTTCTGTTAAAGATAAATCCATGGTAACCATTCCAGCAACAGGACTATACAGAGTACATATAAGTACAGTAACAGTGCCACCTATCTGTGCATTGTTAAATGTCCCAAGTAATAACTACAGAGAACCTCATTTATCCGGATCATGACCAAATCTGAATGGGACCAGAGAAAATCCAAGTTGATGGAAAATCTGGGTTGTCCAGAGAATGATGGGAAAAAACTTTTTTTAAAGTTCAACATCAAAATATTTTTAATGGAGTTTAGAGATTACTATCAGCACACTTTCACCTAAAAACACACTGTAGTTGTTGACTGGGCATTAGTTGATTTGCATAATTTTCCCTGTAGCTTCCCAATATAAAGCCTGTAGGTTCCCACTTTTGAGACCATTATATTTGTCCAAATGGTGTTTGTTCATGAGGACATCCTCTTTACAGATAGTACATTTGGGTGTAGGTATGCAGTGTATTTTACAGAGGTGTTCTGCAAGACAATCATGGCCAGTTTCCATTCTAAATAGGTCCACTGCAGTTTTTCTTGGTAGTTTTTGTATGTCAGTTTTGACTCCAATGTCCGTGTAATCCTTGTCTTTTAGTTTATCTTCTTCATCAAGTCTCTGCTGTCTCTTAAAATGTAGCTTAATGTTGTTTAATTGTTTATTAATTTCAGTTTGTCTTACGGGTTTTATATTTTGAATTGCACCTTTTTTTGCTAGTTTGTCAGCATGTTCATTACCTAAAAGTCCAACGTGGGCTGGAATCCATTGCAGGGTGACAAGGTTTCTGGATTCGACAGCTTTAATTAAACTTATTTCTTTGATGTTTCTTGTTTTGTTTTTATAATTTACAATCCCATCTATGGCTGATTTTGAATTTGTTAAAATAACTATGTTTTGCTTTATGTGTGATCTGTACAGGACATTCTGCAGTGCTGCTTTTATGGCTGTTAGTTCTTCATCATAATGGTTTGAAGTTTCGTCTAGTGTTAAATACTGTGCAAAATGTTTGCAGTATACTCCTGCACCAGCATCTTGTTTGTTTATAAAGGATCCATCTGTATATACTCGGAGCCATTCTTTTTCTGGATATCTTTCATTTTCTGTGGCTATTGCTATTGCTCTCATTTCATCTGGTAAATTGTTTTGCTTATGTATTGAACATAACAGGTCATTCTTATAATGTATGTCAATATATTCTGTTGGGCTTGTTTCCTCTATTGTTATATTTGTTGTTATTATGTTCTTGTGTTTTGAGTTATTGATGTGTGTTCTGAAGCTTGTTTGGGTTTTTAGATAGCTTATATTATCTGCTGTGTGATACCACTTGTGTCTATTTTTGTTAACTAGCAGTTTTTGTGCTAGGGTGCCTTTAGTTCATGTATGTACTGTAATAGCCTGTGTATTTGCAGTACACATTATAGCTACAAACTAATCAGTAAAATAGGCAGTGAGCTTCTGTTGTCTCAATTTTGTGTGAGCAGTGTGAACTAGCATCCGCTTTAACATTAGAAGTTTATTTGGCAATGTTTAGGCTTGATTCTAGAAACAGTGTCATTTTCTCTATGTTTGCTACTGATTATACATGGGTAATAACCACGCTGCTTTATCAACATTTTCTAAATCTGAATACTCATTTTCAGTAATACTGCTTGATGCAATATTGCCTTCCTCTGTAATCAGTTTATAACCTCCCTCATTGTTGATTTGCAACCAATTGTCAAATCTCATCAACATTGGAACAGCCATCAATGTTTTTAAAAATGTCTATAAAATCTTCTTCTTTAATCTTGTTTTCTGACAAATCACACACACACACACACACTTCATCAAAGTTTCTCTTCCAATTAATATAATTTTGAGTCGAACTAATACTCAATGCTCCACTTATTGCTAGTATTTACCTAGAATGTGTTTCGTTAGGATCTTTCTAACATCATTAGCTGTTGTCGACTAATATATGTTGGTTTGGTGAACTCCTTGGAGGCAAGAAGTGCATCTGCCGGTATCTTGATTAACTTGAAGTTTGGGTTTTCTTAAAAGAAAGTGTCGAAATTAAACAATTTTCTTTCATATTTCTTTGTGAAGATTTTTTCCCGCGTGTTTAATGCAGCTGGACCTTGGATACTTTTTAATAAGAGGATTTCTCGTTCTATATCATGATTCTCCTTTCAACAATGGTACTCTACCACCGATTTATCTAGTTCCTTGTTTCCATCTTTGTTGTATTTTGAATTTATCAATTTTCTTTTTGACCAATTCAGCACTGAATCCATTGTATTCTGCAATGTGAAATATATTACTGTACTCTTTTATATATTCCATCTTGTTTTAAAGGTACATTAACCAGCCTGTAAGTTAAACTGTTGATAACAGCATGCTTGTGTTGTCTTGGCTTATATCTGTATGCTTTTATGAAATTTTCTGTGTGTGTTTCCTTCCTATGTATGCCACATTCAAGTTTTGTATATTTTCTGGTAAGTTTCAAATCTAAGAAAGAAATTTCATTGTTTGTCTCCTTTTCTATGGAAAATTTTATTGCAGGATTTTGTAAATTAAGTAGTTTTAATGCATCAATCACTTGTTTCTCATTTACTATCCAAATGTCATCCACATAACTATACCAATGTTTGAAAATTAGTGGGAATGCCTTTGTGATATGAGTTTCCAAAAAGCTCATAAAGAGATCTGCCAAAAATGGGGACAATGGGTTGCCCATAGATAGTGCTGATTTTTGTTTGAAATTTTTTTTAATGAATGTAAAAAAGCATTGTTCAATGCAAATATTTGTTAAGTGAAGGTATTCCTTTATGAAGTTTTGGTCTAATTGGAGGGACTGAAGCCATATTTGCATGTACTCCATGAGTTTGTCTCTTAGCACACTTGGGAACAAAGAGATTACATCAAAAGATGCCATTCGGTCGGTGAGAGAAAATTGTAGATTTTTAGTTTTTTTGATGAATTCCAACAAATTTTTAATACTGTGTCTTTCAAATTTTGGTAACTCCTTAAATTTGTTTAGCCATTTGGATAGTTTGTAGCAGGGTGTGTTTATGTTAATGATTGGGTGCATCTTATTTCTTGTTTTATGAATTTTGGGTAATCCATATACGTTTGCTACTGTAGGGTTGTCTGGTTATAAACTTTGTTTAACTTTTATTAAGTTATAGATGAATCGTATTTATTACACCTCAGCTTCACTTTACGTACCGATATTGAGGACATGTTTCGTGAACCATCGTTTGCATCTGAGAACATGTTTGTTTAATTTCTTTTGGTGTGATCATTTTATCCTTGATTGTTTCATTTAACTGTTTTACACACATATTTAAAGGGTCAGACTTTAATTCCTGGAATTCATCACTTGCCAATAAATCTGTCATTCTAGAAATGTCTTGTTTGCCCATGATGACCGTCTTATTTCCTTTGTCTGCTTTCATATAAACATCTTTTTTATTCAGAGATTTAAGTATTTTCAAGTATGGCTTGTGTTTACCGCTTTCCCTTTCAATTTTTTCTAAGATCTTCCCACATTTGCTTATAATTGCTGATTTCTGCCCAGTATTTAGACCCTCAGTAGCTACTTCAATGTCAACTATATAATCTTCTGTGTTATCGGAGAAATCTACACAAGTTCTCTTCCAACTTTGTCCCAAGCAGATGGGGTGAATGCAGTGAATTTGCCCACTGGCAAGAGAATTCAAGTGATGTAGCTATTGAGAATAGCAGTTTATTGTCTGTAAAACAAGTTTTAGTTTACTATGCTTAAGATATTGTGACTTTGTAGAATTAAAAGTCCAATTTGCCGAAATTCTAAACGTTCTTTATTTGTGTAGAAATACATTCCGTAGCAATAAAATTACATCACATCACAACACAATCTTCCAAGGTCGATGACAATAACAAACAGCGTTCAGTTTACAACAACACTTTCAGCTGTTCTCTGCTTACCTCTCGCAACTCACTCACTGTTGGCGAGTCAGCACTTCCTTAAATAACTCATTCCTAAATTTGAGATCTTTCCAGAACAATAAAGAAACCGAATAATCAAGATATTACCAGAAATTTCCATTTATCTCAGTTTGTTTGTTTCGGTATTTTATCTCAAGCGCTATGTTTATCTGCTTATGCATCCTCATTATCTACGTGAAATCTATCTGTCTGTTGTTTTTATCTGCAGTCTCTTTTGTGTACACAAACCGCGCTTCTCTCTCGGCACCGAAACTTGCGTGCCTTTTTGCCGCGACAATATATATATTAACTGGTCTGAATTAATGACATTTTACAATAATTTTGAGTACTATACACATAACAAACTCATATTCAATGTGTTTACTAACATGCGTATCAGTTTTTTGTGATCAGTAATACATGTTCCTAAGAAGCACCTAAGGTAATTCGCCTTTCACATGTGTATAGCAATGTCTTATAGATACTTAAGTCTTGCTCATAAGATTTCTAGTGAAACTTAAACAGCAGCTCCAAATTTCGTCCATTGTGTATGTCCTTATAGCTTAAATTCTAACAATACACACTATGATTAGAACCTTTTTTAGAACAGTTAACAATATGTGTACATTGGAGGTAAAGGATGCTATGTTGCAAATATACTGTATCAAAGGAAAACTGAGAGAAAAATTGTTTTGTTTTGTGTTAATTTTAAGTGCTTTTCAAATGAAGGTGCAGTCATATGAACACTTACGTTGATAAGTTGATAGATCTGACTGTCAATTTTTGAGGAGGGATGGGCAAAAGCTTAATATGGAAGACAACTTAGAGTTTATATCCATTGCTGCAGAATAGCCATTCTTCGGCATGAGCTATAGAGAGTTCATAAAAGAATAACTGACGAACTGCAGCTTATGCTGTTAGTTGGACATAGCTGTAAAAAAAAAAAAGTTGACAAATTGGTGATTGCTCTTTTATGTTTTAGGACATCAGTGATGAAGAGTACAGTCCTTCAAAGAAAGGAAAAGGTACAGCAGCCAAGAAGGGTAAAGGAGGAGGAAAGAAAAAGAAGGGCAGTGACAGTGATAGTGATGAAGACTGGGCCAAGTCAAGAAAATCAAATTCAGGAGGTGGAGGCAAAAGGGCAAGTGGTGGCGGTGGTGGCGGCGGTGGGGTAAGCAAGAAAATTCAATTATTAAATTATAGATGAGTCGTATTTATTACACATCGGCTTCACTTCACTTTCTTGATCACATGAGAAAAAGCTATTAATTATTAATCAGTAATGTAGTGGCAATAACATGCAATCAGCTGCAGTTTTTTCACTGTACCATTATATTTGTTCTGTTGGGGCTATGTCCATGCAAGCATTACATACTATATGCATATGTTGACAAATCCTATAGGTGCTTTAAATAGTAGCTAACAGATATAGGTCCAATCTCCATGGCCTTCATCTGTCAGATATCTCATAATCAATAGGCAGTTGCAAATGAGACAATGAGTTCTCATTGGTAAACAACACAACTTAGATCTTCAAGCTTTTCCAGATTTGGAAAATCTTTCTTTTGTGCAACACAAGAATATTACACAAATATAAATATTTGCTACTAAATCTCCACTTATATTGATGTTAATATTTGTTTCTTTCTAATGAAGATTGATTTGCCTTCGGAATCGATCTTCATTAGAAAGAAGAAAGAAATATTATCATCAATTTCTTAAGTTAAGTGGAGATTTAGTAACAAATATTTATATTTGTGTAATATTTATTACTTCACTGAAACTAGCTTAATTTATACGTAATAAGCTAGAATATTTTCTAAGTCCAAAGGTGCATGTATGCGCATGCACTAGCGGACGACGAGCCGGTTCATGCTTTGCAGCCAACATGAGAAAGATATGTAAAACTTGTAGTCAACCTCTGCAAAAGTGCCCCAAACATAGGTGACGGTCATTGTGCAAAGAAACATGGTTTGAGCATGCTGAGTTATCGCCCGGTCAAATTTTGTTACTCATGCAATGCTTTGCACATAAACAATCCTACGACACGACAATAATGGAGTACTCCATAGGAAATACATGCATGAGCTCACAGACTGTATCGGACTGGTTTGGCTACTATTGCGAAGTGTTTATGATGTCAAATGACACCAAGTATACTGCAAGGAGGGAGATTGGCCGTCCTGGTCACGTCGTTCAAATAGACGAATGCAAAATAGGATGATGCAGGTTTCATCATGGGCACATCATATATGGCAACTGGATCTTGGGAATGATCGATGTGGAAACGAATGGGGTGCGGATGGCGATATGCCCCAACAACAGGAGGGATGCAGATACACTCTACAGTCTAATTGCGATGCCCACTCGTCCAACTTGCAATTTCATTATAATGCAAGATCCCTTTCTTGGAAGTGTTGAAAACAGTGTTGTTATAATAAATTAAATTTAAAGGGAGTCGATTAATGACACTAAACAACACTAAATTTAAATCATGCAAGGTATTTATTACAACACCACTCTATTCGAATATTCCATTCACACCTTTCACACACAATAACTGCATCTGTTGGTAGTACTGGGAGTCTCTACATCC
Source organism: Mantis religiosa (assembly GCA_030765055.1). Classification (NCBI taxonomy): domain Eukaryota; kingdom Metazoa; phylum Arthropoda; class Insecta; order Mantodea; family Mantidae; genus Mantis; species Mantis religiosa. The sequence continues at coordinate 129,606,636 of CM060953.1, read as the reverse complement.
GGTGTTGTGGTCAGGAAGTTAAAACTGTCTGCTAGCGCGAATCAGCATTGTCACTGCTAGGCGTGGCTTCTGAACCCAACACCGTGTTGCCAGCTTAAATTTGTTTGAGCCACGTGGCTTTAGCTGCTTGCACTGGTGAACTTTCTTTGCTGTATTTTGTGTGCATGAATTCCGACTTTTAGTGTTCGTAAGTCCTATTATTATCGCTATTGTAATAATATGGCTGCTGGTTCGTGAAATATGCAAATACGTGAAATATTTAAATATGCATTGTTCCTCTGCTTGAAATTCCCGCTAAAGAACTGGCAACAGCCTACTTCCCCCTCTCGAGAAATGTCAGAGCAGAGAAAGAGCAGCCGAACTGTAGTGCTTTGAGTGATTTTTGTAGGCCATATTTATGCTGTCCTAAGTAACTGCATCATATTTAGCAAATAGTATGTTATTTGGCATATTTTAGCACTTAAATGGGAAATATTTTTAAAATGAGTTATTTTGGTTACATGGTAAACTTGTTTTTCTGTGAACTGATGCTAATGAAAGGATCCCGTTTCACCTTAGGCAAGTGAATCCTGATCACGTGAATAGTGAGTGAAGCAATGCTGGTAAGATTTGTTTGTTATTGGCTTGCCTTTTGGATAGGGAAATCCCTGCTGTACTGGCGAATAGATTAAGCAATAAGGCAGTGTCTTGATCAAGCAGCCACTGCAGCCAGTTTGTTTATGGTAATTGATGAGGGGGTATGAATATAGACAGCATTAAAAATGCCAAAGCTGAAACCAAGTAAACGAGTAGCTGGTTAATTGATGGAAATTAATCATTTCTCCACACTAGCCGTACATAGGCTAAGGTTTTTGATGGATGGTCAACATGAAAAATTCAATGCCATGGCCGAGATTTGAACCACGGATCTCCTGGTTTCCGTCCAGTCGCTCTTAACCTTTGAGCTACCATGGCCAACGTGCCACAAACGGTGTATCTCGGATGCGAGAGCCCCTATTCTATGTTTCATATAACCTTGCCCGGCTGAAATGTATCACTCCGCGTTCAACAACCCTCCCCCTCGCCTTAATTGGCTAATGCTTTCGCGTCATACGCCATAGGCGGTGCCTTCCTGTCATATTTAAACGTGCAGTAAATGTAATAATTGCCGGGAAGATAAATAAAAATCATACAAATAAGGATATGAAGGCATGCAAAAATACAAGTTTATAATGAACTGAGCAAATTGAAACAGAATGACTGAGCAATGAAACTGAAAGAGTTTATAATGAAATGCCTTTGGCCTTTTCCACTGGGATTTTTTAAACCAGCACACATACCTTCCAAAAATGCTTGTCTTTCAGTCTTAAAAGTCGTGTCACACCATACTTTACTTTTCGTGTGTTCTTCGTGTATATTTAGCGATTTGTATCTCGGTGCAGTGTGGTTGTCCTTAAATAGCGTCTTCGCCACACAGCAATATCGCCTCTGTCTTTTAGCACATTTTTCTTGCCTCTTTTTTCATTCACAAATCCCAGCTGTATAAGCAATCTGCTGAAATTTGGTAAATCTACATCCTCATTTACAGCAGACGAAATGTTACTTATGTTAGGGAGTTCGTTTCTAAAGAAAAACTACACACATGACGACGCACAACACTTTTCACGTATTTTCTCCGAGCACGCACTTTTGTTTATTCCTGCTTTTGCCTGGAGTGGTAAGTTTTCCGGTTTCCTCAATTTCATGTCGCGATGTTCCTACGGATCTAACACTCACACCTGTAACTTCATAGCACAGCTGTTCGACTTCTCTCACTGACAAAGATGGATTCTTCTCTGTGAGTGCATTAAACACATGCAACACAATTCTTTTTTCGCCTGTTTGTAAATAATTATCCTTGCGATACTTCAGCGAAAAACTGGTGGTAGACTCTGCCATTATACATATAATAAGTACATGCGCAATAAACGATCAATAAAATAATTTAGCTCCCGCACTCTCGAATGGCGATGCATGACTAATCCAGTTCAAAACAAGGTCAGTGATAAAAGCCATATAAACAAATGTCACCACTACCGCTAAATCATGTGCTATCGTGCCATGTGCTTGAGAGCAAAGGAAACTCCTCTTCGTTTAAGAATTAACATGCATTTCAGATAAATCAACTCTGTTGCGTAATATATTTAATTAAAACAGTTACGAAAATATAAATTTGACAATTCTCTTCCAACATATAATGATATATCACCATGTTAAATAACGAACTAATTTTTACCGCACGACAGTCATTACCACAACAGCAACCAATGAGAGGTGATTAGGTCACGTGACCGTTAAGAGATACTGGGCAAGCTTACGTGAAACAAGGTATAGTGGTCTATTGGGGAAATATATGAGTCAAATGGAGAATTTAATTTCAGGACAGCACATTGGCCATGGTAGCTCGAAGGTTAAGAGCGACTGGACGGAAACCAGGAGATCCGTGGTTCAAATCCCGGCCATGGCATTAAATTTGTCATGTTGACTCTATCCATCAAGGGATGTATGTTTTAAAGTCTGTCTAGTGAACGGGAGTGCAGTTGACCACTCAAAGGAAACTACTCTCCCGCCCACTAATGACCGTCATAAATCTATCTCCACACTTCAAAAATGGAACAGTCATTGAGGACCAATAGCAACCCTGATGTTCTCGAAGTGACAGTCGCATGTCTACTCCACGTGGAGTCTCAGTTGCCAAAGTTCCAACTTCCAGTTGATCTGTTTCATTACGTGCAGAAATTCGTTGTGTCATGATGTGGAGACCGTGGGAGGGAACTGCAGTGAGAAATGCAAATCAAGTAGTAGATTACTTTCAGTCAAGTGAAAATAAAGTGGTGACAATAGTGTGAATAACTGGGCCAAGTTATATTACTGGAAAAGCCTCACAAAACAAAGTTATAACGGGAACTCTTTCTAAGCAAATTCAAGCGCTTGTTATGTGCTGATAATCTTGGTAAGGGGTCGTGCAATGAACCTGATGATAAATTCTGGGTATTCACAGAAATACAGTAAGAAATATTGTGACGAAAGGAATACCAAAGATGCCGATCAAGTGTGAAAACAAAAGGAAACGTTTCTCTAAAGTAGATAATTTCACATAATACCATAGTGCCAGATAATATGAAAAATAGCATAATTGTGAACAACCCTAATTTGCCAAAATTATACTGCCTACCTAAGATCCACAAGACAGACAACAGCATGCAACCCATTATTAACAATATAGATGCCCCGACTTATAAACTGGCAAAATGGTTGGTGGAAGAATTTGACAAGTTTGAAAAGTTTTAATCTCTAATAATAAAGAATTCATTTGATTTGGTAAAGAAAATTGAAAACACAGTTATGAAAACTGAAGAGCTGATGGTGTCCTTTGATATCAGATCTCTATTCACGAGCATACCAGTAGAAAAAAATTCCGAAATTGATGAAAGGCTGGTTATCCTAAAGCAACGTTGCGGATGATAAAATAGAGGAATACATCAAATTAACCATCCTATGTATTGAACAAAATAGCTTCACGTTCTCCAGTAAGATCTTCCAACAAACAGCAGGCTTGGCCATGGGTAACCCTCTTTCACCATTACTAGCTAATCTGTTCATGAGCAATTTGGAAACACACATTACTAAAGCCTTTCCACATATTTTCAAATGTTGGCATAGATATGTCGACGATGTGTTTGCTATAGTCCCTAGAAGACTAACCGAGTATGCTATAAAGTTGCTAAACCTACAAGAAAAATCCATAGTTTTCACCATTGAAGTAGAGCAGGATGAATGGCTACCTTTTCTAGATTTGAAAATCATTAGAACACCAACAGGATTACAATTTGGAATATACAGAAAAGCAACACATGTTGACAATTACATTAAATGCAACCCATTCAACCCAGTACAACATCAATATGCAGTATTCCATAGTTTGGTTCACAGATGAATCAACATTCTGCTAACAAAAACAGAATATGAACAGGAGTACACTCACATACACCAGGTTGCCGAACTGAACAACTATAACACTAATTTCATCAAAAAATTGATCTACAGACACAAGAAACAAAAACTTAAAGGACATTACTACGTTAAAAAAAAGCTAGAAAACCCAAACACCAGATATGGAAAATTTACATTTCATCCAAAATACTTCAAAAAATTTGAAAAGATATTTAAGAGCTTCAACATAAAATTAGCCCCTCAGAACAAACACAACATCTGCAACTTACTAAACCACCCTCTAAAAAATAGCACACCGAAAACTCAATTATCAGGAATTTACCAATTGAGCTGCCAGAATTGTGACAAAATATACATTGGTAAGACCAAAAGGAATCTAGGAACAAGAATGAAAGAACACTTCAGAAATATTAAATTCAAACACATGGACAAGTCGGCTGTAGCACATCACTTTTGGTCTGAGAATCACAATATAAAACAAGAAATAGAACTGATCAAACAGGCAAAGAAACCTCTGGAACTACAGATTTGGGAAAACATATTTATTACAAAGAAACAGGACCTCTTGATGAATTTTGAAATTCCCGCCGTAGATGACATCAAACTTACCAGGACATCAGATGGCAGCATGACACCAAGCCAGATGCAGACACTGGATGCATCGTCAGTCAACCACAGAACTGATGATAGGGAAGAGGTTCCCAGAAACTAGTCTTCATCAAAAAACTTGTAAGTGGAGAAAAGTATATACACGGTTGACTCATTTGCCTAATTTTAGTAACAATGGCACTCCACTTTCTGAAATACTTCTTTTTATTCTATATAGTGTATGTTACTACCTTTCTGGTTTGGTGTCCATTCCAGATAATACAGGACAGAAAATAAAACGCTAAGTGAACTAATGTTCTTTTAAGAAACCTTTGGTATAAACAAATCTCCAGAATGGTAACATTCTTGGGGGGAAATCCCTTAGGTAAACCTGAAGACTTGTCTCTTTTTGTGGAACAACTATCAACTTAAAAGTATGCACCAATATCCTCCTGTGATGTTGAAACTAGTTTTGCAAAATACAAAGTATATTGAGAGACAACAGACGAAAATAAACCATAGAAAGTCTCAATCATGCAGTAGTAGTAAATTGTAATCCATCCCTCATTTTGGATATGGTGCCATGTGCATCTGCTTCTCAGCAATTAATGTTTGCCTGTGCACATTATTTTAAGATATAATAATTTTAGGTCATGTTTTGATGCATGTTTTGCACATTTTAAGGGAATACTACTATGCATATTACAAGAGATTTTTAAAGCATGAAGCTTGTAACGCTGGTGATAAACTAGAGCAAGAAGGATTTGTAAGGACAAGAATAGTAGCCAGAAACTTGAAATGCACAAGTCATGATGAAGATATAGGAAAATGTCTAATGCGGAGGCAACATGGAGGCAACAAAATTTGAAAAACTTGGATGGGAAATACTAATCAGGACAATCCTGAATGTAAAAGGTGACAACAACAGAAAGTAAAATATCTAGGAAATTATTTGGGTAGGGTTACAGGGAAATGGGTAAGAATTACAAAATTAAGTACATACTTAGAACATTAGAATAGTCAAACAAAGAAACAAAAATGTAGCAAGCAGTAAAGAGGTTCACCAATGCATAAAAAACCAGCAGTTGAGTATATTGGGATTGTAAATATACATAGGCAGGCAACCATGTAATAGTATATACAGTGATATAATACAATTCAGTTTATGTAGATTAAACTATATGTATCATAATCGTATAATTCTGAGATATGAGAAATATTAATTTATTCATTCATTACGTGCAACTTTGTTGGCCCTTAGTGATAAACTATCACTTCCTTTTTGTTATCTCTTGAGCAACATTTTAAGAAAAGTTATTTGATTCTTGATATATTTTACTGTTGTCATAAATACAATACTTTTATGAATGTTTATTTTCATTTTTCTTTTCTGTTCTTACTTAGTTAATATAATTTTGTGCTTCAGTGTATCATAGTCCTTACTCATACAAATATTTTTACTCAGCTTTATCCTGTTCAGGTGGAGTTGATTTCATTAATTTAGAACTTGTCCTTGTATTTTGCAGGCCAAGAAGGGTGGTAACAGATACACAAAGGCCTACACACTGAGTCCAGAACTTGCAGCTCTTATGGGACAAGAGTCAATGCCTCGCCATGAAGTAGTCCGTAAAATATGGGCTATAATTAAGGAAAGAAATTTATATGTAAGTATTAAATTCGTTACTGTTCCTGTAAGAGCCAAATAAAGTAGAAATCAGCATACAACAATCATGTGACTTACTAAAATTAGGCAAATTAGTCAATCTTGTATACACTTTTCTCCACAAGGTTGACTCATTTGCCTAATTTTAGTAACACTGGCACTCCACTTTCTGAAATACTTCTTTTTATTCTATATAATCATGTGACTTGTTTATTTGTTTGCAGGATCCCAAAAATAAACAGTTCGCCATTTGTGATGATGAACTGATGAAAGTATTTGGTAAGTGTTATCATTATAAGTACATATATTTCCAAGTAGAATGCCCTGTCATTTACTTTAAGCTATCTGATACTTCTAATATAAGTTGTGACTTCTCTTATCCATTTCTACCAAGTGCTAACATACATCAAAACTGACAGTTGCAAATATAGGAGTGTTTTGAGCATTCTGAGGAATTTAATAACAGTGATGTCCAAATTAATTGAAAAAAAGCTATTCCTTTCTTGGAAGTGTTGAAAACAGTGTTGTTATGATAGATTAACTTTAAAGAGAGTCGATTCAAGACACTAGACAACACTTACTTTTAAATTTTTCCGGAACATGTTTCTGAGGCTTTGCCTCTATCATCGGCCGGCTCTCGACTCAGTCGAGATGCTACTGCTGACTTATCTTCTTGTTTCAATTTGATGTTTCTAAAATGCTCCTTGACTATGGTTTTTACTGTATTAGTTTGACCTACATAGCATTTTTCAGATTTCTTGCAACTAGATTTGGTGGGATTTCATCCTTTGTTTTTTTAATTTTAATGAGTTTAATACCAAGTAGGTGTCAAGATATTTTGTTCCAAGATGTTTTTGAATTTAATAAATGTTTTTGGGTGGTACATGAATCTACTGGATATGCTGTTGCTTTCTTTTTCTTTAGTGAATGTGGTTGCTCCCTGAATGGTTTTCTTTAGTTTAGCTATTTTAATTTTCTTAAACACCATTCTTTTGTTGTATATATTTTCTTCTGCTATGTGGAGTATGACTTTGTTCCTTGTAGTTTTCTTATTGATCCATGGGTACGTTGATTAGTCTGTGTGTAAGACTGTTTATCAGGGCGGTTTGTCATAAGGGCGCGAAGGCACGCACCTCGTTAAATGAAATCTTATGGAAATAAATGAACCATGGCCTTTCGACAAGTAAGAACAGTTTATTTTTAAAATATGAGAAAGCTTCATAAGGTGGTAAAAGTGATGTCTTCATACCTACAGTATATGGCTCAACGCGTTAAGATTAGCGCCTGCCTGCTCCATTTCCACGTAACAGAAGGTATGCAGCTCTGAACGTGGCGAGGCAGTGGGGAAGGACTCATGTGCTCATCCGGCGCGGTTCTGTTCTCGCTTAGAGCAGTCCACAGATTAGTTTTATATTGCTAAAATGCACAGGTTTCTTATTTTAGTGTTCTTTGTGGAGTTAGGAACATTAACATGGTGTTACAGGTGGCATTATAAAATCCAGTGACTAAAGAATAATGGATAACTTTGTAAAATCACTAATGGAAGTGCAATTTTCAAGGTTGACTCTTGAAGAAAAAGTACAATTGAAACCTTTCCAATGCCCAAATTCTTAATGGGAAAAGTAGAAATTAAGAAAAATGAAAACTGGATTTTTAAGAGGCACCTTAGTTCTAAGGTCATGTGTGAGAAATGTGACTGGATCTGTGGCTGCGAAATTCTCTGTGTGTTTTGTTCCTAAATGTGTCAATTGTTTGTGGACAGTAAAGGGAGTGAGTAATATAAAACATTTAACAGAAAAAATAAACATGAACATGCAGTGCACCATATGATTAGTGCATTAGTCATGTGTGAAGTTTTGCGCTGTGCTTGAACTAACTTTATGAGCACATGACCAATCTGTATACAAGGGCCTCGTGGACTATGCATCTGAACTGGATACAGTGATGAAGGAACATTTAGAAACAGTCTCAGTATTTAGATGAACTTTGAAAACAGTGCAGAATGATCTATTAGACTGCATGTTGAAAGTCTGTAGGGAGAAAATAGAGCAACAGATACGAGCTTCCAAGTTTGTTCCAATTCAGTGTGATGAGACCATTTCAAATCACTGTCAGATGGTTTTGGTATTCCGTTACATATATCAGGAATTCATAAATGAGAGACTTTGGGCTTTTGTGAACCATGAAGGAAGAGATGCGGAATCTCTGACAAAGTGCATAAGGAATGAAATACCAAATAAAAGCTCTTTGCTCAAACCTTTGACTGGGCCAGAGTTATGAGTGGAAGGACTGATGGAGTACAGGCCAAAATAAGGGAAACATATCCATATGCATACTTTGTCCATTGATATGCACACCAGTTGAATGTAATTATACAAAAGGCAGCTAAACCTAATTCCCAGGTATGCGTGTTCTTTTCAGATGTCGGATATTCCGCATTTTTATCCAATTCCTCTTTGCGACCTGATATTTTAGAAAAAGTAGTGCAAGCAAGGTTGCCCAGAGTTGCTTTAACAAGATGGAATTACAACATTCATACCATCAATGTTATGTACGAAAAAATAAAAAAACTTGAAATATTGCTTCGAAATTATAGAAGAGAGTTGCTCTAATACAACCACAATAAATGAAGCCAGTAGCTATAGAAGAGCTCTTGAAGATCCAAATTTTAGTTTTTGGTTAAGAGTTTTCCTTAAAATCCTACTTCATGTAGACATTTTGTACCAGCAACTTCAAAAGAAGAGCAAAGATAGCGACATCCTTATATTTAAACGACAAATGGAAAAGGAAAGGTTGAATATTGAGGAAGTACACAAAAACTTAAGTGAAGAATTTCCACAGCCACCAAAGAAAAGAAAAAGTATGGAATGTGCAAGGGTTGGAGATGCCCAAGGAGGTGTGTGACGTCATCACAACTACTGTCACACATAGATCTGCTTATAATGGACATCTAGGAGCTGCATCTTTGCTGTGTAACGACTTATTTAAGGTTTTTTGTGAACGTTTCCCGGAAGAAATTTTCACATGAGTGATGCAATGCTATCCTTTTCTACAGCAGGGAAAACTGTGCAGAGTTGCACCTAATTTAAAGACAAAATGACTGACATTCAAGGAGCATTGAAACCTTTTCATTTCATATACGAAAATAAACTTTCGTCAGTGTTCATGAAGACGCAAAGCTTTTGAAAATTGTCATAAATGCCAAGGAGACTGCGGAACATGAACATTGCTTTTCCACTCTGAAAAGGATAAAAACGCTTCTAAGAAATACAATGACAAACGACAGACTCAATGCTTTAGCAATGCTGTTGATAAATAGGCCCCTATCAGTAACATGCAGGATTTTGATGAGTGATGGAAAATTTC
>CM060953.1:128940896-128996047 GCA_030765055.1 Mantis religiosa | reverse complement strand
ACTAGAATATTTAGTTACCATGGTGATAAGGTAAAAGTCAATAAGTGAAGAGGACAAGATAGCGTCTTTTGCATGGTAACCCTCAAAGTGAGCAGACGCGTGTGTGACGCGCGTGCAGAATGCTGCGTGTATTCAGCAAACAGTAGGTAGCAAACCTGAGAATTAGAACAATTATAATTATTCATCAACGTGAGTAGAAGCTTGGATATAGTGCAAGTGTGAAAACTAATATCTTTTGCATGGTGATTTCAAAGTGAACGCATGCAATATACCGAGCCATTTTATATGTTCGCCGCAGAAGGTTGGGTGACTGCCTTATTTTAAGTGATTCCCTTAGCGCACTCCAGAGCCTCCGTGCGCTGTACAACCACCATCCTCTCGTACAGGGGATCCAGGACGCCCTCCACGTTTTGCACGCCTCTGGCGTTAGCGTGGTGTGTGCATGGGTTCCTGGTCACGTGGGCCTGCGGGGAACGAAATGGCGGATTCGGCAGCAAAGGTGGCAACCATAGATCCCAGTGGTACCATCTCATCTCTGACCGCGGAAGACTTTCGGCTTGTGCGTAGGGCGGCGCTCTCGTGCTGGCGCGACGAGTGGTCAGCTCTCCGTGACAAGCTCCGGACGGTAAAGGAGCTTCCGAATCACTGGGTGACCTCTTGTCGCTTATCGCGGCGGAAGAGGTTATTTTGGCTCGGTTGCGCATTGGACACTGTCATTTTAGCCACAACTTTTTATTAAACCGGACACCGGCTCCAGTTTGCCCGTTCTGCGGTGCCGAACTGTGGTCCGTCATGCATTTTTAGAACGTTTTAGACTAGCACCTCTCGGAGGTCTCTCTAGCTGTCGGCCAGCTTGGCAGAGATACTCGCGGATGACGAGATGGCGGTAGGCAATGTTTTAGCGTTCGTTTTATCTGTAAAGTTTAGGATTTAGGCCCTAAGGTTCTGGGTATTTTAACCATTTTAAACCTCTGTTCTGGTTTTATTGGATTTAGTTCCTTTTTTAGTCTTTGCCACCGTCGTGCGGGAGTTTTATCTTGTTTTTATTTGATTGATAGCATTTTAGTCTTTCATTGTTTTAGCCCTTTAATTGGTTTTTAACTTCGCTGGTTTTTTTTATGGGCGCTGATGACCCAGCAGTTGAGTGCCCTTAAACACAATCATCATCATCATCATCATCATCATCATCATCATCATCATCAAAGTGAACGGACACGTGTGGAGAAGTGCTCATATCTGCAAATGTCTGGTTTATAATCAGAGAAGTTAAGTTGTATTAATCATTTGTAAAAGGGAAAAATATTGTTTTAAATTTGTATAATAGTACTGATTTCATATACAAATCAAGTTAAATTCGGATTTAACACAAAGAGAATTTTTTCAACTTCTTTATTTCCCTAACATTAAGTTCCAAAATCCAAGTATCCGATACTACAACCGAGATAAGATTTCATGCAAACCGGAGCTACAAATAATGTCACAACGTGGTGCATCATGACATCTGCATCATTTCAACATCACCAGTAGAATACGGCTACAAAACTGCAGCGACGTGGGACAACCACATCCCACCATCTCCTCATCAACACCATAATTTGTGGTGCAAATGGAATGTATCTGTTACACCATGCTAGAGAATATGCAGTGAACTGCCATCAACAGAACGTTCGGTTTTTATTTTATTTTTTATTATTTTTTATTTTTATTTTAGTCTTACAAGTGCCATAGGCAAAAGCTACTGAGAGAGTAAATGCATTTATCTAATAGATGCACCATAACTGAACTATTTGTAACTGTAAGGTCAGAGCGCACTGCCAATCATAACAGCAGTGTACACAGGTGATTTAGAAGATGTATGCAGTTACTGGAACGAATATTTGTGTTGATAGAAAAAATTCTTGTAACAACGGCAAATTCAGTTAGGTACGACATACCACACACAAAATAGCGTTTCGAAATAACCTAAAGAAGGGTTGAGTTGAGTTTCCCCTTATCCTTGTTCTTTGCCCTTTCGCTAGTAGTACCACTTACAGTGGTGTAAGAAGATTCTTGTTCCTTTATCCCTTAAGGTCGGGCCTGAGGAACCGAAGCTTTGGATCCGACAAAGAACTAGGATTGGTGATCAGCCCGACACCTGGTGTGAGGTTGAAGAAAGTGTATTATAGTACTTTGACATCACAGTGCATTCACTTTCTCTCGCTGTTTTATGCTAAAGTGATAACCTTCACAAGCTAGCTTAATTCTGCATGTTTGGGATTTTTGAAACACGGATCAGTACTAATAGACATATGTTAATTATCTTGAAAGTAATTACTTCCGCAGAAATGTTGTGTGAGTTAAACTGCATCCTTTAGCGATATCCGCAGTTTTCCTGGTAGTGTTTGTCTATTTCTAAGATTTTCAAATTATTGTAAAAAGGACTTCACAGGTTTAGAGAAATTTCAAAATGCACATTTTATTACTCTTTACACATATCTAAAGATTATGCCGTTTCAATCAGGTAAACCCGAAGGATGAGAGGAGGAAGGAAGGATGAGACGAGAGGATGCAGTGGCGCTCGACCCTAGGAGTCAAAACAATGCAGTGGGCAGGGACCCTACATTCACAGTTGGAAACTACACGGCAAGCCACTAAAACCGTCATCCCACGGTTGGTGGAGAAAGCTAGTTTGTGTTTGCTACAGCAGTATAGGGGAATGGGGAAATTTTCATTAAAATCTTTGCTCCGCAGCTTAAGGGTTCCTGATTGTAACATGAAATTGATATTGTCTGTCATGCAATCGCACATAATTCTTTTTTGTTTAAAAATTTAAATGTATATCTTATTGAGCATAAAGATATCTGAATACTAAAACCAGGGCGAAAGAGCCCGCCTCGATAGCGTAGATGGTAGCGTGTCTGTCTTACGCTCAAGAGGTCCCGAGTTCGAATCTCGGTCAGGGTGAGTTACCTGGATAAGGTTTTTTCCGGGGTTTTCCCTTATCCTTAAACAATGAATGTCGGGTAGCTCCATGGACCCTGGACACATTTGAGCATCATTTCGTCCATTTCATTCACCGTCCGACATGACTTAATGTTGGAGGACGTAAAATTACAAAAAAGGGAGGGGGCGAAAGAAATTGAAGATGAACTGCTATTGGAGTTAAGGCGGTGACGTCGTAGATTACAAATCACCCGACCTCTTTCTTGGTGCTTGTAGACAGTGCGGAACAGTCGGTGTTTACCTGCCGGTCAGTTACTTATGTCTGTTGTTTACATTATTTGTATTGACATAATGATTCACTGGAGATAAAGTGAGGTTAACTGCTATGTACGGCTAATATTTAATGTCTAGTAAAGCTATTAACAAGTGGATTGCACATATGTTTGTTTCAATTAATACAATTCCAGCTTTGCCCTGTAAGACACTAAGCTCCTTCACAAGAAGTCACAGGAAAACGTTTAGTGCTGAATTTGATTGTATCCTATCTAGCCTTAATATCAAAAGCAGCCCTTAGTATAAACCTTTGCATTGCTAATATGCAATATGAAACAGATGCTTAAGGTTTCCTGATTCTTTTCTTCGGACTTCTGCATTTAGGAACTGAAGATACAGTACTGAACCGTTAACCAGAGGATAACTGAAATTTAACTGTCGCAAATATATATCTGCTGAAGTCTATGAAACAGTAAGTGTTCAAATGAAGAAGAAAACCTCCAAGATGTGCATTGCTTTATTTTGAAACAGAGACCTTGAAGATATTCCCTCCTGCGCGTCTTCTTGGAGACGCTGAGTCTGGGATGGTCAGCCTCCCGGAGGGTGAACCCCCTTGGGCCCAATAGTTGCCGGTGCCCTACACGAACGATCAATGTCGTCGTCGGGCGGGCAGGCGTGCCGACGCCATCCCAAGGCCGCCATGCCATTGCGACGCCCACATTCCAGAGCAAGGTCTGTGTCCCCGTCATTCTAAACTTTCCCTCTTCAAACAGTGACATAAACAAACTGTTGGTGTATTCTGTGTCCCATCAAGATAACTGAGATGCTTGGCAAAACGCATGGTATAGGTACGCCAAGGGTTCGAAAATTTATATGGATTTCAAAATATTCTCTTAAATGTTATGCACAATTAAATTGGGATGTATACTATTATTTTGATTGTTCCATACATCGTACATTATTTAGAACTGGATATTTTACATGTGTCATATTCTGCATATTTAGAAAAGACAGACCCCATTGGGCTTCTGCGGGGCACGAAGTGCAATAATGCTGAACTGAAACTAAATTTACACCGGCCTTTCGATACAGTTTGTGGACCAACCAGGAAAAATCCTTCAAAAGAGTCATTACTTGCAGGAAGTGCCCATGAAGACGAAAGCTATATGCAGAAAATTGTAATATTTCAACAGTCAGAGGTCCACCAGCACACAGCCCACCTTTACAAAACACAGGAAGGTATTTTATGCTTGTAGAAATTAGATTGTTCATTAATCTCAAAATACTCAAAATTTACTTTAGAAGTAATACATTCATATTCCATATTCTTTACGTAATGACCCTCCTTAGTCTTTTCTCTTGCAGTTCATTAGGTCGATAACATTCGTGTTAGAACAGCTATTATTGCAACCAACAACACAGTAATTATTACAGCTTTACTTCAGATTATCTGAAACACGTAGAACCAAATTTGTTCATGAAATAACAAGTTTTGTAGATGATATATGGTAAACTAGCCTGACATTGCAACTAGAGCACCGCAATACTCACCGTCTCTTACTGGCATCACACTTTTCATTAGCTGGTTCGTTGCTACCCCGGTTCCATTCGTTAGGAATCGATTCATTTGCAAGTATAACCAGTCAGATATCAGTGTCATATGGTAGGAATTGGTTCCGCTTTGGAGTGTGTTCACCAGTTGCGATGTCATCTAACTGAAAATGATCTACACCTCGAGCAGAGAAGCTACTTTTCACAATGTCCGTTTGAAACAGTACAATTGTTTTGTGTGTGTGTGTGTGTGTGTGTGTGTGTGTGTGTGTGTGTGTGTGTGTGTGTGTGTGTGTGTGTAATTTACATCCTCCAAGGTTAAGTCATATCGGACGATGAATGGGATGGGTGAAATGATGCTCAAATGAGCCCAGGGTCATAGAGCTTAGAGTTACTCGACATTCGTCCTTCAGGATAATTGAAAACCCCGGGAAAAAACCTCATCCAGATAACTCACCCTGACCGAGATTCGAACTCGGGACTTCTTGAACGTGAGGCAGACATGCTACCATCTACGCTACCGAGGCGGGCTAGAGCAACTATTACTACAACCAACAGCACAATAATTATTACAGCTTTACTTCAGATTATATGAAACATGTAGAATCAAATTTGTTCATGAAATAACAAGTTTTGTAGATGATATATGGTTCATTTTAAATTAACCTGACATTGCAACTAGAGCACCGCAATACTCACCGTGTCTCGCTGCCGTCACACCCTTCAGTAGCTGGTTCGTTGCTAGCCCGGTTCCATTCGTTAGGAATCGATTCATTCCCAAGTGTAACCAGTCAGATATCAGAATGTCACATGGAATCGGTAGAAATTGGTTCCGCTTTACAGCTGTGAACACTAGTTGCAATGTCATCTAATTGTGATCTACACCTAATGATCTGCACCTCGAGTAGAGAAGCAATAGAGGTACTTTTCACATTGTCCTCTTAAATAGCACAACATTGTGTAGGTACACGCAACCGTATGTTTAGGTTTTCTTATGTGCTCGGCACCTTTTAGTCTACAGTCGCTAAACGGGTCTAATGCTAATATCTCCCTGCTCATGCGTACACTTCTTGTAAAGCGGCGTCGAACAAATTTTGAACGTATACCATAGCTAGGAAAACTATTCACATCAGTAATACAATGAGTAATACAATTTATCCATAGTTTGAAGTTATCGAATCATTGTTGTCACTGTAATTATTTCGAGACGGAAGGACGAGAATAATTAAGTAATGATAGCAGAAATGAGTTGTGGAGCTCAGTTAACTCACCTAAGAAAAACTGTAATATAATTGGTAATATAATTAGAATATAAGGACACCATTACTGAACTGACTTATTTGTTTCTTCTTTGTGTAAACATACACCAAGTTCGTTAGCTTTTATTTCAGTTGTAAATTATAATGTGCCTGAAAGCACAATTCCTAGAATTGTAGAGAATCGAAGCAGAGATTATAGAAATAAACAAAAATGAAATAAGAGAAAGACTATCAGTTTTTGAGCATGATTTTAAACATTATAATTGTTTTTGTGATTGGTGAATAAGGTGTCAGTGAAGCTGTACATTGGCTAGTCGCCTGTAATTATCAACAAGGTTGCAGTTGAATCCTTTTGTCTGTAAATAGATGACTTAGGTCATGTGTAAGTACAACCTACTGACTGTGCGTTTGAAAATGCATTCGTGCTTTCTTCATGGTGGTAGACATAATGACAAGTGTGAACCATTTTTTTTTTTATTTTAACATAAACATATTTTATTTGTAGTAACGTAGGAAAGGGGTAAGGGATGGCAGAGATCTCCTGCCAGTTGTGGAGTCACGCATTAGCACCTCCGATATTAGCGTATATTTAAATGCTGCCCCACAATGTGCGGGAGCGCGTAGGAGTTAAATTCCTTGGACATGACCATGACCGAAGTTCTGAGCATGGCATGAAGGGGATTATGCGTACTTTATTTTAAGGATTAGTGGACTTTATTGTTGGGGATTGGGAGCATAGTGTGAAGGGAGACAGTAGGAAGTTCTGTGTTGACTTGCAGGTGATGCTCAACCAGGCGGTGGAGCAGTTGTAGAAGCTGGTCTAGTTTGGCATCGGTGCTGGTGTGACTCTCCTCCAGCCGTGAGAGCTTTCGCTTCACAGACGATGAATTGTCACTGTTGTGGAGTTGCTGTAGATGTTGTGCCAGATCTAGCCGGGTTTGAAGTTCGGATATGTTGTCTACAGAGCGTTGGGCTATTGCTGTTATCTTTCTAAGTTGGTCGGTCTGCTCTGAGTGGCGTCCTGTGGTGTTTTGCGGTGACTGTCTCTTCAAGTTGTTCAAGGCGTGGCGCAATGTTGAGCACCTCCGAGTGGAGGTCATGGATTTCTTCTCTGGAGGACTGCGTAGCTGTGATGGAATGCTCTAGAGAGGTGAGCCGGGCTCCGATGTTCTCCACCTCCCTTCGAAGTTCCTGAAGAGCTTCCCTCAGGCCTTCTTGAGGAAGGGTGGTAGGTGCTGCTGCTGATGATGTAGGAGGTGAGTGAGGTATATCTTCCCTGGTCGTCGCTGTGTTGCCTTGTGTTGGATGCCTCGGTCTGGGGTAGCGTGGGTACTGTGGCTGACCTGTGAAATGGCCTACGCCATGGCAGGTTGCACAGGATCTGCGTCGGTGCCGTAGATCGTGACTCCTGCACTCGGTAGTGAGGCACCGTGACCCACAGTAGTGACATCTCGGAGGAGCTGTGCACGTGGAGGCGCAGTGGCCGTAGTCGCAGCATCACCGACACGGGACGTGACGCTCCAATTTGCTTGCCTCGATTCTGAGGCAGCGCCCTAACAAGGGCAGCCCCGTTCTTAAGGCAGCATGCTGCTCCATACAGTTTTTGACGTTACTACCTTTGTTTCGTTTATATGCCGCTTTCAGTATACATATCTAAGCTATTGCGAAGAACTAAAGCAGTTCAAATGTTTGTTCCAAAATATTTCCATAGAAAAAGAAATGTCAATAACAAAGCAGAGAAGCGCTTAGTGCAAAACGTTTGCTATTTCGGCAATCTTCAATTTGAAGGAGGATGAAATACCTAAAATGACGAATAGAACTAACAATGGTCCTGTTTCAGAAAAAGGAAAAAGGAAAACTATGCTGAAACTGAACAGGAAGAGTTGGTTGAGACTCAGGATAAGAAAAAAAAAAAAAAAAAAGCCTGCTTAAAAATACATTGAAAAACATTGAATGGGAACTAAGTCCAGAATAGTTATAAGGAGATACCAGAGGAACATGAAAGCGGAAAAAGGAGGAAAGAGCATGGTGCGTTTGCAATGAAAGCGCTGCCTTTGTATTGTTGGAATGTGCGTGGTTTAACTTCAATGGACATATCCACAATTTTTATTTGCGAGCCATTGCTCCTCAACAATAGTGATACCTGCTTACGCCAGTTTTTGTTTGCTTATTTGTTTTAATATGGCTTTGATTCTGTCTTTTGTACAAATTTTCATAGGCTGAAAACTCGTACTGAGAAACACTAACCTGTACAATAAAACAAGGTTACTGGGATTGTAAAATAGTAAAACTCTTTAATGATGACGGATTTTCCCAGAACTTGTTGTATCTGATCTTGACGTAAAGTTCAGAAAATCTTGTGAAAGTTGGTGTAATGCAGGGAGCCTATACGTAATGACGTTTTTATATTTTTCTGCGTCCTCAAATTTAGCATACTTAGTGCATTTATCTCATTAGCCCCTAAAGATAAAGTCTCAAATACTTCTTCTAAATGAGTAAATCATAAAAAAATCTTGAGGATAAATGGAACGACTTAATTTAAATTAATATTTTAATTTAATAAATTAGAATTACGTAAAATTTAATCTGAGACTTTCCCTGCTCGTGATAGAAATAAAAAAAAAAATCACAGATTAATTGTATGTGATTAGAGCTATGAAAAATGGAAGTACTGGTTACAAGAAGGAAGATAAAGTGTACCTATGTAATGAGGAGCAAAACTCGTATAAGTTTTTTTTTTCCCTCCCACATTTGCTCCAACTTTCTAAGGCAGAATTTCTTGGAACATTACCTTATAACAATTGTTTTATTTGACTATATAACGATAGTTTATGAAACGAAATTGCTTATAAATAAAGAGAAAGTTTTCTTGAAATTTGGATTGTTGTCGCTAATTTTGACAGGAGTTTTGTGTAAAATCGCTGAGGGTAGATAAAGTTACCTCACTGGATTTTTTCGACGGGGTGAGTTTTACAGCTTTGAATTATTTGAATATCTCTGAATAGTTGTGTTTACGTAAAAGAGCGAATATCCGCACTCGTGCGGTTTGTGTATGTTCTGCGGGAAGACACACTCTTTAATGTGGGGGGACCTTTGTGCGAGAATGCAACATTCTTTCCCCGACTCTCACATCCGGTGGGGGTAGCCACAGCCGTACAGTGCTGGCCATTCATGGCAATGCAAGCCAGTCGCCTTTGCTCACGAATCTCATCTATTTCATTTTAACTCGTTGAAATCTGTGTTATAAAGTGCTGTTTAATTATGCATTTGAAACGTATGCTGCGAAACATAAGCTCAATAAAACATAACGACATACTGCTGAAGCTCTTTTTAGAATTTCTATTACCTCATCTTCAACTACAGTTGTCATATTAGCGGCCTTTGGTTTGCTATCGTCAATCATTTCTTTCATATACACTTCTTCCTGGGTTCCGAATTAACTTCATGTCTTATACTGTAGGTCACACACAAACATAAACACACACACACACACACACACACACACACACACACACACACACACACACACACACACATACACACACATACATATATACACATTCATTCATACTCTCTTTAAACTTCCAAACTCAGGAGAATAGGGAATAATTTTCAAGAGGGAAAAATTCTCACTGTTGAACTCCGAATTGAACCCAGAACCTCTGCCAAAACAGCCAATACCCCACCGACAGAGCTGAGAGGTCAGCCTGAAGCTCTTGTATTTTAAATAATAATAATAATAATAATAATAATAATAATAATAATAATAATAATAATAATAATAATAATAATAATAATAATAATAATAATAATAATAATAATAATAATAATAATAATAATAATAATAATAATAATAATAATAATAATAATAATAATAATAATAATAATAATAATAATAATAATAATTATAATAATAATTATAATAATAATAATAATAATAATAATAATAATAATAATAATAATAATAATAATAATAATAATAATAATAATAATAATAATAATAATAATAATAATAATAATAATAATAATAATAATAATAATAATAATAATAATAATAATAATAATAATAATAATAATAATAATAATAATAATAATAATAATAATAATAATAATAATAATAATAATAATAATAATAATAATAATAATAATAGAATTGGAAAGTAAGCAGAATAGAGAAATTAAATTAAAACTATAGCAATGAACTACTGACAGCTCTGAAAATTAAATTGTTCTTTCACACCAGCATGTGTAGGCCAAATTTTGGACACGTAGTCAGACTGTAAAATTCAATGCCATGGTAGGGATTCGAACACGGATCTCCCGGTCTCCGTCCGGTTGCTTTAACCATAGAGCTACCATGGCCAACGTGCCAGTATAACATTAATTCTCCAACTGACTCGCATTTTCCCCGGTAAACCACTAGGAATACCCTTATACACATGAGACAATTCCTTAATGACGACTTGCAACACGTAAGTACCTTAACTTCCGGGTTATTCCATTAATAAACCTAATAGTGGTTAGGGGGCGCCATGGCTCAGTGGTTAGACCGCTTGGCTCTCACCAAGGCGGCCCGGGTTCGATCCCAGGCGACCGCAAAGTGGGATTTGTGGTGGACAACACGGCGCTGGGGCGGGTTTTCTCCGGGACCTCCGGTTTCCCCCGCCATCTCATTTCACCGGTGCTCCATCTTCATCTCATGTATCATCAGTGTCACCGCCTGCGGTGCCGTATGTAGTAAAAGCGGGCGTTAAACACTACACATTTCATTTCTAATAGTGGTTGAACTATAAAGTCCGGGATTTAAGGTACTTACGTGTTTTAAGTCGTCATTAAGGAATTGTCTCATGTGTACCTATATGGGAATTCCTAGGGGTTTACTGGGGAAAACACGAGTCAGTTCGAGAAATAATGTCATACTGGCACGTGGGCCATGGTAGCTCAATTGTTAGAGCAACCAGACGTAGACCGGGAGATCCATGTTCAAATCACGGCTTTGGCATTGAATTTTTCTGTCTGTCTACCTGTCCAAAATATTGCCAGCGTTGCTGTAAACGAGAAATTTATATATGAAGAATTAATATATAAGAAACCAAATGAGAATTTATTTTAATATACATAATAAAAGAGGCTAAGAGACTAATTATTATAATTACTACCTATTATAATTAGGTAATTGGTTTTGGCAATTAAAATAAATGGCAGATGGGGAGTGATCTGAGAAGTGGCAACGGTGTTTATCTTAGAGGAGAATTCAAAAAGAGCCTTAAAATTATGTCGAAGAAGCAGGAAAAATGGAGCCAGGGATGCGAGAGATGGCGTCAGCTGTAGAATACTCGTCATATTACTATTATGTTGAAGAACTGGTAGAACCACTGGGCGAAATGGCAACATCTGTTGCTCTCAATCGGGAGAGCTCATGTTGAAATTCTTATGCAGCCCGATCTCAAGGAACACTTTCATGTTTTGCTTGGGTTCGTCAAACACCTTCAATATCTGATAAGAAACGTCGACACCACGAGTAAATTTCATCCACAAATTAACCCATTCTTGCGCTTTAAGGAACAAAGCAAAACCTACATTCTCAGTTAAGTACTGGTAAATTTGATTAAACATAACTTCAGAAGTGAGAATGAACTGTTGATTGATCGAGATGAACATACTGTATACAATAACGTGAACTCATTTTTCTTAACTATATAGTTTCCTAGATTTTTCTTATTTCGTTTGCAGAGTATGAAGAACACACTTCACATATTTAGATATACGATAGACAGCTGTTTAATTGAAATGTCCTACTATCTTTCCTTTGGGGAAGATTCTAGAGACGTTCCTCTTTCCTCTCTTTCTTTCCTTCCTTCCTCCTTTCTCTTATTTCCTTCTCTTTCCTTCTGTCTTTCATTACTTCTTTCTTTCTTGCTTTTTCTTCTTTGCTCCCTCCTTTCCTTCTTCTTTCTTTCCTCCCTTTCTTTTTCCTTCTCTGTTTCTTTCTTTACTTATTTCTCTGTTGCCTTCCTTCCCTCTTTGCCTCGTTCTTTCTTTCCGTCTATCTTTTTTTCTTTCCTTCCTCCCTTATTTCTTCCTTTCCTCCTTTATTTCTTCCTTCCCTCTTCCTATTTTATAGAAACCTTCTATAGTTCAATATTTAAAATTCTTCTTTCGTGCTCATGCAAAATATCAGTAATCTTTGAAGTTCCAAAATAGAGATGTCTGCATATGGAGTGTGTGTATCACAACCTATAGTAAGCATTAATACCATGGTGTCCTAAGAGATAAAGGTCACGCAGCAGATGACCCGTTTTCATTATTCAACCAGATATATTTAAGTATGCGATTTGTCTATGCAATTTCGTACAAGTGCTTATGTACAGTATGTCGTAGAAATGCGTTGATATCTGCAAAAATGTACACTGAGTTAAATGGAAGTATTTATAGCATGCAATACGACAGTCACATTTTATTCTGTGACGTACGACCTCAAAAACACACGTAGTTTGGTCTTTTAGGTCATACAACACGTGCGACCGTCGCATAGCCTCAACTTACATGGGGCCATATGCGAACGAGGGAATTGTGTTTCTGATTTTTCGTTTTGATTTGTGCTTTCACGTATTGTGGGAGTGCTGCATATTGAGACCGGAATTATTTAAGGGTAAGCGCAGTAATGTATAAAAAAGTAAGGGGACAAATAATTACAATAAATGATGTCCACATGTTAAATCAAAGGATAATGTAGAAGCATAAAGTAAGATTTTGTCATGCGAAAGAGTCATTAGCTAAGGCAATTGGAGAGTTTAAGAAAAGGCAATTGGAATTATGGTTCCAGTGAAATTAGTCGACAAGAATACCGTTGGCTTAAGTAAGCCACTCACGTGTGGCGAAACTCACGTGTACAAAATTTGAAAATTAAAAACGGAAATAAAATTCTAAAGATTGAGTAGTTCACGTTTTGTTGTAGATACGAATTAACAGATTTAACATTTGACAACTATGCAGTTCGTAGTGGTAGCCATGTAGGGGGAACTTAAACATAAGAGCATATACTTCTAAAACTCACCTCTTTTCGTTTGTGTTTTATAGTCTTAGATGACTTCCAGTGTGATCGATTATCGGCAGTCGAATCGCTTAAAGACCACACTCGGTCTTACCGCCAAGGAACCTTCAGCTTAGCAATTCTGCGACTCTCGGCAATATAGGATTACTACGGATAGTTATTTTAAACCACAGTGTCTAAATGTGCCAGAAGTTAGCGTATATAAGTCATAGTTACATTTCGGTAAAACGATTTAGAAATAGATTAATTCCAAGCTCAATAGCACGCAACACACTGTGTCTCAATAGATCATTATCAGCATCCATTTAAATGTATGAATCAACTTAATAAGCACAGGCTATCTTTATACCCGCCCAAAGATAACCTGAAAAAGTGATATAATCAAGAGGAGTAGTGGAATATTGTAAGGATTAAGTTGATTTTGAGGAGTCATTTATGAATCGAGTTCATTGTCATCTAGCGTCAAACTTTTTACATTCCATTCTATTGGGAAGTATTTTGCGTTCCCAATTAAGTATAGAAAAAACAAAATCGAAATAAATGAGTCTGTCATTTTTCTTTTGAAACTGCGTTATGTACTATGTTAGCCAGTAATAGCAATAATACTATTATTGCAGTCAAAAAGCCATGCAAAGAAAGGTGAAATACATTGAGATTGTGCACTTGCATTATCTTTAATTGCTTTTATTCTTTTGCTGCACAGTTCTGTTAGCGTTCACATATTTGACAACGTCTCTTTTGGTTCATGGTATGATGTATTGTTACAAATAATATGGCGAACCCATGTACTGTCAATCTTGTAAGCACGTGCTTCATCTCAAAATTGGATGTCCGGTATATCATAGCCTCTGTTTCGTAGTATTCTTGTGGCATTACTTCCCTTTTTGTGTTCAGTTATTTTAGTAACTTTTCCGAGGCTCTAACGTTTGCTAGATGCAAAAATGTCCTGGTGTCTTCAATGAGGAATGTTTGTCGTGTTGAGGAGGTAGACGAGACTTGATTTGGTAGTCTTTGATACTCCAATAGATTAGCTAGTAATAAAACATTTGTTCATAAATTATAGCCATATAGCATCCCTTAAGCTCGAATGAGAGTGTTTTTTCCAATTGTCTGTTTCATGCCCTCACTTTAGAGAAAGCAATTCGGTATTGTGGCCTATAATAAATCCTAGTAATAATCCAAAAGAGACATTACTCAGATTCCATAGTAGTCGGTTCAGTAGTCCCAGCCACCCCCACATTCCAATGGTTCTCCATAACTTTGTTGCTTGTTTTCATTCCGTACAACCAATCATCCTTTCAAAATCAACTGCAAACCTATTCATCTCCACAAATTTAACGTAGAGAGTGCTGTTTTGTGGGGATTTATTGGAACGCCATTTTGGTATGTTTATTTACATTTGGCACTTGGAGGAAATACTGCACCAACAATGTTTTATCTTATCTTGACAACACTGCTGTGCCGGAAGGTACAGTCATGTATCAGCGAACAGGAAACTGCTGGAGCATGCCCATCCACTGACAGCGAATCTGGAAAATGTCACTCATCGGCCAGAGGGAAAAAAAAGCAACACATCAGAGCTAACGGCACGAGCTACACAGTTCTATAGCGGTATTTAGAATAAATCTTTTCCGTATGGTTCTGTGTTCCCTAATATTTTAGAGTTGTACAAAAGCATCCTAGGGATTCCATATAGTGTTGCCATCCATGCAGATTTGAACCGTGAATGCTTTTTCTGTAATCTTTTCACCCTACAAAACTGTAAATGCCTAATTTGAGGCAAATACCGCATTCAAGTTTTTTTTTTTTTTTTTTTTTTTTTTTTTTTTTTTTTTTTTTTTTTTTTTTTACTTAATTCTGTTTTGTCACTTTGTGACAGAATTTAAATTTATATAAGTACAAGCTTATTAAAAAGTCTTATTTTGCATACAGTTTATTAATAAGTTTTGATTCACGACACAACAGTTTTTGTTCGACTCCAATTACGTATCTAAAAAGAAATTCCCAGCAGTAAGTTTTGGTCTGTGCCTTATGATAATCAGGAATAAAACTACATTAACAGAGAAATGAAAATAAAATCTATTCCTAATTTATTCCCACAAAGCAATATTTCATAAAAAATTGTTTGTGAAAATGTTGAAAATAAAGGTTATATAAGGTCTAGAGTAATGTCAAAGTCTTACATCTATAAAAGAGTCTTGCTTGAAGTATGAAAGTTGCCAATCAAGTTTTGAGTTTGAAGTTCCTCTGCTGACTGGCATAATGCCTGACTGATCATTGAGCTATTAGGTAACACACACGCATGGAACACTGTTTTATCCAGAATTCATTTATGGATAAAATGCAAAACTTCAAAATATACCATAGAAACCATAGTTCTAGAGAAAGTAAAAGCGGCTTGTATAACATCAGAATACGTGAACTTGTTCACTGTACATAATTATGTACTTTCTAACCAAATATACATGGCACCTAATACCTTTTTGGAACTGCGCAGTCATTCTCCTGTGTTAAGCCTATCTTAATGGTATATTAATGGCCCCCAGAATGCTGTCATCGGCTTTCTTCTTTTTCTTCTCTTAATGAAAGCCATTCACATGTTATTCTCCGCTATCATTGCAATCCGTTATCACGTTAAGGGTAATTATTTCTTTGTTTTGCCGCTTTATGTTGCTACACAAACATATACGCAAGATGGGACTCGAACCAGCGATCTTCTGCGCGGTGGAACGCAGACACTAGCAACCACTGCTATGAGGGTAGCCTTGTTATAAACCCTCTTAAGTATTTGCTTTGTTTTTATATTCTTTGTGTTATTAATGTGGCTATTTATTCTGTCTTTTTTAATAGTATTCATCTATTAACACATTTTCATTGCTAAAAGTGCATTTTTAAAAGTATTTTAATCATCCGTTTTCTTCAGTATACAGAGCTCGCTTCATATCGGTGCATTATAAATTTTATGTTTTATTTAGTGCACAATATTTTCATTTCATATTTTAGAATCAAATAGATATAGCGAATTTTCCTTCAGCGTACAATCTTTAGTTTATTTATCCCATCTTCACTGATTTTAATACAGTATTTAGAATTTTCGTTTTACTTAACAGTTTCAGTTAGGAATGCGAAAACAGTTATTTTTGAGTAATGATTGTTTGTTCACTGCGTTAAAGGTTAGACGGTCTCCAGAGCCTCAATGATCCACAGCAACACCCATTAGATATAAGTTCAAAAGCGTGTCATAGAAAAGCTGTTGAATCAAATGTATAATTGGAATTCCCATCAGCATTCTTGTCTCCTTTTAAATGATCTAAACAATTTATTCCACTGACGAATATTAATTAATTAGTCTTTGTGGTCACATGTGTGATTGGTGGAAGAGGATTAAGAATACAATAAGGAAGTTAGGGTATACCCTTTTCCACGTAGCGGAAACAATATAACCAGCATCTTCTCAGTTAGTTCAAAGTTGAGGATAAATTTGGCTTCAAGAATTTTCTAAGAATGTCTGAAAAATGTGAATTTCACTACAACAACTGTAAAGCAAACTACCGTATTAGCTGAAATGAGGTTAACCTTCTGTTTTCTTGCCACAGTATATTTCTACTCAAGCCTAATCTTTTGTGGTGAAGATTTAAAAACAACAGATTATGCTATTTTCTGCGCATTTAGTTTCCAATTCTCCAGTGCTTTCTGTTTCTTCTTTTATCAGACTTATGTTTTTAATGAGTTAACTTAGAGCATTAATTGCTAGTCTATTTTTAGGTTAAATTAGGGCGAACACTTGTAAAATAGGTAATTTGTTTACTGATTAGTTTCTGGACCAATATTTGTTGTTCGCTAATTAGTTTGAGGAACGATATACATCACTGAAGCTCTTATTATCCTTCTTAGGAACAGTTATATAAGCTCTTATTTGTCTCAGGTTGAATATCGTCTTATAATGAAGCACTTGACACAAATAGGATTAAATGAGATATTTCGCTATAGAGATGAAACATATTGAGGAAAGGATAGCAGAAACCATTTTTATTGCATGTGTTTTTCAAGCCTTAAATCTTGTACTAACTGAAAGTGTGTGTGTGTGTGTGTGTGTGTGTGTGTGTGTGTGTGTGTGTGTGTGTGTGTGTGTGTGTGTGTGTGTGTGTGTGTGTGAGTGAGTGTGTGTGTGTGTGTGCGCGCGCGCGCGTGTGACCGTGCGTGCGTGTGTGTTTTAAATGAATTAGTTGTATTAAACTATCATGTGCCGCAAATCTATTGTGATGGCATTCTGAAAGTTTTAATGTATAACATTGACATGCTTTTTTCTGTCGTTTGTTATTCATTTTTTACAGCTGTTCTATAAATTATTAAAAGAGATGCTTATTTTTTGGTCTTCAACGGAATACCCTCCTCTTTGTAGTCAATGACTTGAGTTAGTAGCCTATTCAAACCATAGCTTATACAGGATGGATGATGAGCCCAATGCCTGCTTTGGCGATTATGCAGAAGTAAATGAATTATAGTGGAGAAAATAATGATAAAATTTACGGATCAAATTATCGAACTCAGCATTTCATTTCGAGAGAGAGAGAGAGAGAGAGAGAGAGAGAGAGAGAGAGAGAGAGAGAGAGAGAGAGAGAGAGAGAGAGATAGGGAGGAGAGAGAGAGTCCTTCTGTCAGGTTTGTCGGAAACGGTATAGTCTGTCTAGTCAACGGGTGTGCACTTCGGACTCAAAGCAACCTGACCCTCCCGCCCAATAATGACCGTCATAAATCTATCTCCACGCTTCATAAACGGAACACTGTCGTTGAGGACCAATAGCAACCCTGATTTTCTTGAAATGACAGTCGCATGTTTACTCCACGTGGAGTCTCAGTTGCCAAAGTTCCAACTTCCAGTTGATCTGTTTCATTACGTGCAGAAATTCGTTGTGTGTCACGATGTGGAGACCGTGGGAAGGAAATGCAGTGGTAAATGCAAATGAAGTAGTAGGTAACTTTCAGTCAAGTGAAAATAATCAAAGTGATGACAATAGTGTGAATAAATTGGAAACTGTTGCTGGGCCGAGTTATGTTAATGGAAATGCTTCAAAAAACAAAGCTATAACGGGAACTCTTTCTAAGCAGATTCAAGCTCTTGTTTTGAACAGATATAAATATGTGCTGACAAATAATCTTCGTAAGGAGTCGTGTAATGAACCTGATGATAAATCCTGGGTATTCACAGAAATACAGTAAGAAAGATTGTGACGAAAGGAATACGAAAGACGCCAACCAAGTTTGAAAACAAAAGGAAACGTTTCTCTAAAGTAGATAATTTCACATGCGATTTAATTCGTCGAAAAATTTATAGATTCTATGCAGAAGGGAGAGCGTGCTCCTTAGACGAATTGGTTGCACATTTGCAAGATATTTGTGATTTTCCTTATGGGCACTGCACTTTGCGCAGCCTTCTAAAGGAGCTGGGTTTCAAATTATTTCAAACTTGCATAGAATTGTTGCTTGGCGATATATGTCAAAACTAAGGAAGTTTCGCAGTACTATATATATGAGTGTGTGTGTCAAAACTAAGGAAGTTTCGCAGTAATGGACATAAGATAATTTATTTAGACAAAACCTCGTACGATACATATGACGTATTGAGAAAGGTGGCAACCTTGCAGAGCGGTCTGGGAGACGGAGGGTCAGTGTTGTAAAACGATTGTGAATTGCGTACATCACCGCTCCACCACCTAGCTTGCTTCTACTTCTTCTAATTACTATCAGCATCCGCGGGAATCGCTTTAAGTTACCTAATTAGGTAATATGATGGTAAGGTACATTTTACCGGCGAAATTACCTTCCCGCTGTTTAAAGGCCAAATGATACGAGTGATTATCTGCTAATCATGATATTACGTGGCCTTTTCATGTATTCCCGTGAAACAAGAGCGTCAAATTAACAAGCACTACAAAATACACATAAACTAAACAGAACGTATTAGAAATGCTTTATTAAACAATAAATTGTATTTCACTTACACTTCTAACGTTAGCAAAATTTACATTTTTACTTATGCAATGTTTATTCCTTTCTCTTTTGCCCGATTTCACCAACAGATGTTAAAATCCACGTTAACAAATGTAACGTAACAATTGTCACAGTGCTAACACAGCTGTTAAATTTCTTCCATTTCACCAACCTGTTTTCTGGAAATGT
This sequence comes from Mantis religiosa, assembly GCA_030765055.1. Taxonomy (NCBI): domain Eukaryota; kingdom Metazoa; phylum Arthropoda; class Insecta; order Mantodea; family Mantidae; genus Mantis; species Mantis religiosa. Next base: position 128,976,808 of record CM060953.1, on the reverse strand, counting down.
TAACAAACACTGTTAAGGCCAAGAGACTTCTAAATATTACAGCTATAGAAAGCTATGGATGAATCGTATTATCTTCTGAACGTACTGCGATGCGCTTTTGTTTTCATTTTCGTCTGCACACAGCTGAAAAAATGGCGGCTAAACAAAATCGTAAACAAAAGCCGCGAGACTAATTTCTCATCGATGGAGAAAAAATTGTTAATTTAATTGGAGACGAAGTGTAACGATATCGTGGAAAATAAGAGGTCGGATGTGGTGAATGTAAAAGAGAAAGTAGTCACGTGGGAAAAAAATTGGAAACGAATTTAATTCAAATGCATGTGTCACAACTACAAGCACGAAATAACTTCGTCATTATTACGTAAATTTTAAAACGAGGAGCGAAGGACAAGCGACTTGAACGTTTCAAGACGGGAAGTGAAGAGTGTATTATCCACATAATTCAGTGAATTATAAAATCGAAAATTTATTAATACTTTAAGCAAAGGCGAGATCGGCATATTCCTTTCGATGCATGTTCTAACTCAGTATTATGTAATTTTAAAAGAAGGTGCGAAGAAGGACAAGTGACTTGAACGTTTCAGGACGGAGATGGACAATGTATTATCCTCATAATTCAGTGAATAATAAAATAGCAAAGTTATTAATACTTGAAACAATGGGCGAGATCGCCATATTCCTTTCGATGCATGTTCTAACATCTCTTGTACTTCCGCAGTAACCTCCATAGCAGCTTGTTTTGACAGTCTATACCTACCTCTGTAGAAAATGTTTTTCTGAAAGCTTCTCAAAATAATGTCTCCTCATAGGCCGTACTCTATTACGAACGCCATTTAGACGGCCTTAAATATAGCAAATTGACATAACAGCTGCGCTCACGCCGGCTACCTTGATTATTTACAATTGCTAAGGTCTTAGCAACAGAAATTTGGTTTGTTAGTTTAACAAAAGATTTAACACGAGTGTTAAGCTAACACTTGTTGGTGAAATGCAATTTTTGTTTTAACGATTGCTAAACTCGTGTTAAGTCTTAACATCTGTTGGTGAAATCGGGCATTGTGGTTTCGGATTTGCATAATAAAGTTCAATTAGAATGAAGAGCACTTGAAGGATATTTAGGATACTCTAGATATGTTTTTTTTTTACGTCCTCCAACGTTAAGTCATATCGGATGGTGAGTGAAATTGGTGAAATGATGCTCAAATGTGTCCGGGGTCCATGGAACTTAGAGCTACCCGACATTCGTCTTTAAGGATAAGGGAAAACCCGGGAAAAACCTTATTCAGGTAACCGAGATTCGAATTCGGGACCTCTTGAACTTGAGGTAGACACGCTACCATCTACGCTACCGAGGCGGGCTACTTGAATCAGTGATGCTATATCACTCTCACATGTTACGTAATAAGATTTTCCTATTTCTTTAACGGTAACTTTATGTTCATAAAGTAGGTGTTTTCAAATTAAATAACAGCTCGATGTAGATGTTCCGTGGGTAATAATAGTATAGCTTGTCACTTTGTTAGATCATTATGTATGTAAATTTGCTCCATCTGGTTTCGGAGTTGCACATAAAAGAAAGACCTAAGCCACATGTTCAACCTACAAAATGAGATTTTTAATGTAATATTACATTTAGAGACAACGGAATGATGTCTACGATAGTTTTACTATCGTTTTACAGTGCGGACCTTGTTTTAGGTACAACCTCTATAAAGTGTTGCAATAACTTTAGATATAAGGAAGGGAACCACAATTAGCTTTAAATTTGCTTTAAATTGTAAAATTAGCGTCACGTTTTACAATATTTGTGTATTTCTTGTTTCAGGTGAGTCCGAAGTAACAAGAATGCCACAGCATTCTGCCAGTAATTACCTGGTAAGCTATGCAACTGTCGGCGTTTCAAAGGACGGCAAGGAATTTGTGCACCACTGAGGTATTTCCTTGCCTCTTAGCAAGGTCAGTCATCCGTAGTAATGAACCTTTAATCAAATATTTGTTGAATTGTTCTTGTTTCGCCTAAGGACAAAGCAATTATTATTATTATTATTATTATTATTATTATTATTATTATTATTATTATTATTATTATTATTATTATTATTATTATTATTATTATTATTATTATTATTATTATTATTATTATTATTATTATTATTATTATTATTACTATTATTATTATTATTATTATTATTATTATTATTATTATTATTATTATTATTATTATTATTATTATTATTATTATTATTAATAATAATAATATTATTATTATTATTGCATTATTCATCAAATCATCTATGCTTTACATATGAGTCAATTTAAAGTCAACATTTAGTATGTTGTGGAGTTGTAGCCTTCAACTCTGGACAAATTATATTCGAAACATTGTTATTTTCAACGCCTCCCTTTGGTCAAGACTTTTGGAGAAACCTCATTCCTCCAAGCGATCACTAGACCTCTAGTTGGTGACATCCAATAAGCACTGTTATAATAATTATGATGTAGCGAAAAGACGTATTAATCTTACCGTGAACTCTGAACTGCATTGAGGTGGTCATAGATGAAAGGTTGGATAGAGGTGACAAAATCGCCACCTCAAAGTCAAGAATCGAATCGAGGACCCCTTGTACAAACACTGCGAACAGTGTTAAATGGTGGCGTTAAATCTGCGATTTCAATTCTACAAAGGAGAACCAGAAAATGACTTCGATCCGATTTTTTGTAACATTTCGCTGTTTTAATTCAATCCACTGATTGCTGCGAGGGAAATCAATCTTCATAAATATAGCCTTAAAATCTGTGCTTTCGTGTGGGCCTTTACAATCCAATGATAGTAAGATGCCTGTGAGAATCATAATCGATTTTATTTCATAGCAGCTTTATTTGTCGCTTAAGCGGAAATGTTTCTTCACCTTTCACTGCAACTTTGAACAATTCATGAAGTACCAACGAAACCCGTAAAGGAGTCTAGAAAAGTAAAACATAATTTTCATAGCACCGTTTCGCTCTTTTGTTTATATATGACCTTATGGAACAATGTATAGTTATTACTCGACAGAGCGTTGAGGTGTATTGACCTTCAGGCAGTGGCGGCTGGTGGGTTAAATTATTGGTGATGCACAAATGAAAAATAAAATACAGAGTAGCAATGACTCACCTATTTATACAGATTCTCTGCTGTACTCTCCTTAGACCTGGCGAATCTATCGATAACTTTTGCGTTGAAGTCGCTGATCTTCATAACAAAATCTCTCTCAATTGAAAGCATTGCTAATGCTGTCAATTGGTCCTGTGACATTGTGTTCCTAAGGAAAGTTTTTATTATTTTTAAAGTTGAGAAACAGCATTCTGCTTCAGCGGTAGACATTGGCATAGTTAACAGCACTCGCAGGAGTTTGACATATTCGCTGAATGTATATAGTACATAAATTGTTTTCCTTATTGAAGTCCATCAAGCACAAAGCGCCGGACATTCAACGAAATTCCTCTCAACTGTAAATTACAGTCAGTACTCTACGAATTTTTGTTCCAATGATAAAAGGATAGAACCTTATTGTTTCTCTAAGGGAATTCTCTGGAAATGTCTTAGAAATTTTCTTGATGAAACAAAGTTGAGGCTACCAGATGCCCCGTGAAGATCTGTCCTTTGCTTCTCTAAGAATGTCACATACTTCAAGAGCTTTTCTTTTCACATCATGATCTTCTATTCTTCTCCTCTTAATTGCAGTTTCTTCGTGTTCCTCGATATCCACGCTATTTCTTACCTTTTGCACTTCCCCTTTAAATGCGTTTAGCTGGGCGATGGCAAACGTTGCATTGCAGTCTCGTTTGTGCAGCTGATTGTACAATATGTCCACATGTGGCATGATCTTGTAGAAGAAAGCCAGAATACAAAATTATAATCTTTCAAAGTGGCCATAAACCCAGAAGCCTGAACAAGTGTGGCGTTGTTGTTTAACAGAGCTCTCTTCTGAATAACCTCCATGCATTTAATTAAATTCTCCCTGTGTTCAAAAAGCAGAGCACACAGAAGCTAAGCATTAAGGTCATGCTATAGCCGTTGCTAAGAGTAGGAGGAGCTAGGTTTATAAACCTCCATTTAAGCTCCCTTCTCTTCACCTTCCCACAACCCCTTCAGAGAGCCTACATTTGGGCGAAATCTTAGGTTAACTCTTCACTGCAAACCTGCGGCTCCTACAGCTAATCACTGTTTATTTCGACTTCTGCGGTCATGGGCAGCTACAGACGATAAGCATAATTGAAACATGTTTGTATATAAAACGATGCAAACAAGTACAGCTTTAATGTGCAAAATGCACCTGTTGTATATTCAGAATCAGTGGGTGTAGCGCAAACCTGCAACCTTATGGAGGAACCGCCCCTGCCTTCAGGTGACCAGCGCTGTGATCGTCTCTTATCGGGTCTTCTCTGGTCGATTAGAAGAGTGAAATATTAGTAAGTTGATGTACAGAAAGTTACGAAATACAAATAGAGGGATTGAAAGCTGCGTGTGTCGATGTGATATGATTTCTCGCGCCTGCCGATGTATGACGCATTGTTGTCCAGAAAACATGATTACATCTGAACAGACCATACATACACTGAACTCGCCGGGTATGTGCGGTAAGCTGAGGTAAACATCTCTGTATTGCAAATTTTTCCGGTTACGCTTTCTCGCTTTGCCATGTAGTATGTTCCTTTCGAAGTAGTCATTGCATGTTTAATATAGACTTTAGCCTAGTTTAATAATATGATCGGTATGAACGCTATGCGATGCGAACGAGATATGTATAGTATTCCACGAACATATAATGTTCTTCGTATATGCATAATAGTTTCTAGCTCACATTGTTTTCATTAAAAATAAATGAAATTGTGTGGCATCCTGAGAAGAAGAGGAAGAGTAAAGAACAACAGCCAAATATGAGTTCAACAAAAGTCGCGAGAAAGTGGGCATCCATGGTTGAGGCCTGCAAGAGACAAGGAAGCCAGGAAAGAACTCGTAAATTTGTTAGTGTAAAGTATGTGTGGTGTAGAAAAAAGAGGAACGGAGTAGTGCAACAGAAAGAACCTTCAAAACGGTTAACGTAAAAATAGAGTTAGGGTAAAAGTATGTATTGTGCAGAAGGACAAGACCTTAGGATTTAATTCTTCTAATGAGTGTAACCGGACTCCGGCTAGTCGGTAGATTCAGCACCTCGTTGCTATGCCATTTGCTGAATAATTCTATTTAAAGATAATATACTTGCATTTTGATGATGACTATTCTCCCTGTAGATATATTTGACCACGACTAGTCGGTAGAAGCAATTAAACTCACTTCAGGTTGCAGTCACGGATGAATAAGTTTTGGGAGATGGTCAGGAGTTTTAAATAATGATGCTGGTAATATTTTAAAATCTTGTCGAATTTAATGATTTATGAACTCCTTGTGTTAAGATGCATTAAAATACACAGATTTCACACATACAATAATATTTTACAACATAATCACGACGATAAACCACTGATACACATCCGTGTGTAATGGTGGTTGTTTGCTAAACTTGTTTACCTCTCCTTGGTTACTTCATGACAACCAAACAATGTTTAATCTCGTACTCTTATTTTAAACAGTTTTACTATTCAAACTTCGTTTAAATAAGCAACATTGATTGAAAATAGCTGTTTCATGAGTATTTTTGAGCTACCCCGCCAACAGCTAGGTGGCCTTAGCTTCTAAAGGATAACAGAGCACCTGATTCCATTATATAAACTATTACCTTGACCATGACATTGTATGAGGACCATGCAGTGGATTGAAGTGTGGGAAAGATCTCGTGTTATGCAACTAACATTAGCCTCATCAGCAGGCTAAATTCAAACGACCGAATTCTCCAAGGGATGGCCGTGCCGTGGCTGAGTGGTTAGACGCTCTCATCAAGGCGGCCCCGGTTCGATCTCAAGCAACCTTAAAGTGAGATTTGTGGTGGACAACACGGCGCTGGGGCGGGTGTTCTACGGGACCTCCGGTTTCTCTCGCCATTTCTTTCCACCTTCATCTCCATCTTCATCTCATGTGTCATCAGTGGCACCGCCTGCGGTGCCGTATGTAGTAAAAGCAGGCGTTAAACACCACACATTTCATTTCATTTCTCCAAGCGATTGGCTTTCGGCATCTCATGTGTATCAGATTATCTGTGTTGCTGTGTTGAGTACTCCACTTAATGTTTGGATGAGTAGAGCGAGACTGAAAATTTCAATGCCACAGCCGGGACTTGAATCACGGATCTCCCGCTCTCCGTGCGGTTGCTCTAAACCACTGAGCTACTATGGTCAACATGCCGACATGACATTAAATTCTCCAACTGACTCGTATGTTTCCTGGTAGACCACTAGGGGTTCTCACTAGCGGAGAACGGGAGATCCATGGTTCAAATTCCGGCTATGGCATTGGATTTTTCAGACTGGCTCTACTCATCCAAACCTTAGCCTACACACTCCACTTCATGATTATTTACCTTTCATTGGTGAATTTTGTACTAATCTGTGTGTGAATACGACCTTAAAACTGGTTTACAATTACCAGGAATGGTAACAGAGTTATTACAATCTTGAGTTTATTGTAATGTAAGCGTTCACAATTATTAAGCCCCTTTTCCAAGTCTCGGAAAGGGAAGAAAAGGAATGGTCAAGCTTAAAACTCTTTATTCTTGTTTCGGGCACGACTTATCAGATCCATATTGTGCATTTTTTGTGCGTTTTCTGCAGAAATTGTAGAAACCATTGAAAGCACTGTAAAATAAAACAACTACTGGAGCTCTTTCCATTCGCAAGCTGGGATAATTAAATTGGAAAAAATTGCAGAAAATGTGCGCTTGACGCCATAGAAAGCTTCATCTGTATTTTGTTTACATGTAACTTAGGTTATTGCCACAAAAACCGTTACAAAAACTACAATAGCGAAAATAAAAAGAAATTAACGTATAACAAATGATATACGTTATTAATAAAGGACTCTTGGATTTGCGTATACAACATTTTTATCTACATAATATGCAGTTATGCTGCTGATTTGAAGTAGGTGAATAAATATCATTGGTCGGTTACAAACAATGATGCACCAATCGACCTTCCGCTTTTATATCGAAATTGTCGTTGATATGTATCCCCGTTGTCGTTACCGGAGTATTGTGAACCAAAATGTTTGGTGGTGGTTTGCTTCCCGTTCTCGTTTCCTTTTTAATTTTCTTTCTTGGTTTATTTTGAAACAGTTCTCAGAAAATACATAGCAGTCTGTCTTTGTTATATGTTTTAAATAATTACTTGTCATGTTTAAATAACACCGAAGCATTCCCTTGTTATTATTTTCATCTAAGAGAGAGGGAGAGGCTTAAGGATAGCCTCCTGCTCATTAGACTATGTAATTCACACGCTTTTGTCATTCTAATACTTTTTGACAATTGAAGTCAGTCATCCAGCGTTAACATCTTTCTCCGAAACTGGCTGCCTCGGTCACATGCCAAGGCAGAAGATCTGAAAATAAAGAATGTGTTTGATGTAGTAAGTTCAGTGCGTCATCTCGTGTAACCTTAAAGCTCATTAAGTAATAAGTAGGGGCGGATTTTGCCCTATTTGCCTATTTAATTCCTTTGTTCAGAAATGTAGGCTTTTAAGTTTTAAGCACGTTTTCTATAATTCTTAGTTTTATAGTGCCTAGAATTGCCTATTTCATCCGTTTGTGCCTATTCTGCTTATTACTTCCCAAAACTGCCTTTTTAACCAATTTCTTCTGCTTGTAATTTATGACAACAGCTTTTGCATTATTTCAACGTGAAGTTTTCGGGGAAGAGAAATTTCTTACTGCTGCACATTGGATTCACAAAAAGTGGTTTATTAAGGAAAGACATCTGTGCCAATTGGCCCAAAACTTACAACAATCCCAAATTTAATGTAACAACTTAGGCTTTCACGGCCGGCGTCAATCCAGTAATGTGTAGATGTTTCCGGGCTTAATGGCCGTGGTCTAGTCAGAGAAACTGAGTTCCTGACGTTACGCTCGTAGGTGCGTCGAGCATCCTAAGAAGACTCGTGGCAAACTGTTTGTTGTATTCTTGTTTGTAACTCTTTGTATTGCACTTAAATTTGTATATATTTAGTCTTAAGCATGTTTGTAAATTATTATGTATGTAGCTACTTTAATTGGAGCACTGCTCTGTTGTAGCATAGATAAATATATAAATAAATATTAAGTGTATCTATTTACATTTTTGTGTTTTTGTTATTTGTATTGAAAAGTATTATATTTTCTTACTGAAAACGCTTAAGAAAATAAAAATTGTTAAATAGGTATGATTATTTTTTTTCCCCTTCGTTGATCTGGCGAAGAGAAATATTTTGCATAGGTACCTGTCATTAAGAGGTTAAAATGAGTGCAGAAACTTATAGCTACTACAAACATTAATGTTTGAAATTACAATATGTGGAACATTTTGAAAATCGCCTGTAATTTAGACATAAACTGTTAATTCCTTAAAATCTATTGTAACTAGAAAGCTGAAACTTGGTATTATTCCATTCTTGATCGATCACAAAAATAAATCATATAAATTTGAAACAAATCTCACAAAAGCTTCAGATATTTCAATTTTCATCCTTAAGCCCCCTCCCCCCAAACCCATGTTTTTTGACATAGTTAAGTACCTCACGCCTTTCTGCATATTATGGTTTTTACTTAGTGAAGTATATGTATGTTTAATTATACGACAATATCTGTTATTTTAACTTGTTATGGAGCCATTTATGAAATTTGGAATAAATGTAGACTATTTCACCCAGAGAACCGTAAACTAGTATGCGTTTAGCGAATTTGATGCAGCATATGTTGTAATGATTGTCATTTTGTTATAGTGCATTTTAAGAGCCATTTTACCAAAATTCTGTATTTCTGAGTGTTTACTTAGCACATTTTAATGCCTATTTAAGTGCCTATTTTGCCCATTTTAGTGCCTTTTTGCCTGCCTATTTCACAAATTTTTAGTGCCTATAAATATCGCCCCCTAGTAATAAGGCACACAGGCTTTGGAATACATACGTCACTACCGATCTCGTAGTTGGGGCGATGAAACAGCAAAGACAGTAATGGGAGGCTCCTTGGGGATGAACATCAATGGGGCTTCATCCTATTAGCCACGTTGTGTGTATGTGTGCGTGCGTGTGTGTATGTGTGTGTTTGCTTTATTATCCGAATAATGCAAGGTTGTTCAGACTCTCGGTGTTTCAAGCGGCAACTCCACGCAGTATAATCTGGAATAATCTGGAATGCTGATGTGCTGAAATGCAATATGTATGGCTTTGTACGTTTTCTGCTCACTGGCTTAACAGCAGGGTGCAACAAAATTGAGCTTCTCGACACCGAAATTATCAGCGTTCCACAATATACGTATGTTGTAATATTTGAATCAATAGTACTGTAATTTGCGAGAGATACGTCGAGTAGCAAAGTCAACACTAATTAGGAATGTAGGAGTTTGAGTAATTGGGAATGCTTGTGAGACGAGACTCTGGAATCTCTTGTTGTATATCTGCATAACTTTGTCTTCGCATTATAAATTCACACATAATGTAACATTATCCTGCGCCGTGACGTAGTGGATTAGGTCGTTTTGCTTTGGTTCCCTGCCACGGAATACATCCGGGTTCGATGAAACACTTGGGGTTTGCTGATTTTAAGTCGGTATAGGACCGGTTCCCACTCAGCATCGTGAGGAAACTGAGTAGCTACGATAGGTAGCGAAACCTGGTATATAAAGCCAACTTCCCGGCTGGGGGATGCGTAATGCTGACCACATCTACCGTTATGGGTTGGATGATCGTATGAGGGCGTAAGGCCGGCATTCAGGCTGGCAGGCTCTGGCCCTCTGGTTATAACGCCATGGGTACGTTACAGTGTAACATTAATTAAAGAAAAAAGGACTTGATTCATACACGTTACGTGATTTACACTATATATTCAGCCAGAAATGATTTCTAGTTAATATATAAGTGATTAGTTAAATATAAATACAGATAGAATACATGAATCGCGGTATGAAAGTCAGACAGATTCTTGCAATGAAATTTATTATTAACTTTTGAAATTATCTTACTTGGATGCGTGTACAGTTAAACCTAAGGTAAGCCGACACAAAATCACTGTGTATTTCACTACAGTAGTAGTCTTGTAATGTCTTATCTTGCTTTCCAGGAATAAATTCAATGGAATAGAACCTCCTCCGCTTAGCCCATAATGTGTTTCTTCTGCTCTAATGGGCTTTAGTAGTGTAATATTGTAATTAAAGTGAAAGAAAGTTATGAAGGTTAGAGGTACACACGTTTACTAAACTTTAATGTCTGTTTCCTCAAAACTGCAACTGAGATTAAAAACTTTGACGAACTTCTTTTTCTGAAGTCAGTGACAGAGAGAAAGACGGCTAGGGTAAGAAAAGAACTTTTTATCATTATAGAGAATACACCAAGGAATCTACGAGGGCTGTTCAATAAAGAATGAGCATAATTTTTCGCACAAAAATTTAATTTTATTATATTTTGCTAGCTTAATGTGAAACAAACACGCCGTAGTAGTTTCATTGTTGGTACTCCTGGTTCCCGCCTGTGAGAACCAGGCAAATTCAGACATGTTCAGCATCGCCTACCGCTGTAATGGAGGTAACATGCAGTTAAAGTTGATGTTAGAGGAAGAACCGGAGTTTATTTCAAACGTAATCACTGCTGATGAAACTTGGCTACATCATTTTGATCCTGAGAGCAAACAGCAAAGCTCAGTGTGGAAATCTCCTTCATTACCAAAACCCAAAAAAATCAGAAGTGCTTGCTTCTGTTGGGAAAGTTATGGACATCTCATTCTTTGATATTCATGGAATGGTTTATCAGCATGTTGTACCCGCACACACATCAGTAACTGGACAATACTACAGGGATGTCCTGAAAACATTGCAAGACCATATCAAGTACAAAAGATCACATTTCCGTGAAACAGGCTGGATGCTGCACCACGATAATGCGCGGCCGCATATTGCCAATGTTGTTGCTGAATATCTTGCAAAAATCAACGTGAAGTGCATCCCTCACCCTCACTAAAATCCGGATTTAGCTCCATGTGACTTTTTTCTATTCCCTAAGTTGAAACGCCTTCGTGGGAGGCATTATCCATCATCAGAAGCAGTGGTGAAGTCTGTGGAGGCGATTTTGAAGGATCTCTCAAAAAATGGTTTCCAGCATGTCTTTGAAGACTGGCAGAAACGCTGGGACAAGTGCATCGTATTCAGGGGAGACTATTCTGAAAAGGACCATCAAAATTATGAGGATGAGTAAAGGTACGTTGTCCAAAAAATTGTGATCATTCTTTATTGAACAACCCTCGTAAAATAAGTGGATGGACGTATTTTCTAGACAAAACAACGGAAATGTTTTATTGCTTGAGTGGATGATATATACAGAAAACTAAGAAACCAATCTTCAGATCCAATCAGTTCGCCATGCCAGGTGAATCACTTGTTGCTGTTTGCTATCTAATTTATGCAAGAGTAGCGTCTTGAGTTGATCTTGTACATACATATGTAAATAGATTGTTTAACAATTCCGTGAGTAAGTGCATTAAGAGACAAAACGTATTTGCTGTGTAAATCCATTCCAAAAACATTGTACTCGCACACTGAGATCTTTAACAAGTTTCTACATTTATAAACCTTTAGAATATACATTCGTATGTGCACTACCGAAATCTCCTGTTGGAGGAGCACCTTTCATAATGGATCCACCATGGTTAAACGGCTGTTGGATGCAAAGGGTTACGACCAATTAAATACACTTCGTTCATAATGGAACTATACAGTCACGCCAATAAGTGTTAAATAAGTTAAAAGATAAAACTCTAAAAAGAAGCTTAAAACTACACTAATAAGTTTTAACTTTTAAATTACTAAGCGAGCATTGGTTCCGAGATACGTCAATGGAAGTTAAAGGGCTAATAATAAATATAAGTTTATGATTATTGAGCCGAATTATGTTTTAATTTTACTGCCTCGACCAATGATTAGGTATTACAAAACATAATGTTATTCTATGACAATTACAATTAATTGCATTAAACAGGTATTTTTTGTGGTACATGTGTATGAACACAGAAGCAAATTCGTCGCATTCACGGCAGTGTATTTAAACGACATATATGTAGATAAGTTGTTGCTTAGTGATGAAGCAAGACATGCACCAAGGCAATTTCCATAAATAATATCACCAATTATGGAAATATTTGGAAGAGTTGAAATTTCAAGTTGAAAGGAGAGTAAAAGATGCCTTCTGCTCGGAGTGCTCTGTGACTTCTGGAGATATAAAGAAACGGTAATGCAGTTCAATTAGCCCAGTCATAGCACGGGGTGACAACATAGGAGGCATATGGCTTGGCCAGCTAGATTTTCTGGTCTCACTCTAATGGATTTCTTCCATTAGAGTGGAAAGGGTTTATGCAAAGAACCACAGAACCCAAATTAATTATGGTTGCTGATCAGCGTAGCCTTCGGGTATATCACACAGTGACAGCGCTTTCAAATATGTATTAGCGAGAGACTTCGACATTTTGAACACTTGGTTCATTAATCAAGTACCTTTTAAACTTAGTTTATTCTTTTTACTGCGTTTTTAAAAATATGATAAAATATTTCCCGTAGGGGAGGGGATCCGTCGCCTTCAGCTGCCGTAGTGCAGGCCCTGCGGACCCCTAGCACTCGTGGTACCACTGACGTTCCTAGAGGAACCTCGGGCCGAACATTCGAACCCCTCCTTGAATGGGAGTTGTTCGGATTGGGTTGGACTCGAGGGGGCAGCGGTTCTCGATACCCGTGGAAGATCGGTTACGTCTGCGGACGGGGTTGAAAGAAGCCATATATTCCCTCGTACTAGCCAGCATAGCTAGTAGAAGGTGTGCTAGATTATCAGGCGGCCACCACCGAGGTCGTATCGGTAGCCTTCCTATTTGGAATTGACGCGCGTAAGTGGCGTATCCACCTCCATCCCGTCTTGAGTCCACGGGAGGGGGGGTTGTTAGTCTCTAGGTCTTGCCCTATGGAAAGTCCCACAGAGGCACCGGGCGCTCTTTTGGAACAGCTCGGTAACTCCCTGGTTGTCAGAGGGGGGGGGGGGTTGTTAGTCTTCACTCTGTGTGGATTGCCCTGGTAGATACCATCGAGTTTTTATTTATATGCTAAAATATCAATATTTTTCTGTGTTACATTTTTCTTCTACTTGCTATTTTCAATAGAAAGAGATGTTTTGCGTAATTTACGTCCTCCAACGTTAAATCATATCGGACGATGAATGGAATTGGTAAAATGATGCCCAAATGAGCTCAGGGTCCATGGAGCTTAGAGTTACTCGATATTCGTCTTTTAGGATAAGGGAAAACCCCGAAAAAACCTTATCCAGGAAACATATTCTGCTACAGAGACAGGCATATATATAAAGAGTTGCTAAATATAATGGATTAAATTCCGATATCCATATGAGACGACATTAATTGCCCTTACAGTAATGTGTTTTCCATTCTTCACCCAGTAAGTCGAAGTGGTTAAATGTGACGATTACTGATTCAACAACAACAAAAGCATTATTGCTACTCGTATAAAGGATTTGAAGCTACGAAACATCCATTTAACACGACCGCAGTAAAGCTTCAATGCTCTCTTACACGAAACATTTCGTTATCAAATTACTTTCTGATCTAACAAAATATATTCATGATTTAGGTCTTGGTAGTTTCTTTGTCTTCACGAAGCTTCTTGTTATTGATATCAAATAGGCCCAAAGAAAGATTAACTGTCTTTGGCACAATACAGAGACAAATTAAATTATTACTTGAAAAATTTAGCAGTTTTCAACTAAGAAAATGAAATGTGTAGTGTTTAATGCCCGCTTTTACTACATATGGCATCGCAGGCGATGACACTGATGATGCATGAGATGAAGATGGAGCACCGGTGGAATGAGACGGCGGGGGAAACCAGAGATACCGGAGAAAACCCGCCCCAGCGCCGTGTTGTCCACCACAAATCTCACTTTGCGGCCGCCTGGGATCGAACCCGGGCCGCCTTGGTGAGAGCCAAGCGGTATAACCACTGAGCCACGGCGTGGCCTTTCAACTAAGACTTTAGAAGTTTGTACAGATATGAAAAAATAGGGTCAGCTGACTCACAGTGTGTATCGGACTATAGATATTAATTATTTTGTGTCACAGAAAGATCCATGGATACTGCAGAAATACAGAATTCTCTAAATATCCATAGTACCACCCAAATGGCATCTCTTATATAAATGTAACATCACGCCAGAAATTTGCAATTGTTTTGTCTAGCTTTCTTCTATCAAATCCAAAATCTATCTGTCCTCTGTTTCTCTCTCTCTTTAATTTCACCAAGGTGCTGTTACTGCGATTATTAGCTTGGCGATGCACTATCATAGATCACTGAAACACAGCGCTTTTGGCTGGTGAGTAGCGGAAAAAGATTGTATGGGAACTGAACGTTATTTCACCATAAGTTGTGATTTAGGAATAAGGTACACACTATTTAACGCTGTGTTTTGAAATATATTTACGAAGCTTGTTAACTGAAGATGCTAAAAAGTAAATGAAGTTGAAACCTTTTAAAACTGCATCATTTCTGTTAACAATCTCTAATTATATGATCATATCGGTGGCTTTGGGTTAAAAATCAATGGAATTTGTTATAATTATTTGAATTTGAGATTGTCATTGTGTTTTATTCAACTGGAAACAATTATCTACTCCGTCTACTACTACTGGTACATCTGGATTTAGAAGTTTACCATACAGATGACTAGAAAATAGAGATATTCAGGTTTGAACTATGTCAATATAGATATCTATTTTCTCTAGCACTTGCTTATCAGGTTACTGCATTTCGTCTAGAAATTCCATGCAGAGATTTCATCTGAAATCTGAAAGGAGGACTTTAAAAAAGGTTCACAAGGTTTGTCGAGTGAGCAGTGTAACACAACGGAGAACTTAATCAATCCCAAAACTGGTATTTAATTTTTTAATATCGTTTAACGCTCGTTCTTACTCCATGCGAGTCCATAGGTGTCATCAACAGTAGCTGTCAATTCCTCTTTATTTTCTTGATTTTTAAAATAATTTTGTGTAATTGGGAAACCATAAGAAATACATAAAAAGTTATGGCAAGAAAAGTGTGCATCTTATCAAGTATAGAACATGTTTTCTTAGTTTTAACCGTTTATTTTTCATTGTTTATTTATTTTTCCATTGCGAGAGTGCGTAGGCACAAATCATATGAATTTATGACTGGTAGAGAAAATAGTGTGAATACGTCGCATCATATATTTATTTATTGACTTATTTTTGGTCTTAAACACTAAGATTCTTTATAAATGAGAAGGGGACAAACAGTTTGGAACATTCGTTATATGGCTGCATCACTTTACCCGATTTGCCAGCGGCTGATTCAGATTTCCTCCCCAAATTTCTGCATCCTCGCGTTGTTTTGGTAGTAAATGCTACTTCCAGTGTTTGTTTTGGTTCTGAGCAAAACGAGAGTCAGGCTAAAGTAGGACTGATAGGAAAACAGTTGCATGTGTGTTCAGCTGTCGAACAAATGTTCGTGATTTTGGTTAAACGTTGTGGCTTATCCACTTCTTTTCTCTACCGAAGCTTGCCCATCACGCACGTTGATCCTTTTTGTCAATATTATGGCCAGTTCAACATTTAATCAACATTGCTAGTAAATCTCTTGAGCTTCGTCCTGAAAATCACGTAAAACAAACGATGTATTGAGTCGGCTATAATGTAATTAAATTCAGTCATTCAGTTTGTGGCGGTTCGCTAAACACTCACGCTTAGTGAATGGCTTGTTGTTAACATAATTCAAAATATCCAATCAACGAATTATCATCAGCAGCAAATTAGCACAAATCATCTTTTTAACATCATCTGGCATCAGGAACACTGGCATCGACTTTCTAGCTTAAAATTAAGTTAAGGGCTTAAATAAATAAATAAATAAATAATAATAATAATAATAATAATAATAATAATAATAATAATAATAATAATAATAATAATAATAATAATAATAATAATAATAATAATAATAATAATAATAATAATAATAATAATAATAATAATAATAATAATAATAATAATAATAATAATAATAATAATAATAATAATAATAATAATAATAATTGTTGTTGTTGTTATTACTGTTGTTGATTTGAAAGTTTGCAAATTCTCTTTTAACTACGTACTCATCGATTCATTTTAATCATTCCTAAATAACAGAATATCCTAATGTAAATACATGAACTATTTCACATATACGTCACTATCCTCGTATAAATCAAGCAAGTACTAGGATTCGTCAAATACCGACCAATTGCTGATCTCTAAATCGATAATTATACACCATGCACAATTATCACTCAGCAATTATCACATGTTCCTTTACTGTTGGGTAAAACGATCGCAAGAGCAGTGGAAGACAAGTGCGAGATTCAAACATGGTGGCTGAAAAATTTGGCCAGGCGACAAGAAACAAAATAAAGCTTTTAATTCAGTAAACAATGCCAAAGAATGCCCAAATGAAGAGGAAATGTGTTTGGAAACAGCTAAATGTTATTTAATAATTAAATCAAGTTTTAATTCTCGTACAAAATGAATAGGCAACTTAAATAATTGCAGCTTTGTTGTAGTTTAAAATAAATGAAGTTTATTGTTTGAAAATAAAGGTTATGTTACTTTATTATTTCATTATATCAGCGCCACCTGACGCCCTTAAGTACGAAGTTGCTTTCACCAGTGTTAACTTGTGCACGGCCTGAACTATTAATTAAGTGCTATTAATCTTGTATGTCGTCACTTGTAAGATTTGGTTTAGGATTTCACTGCGGAGAGGATTCGGTACCTAAGCCCCCAAGTGGGGCACCTCCGGGAGAAAGGCTAGGGCGAGAGGAAACAGAGGGCGGCCGTCCTATGGAGCCGCGACAGTCTCTACAGTTGACTTGGATAGAGACTTCCCCCAACAGGCCAGGACGACGGACACGCTCCCCTACTGCGGGAGTGCAACAAGCCCAGCAGCTGAGCCCCGAAGGTCCCTGGTTGACGGTCCCGAAATGGTTCCCAGCAGAGGTGCGGAGGCCGGCAACCGACCTATCGGAGGAGGAAATAGTTTATCTCAGAGGATATAATCCCGCCGAGACACCCGCCGACACTTCTATCCTGAAAGAGGCCACCAGATGAGAGATAATGTGAAATGATAATGGAGATGAAATGGAGGGACAGGAAATTCGGGGGATGTAGTTAACCTACCCAGCATTCGCCTAGCGACCCGGGAAAACCCCGAAAAAATGCTATGGGTGAGGTAGGTCGGCCAAGGGAATCGAACCCGGGCCTTCCGAATGCAGGCCACGGACGAAACTGCCTGAGCCATCCCGCTCGGTACTTTTAAGGTTTTTTTTTTTTTTTTTTTTTTTTTTTTTTTTTTTACGTCCTCCAACCTTAAGGCATATCGGACGATGAATGAAATTGGTAAAATGATGCTCAAATGAGTCCGGGGTACATGGAGCCTAGAGCTACCCGACATTCTTCTACCAGGATAAGGGAACACCCCGGAAAAAGCCTTATGCAGGTAACTCACCCTAACCGAGATTCGAACTCGGGACCTCTTGAACGTGAGGCAGACACGCTACCATTTACGGTACCGAGGCGGGCTTGCAAGGTTAAGTTTCATTCCTGTGTTAATGTAGGCCTTTGTGATTTAGGGAATCAAATAACTTGCTTTATTGCTTTTAACAATTTGTTTTGTTCGTGAAATACTCTCTCCAAATGTAATTTGTGGTTTTGAGCTTCCCTAGATAAATTTTCCTCGTTACTTCGTTGCTCGTGAATTTATCGGTAAATTAAAAACAACTCATGACATTACCTATGATAACTTTCTGTGATTATAATACATAACGGATGGATAGAAAAAATGTGCAGATGTTCACATTAGTTCCTTTTAATTACAATAATTACGTCAAAGCTCCAAATACATTAGAAAGGAAGAAAGATAAGAAAGTTCTTTAATTGAAGCTTTTAAAACACAATCCTTAAATGATACTCGTATGTGCATTATCGCCAGTATAATTACACCTATTTCTAGACATTCATTTTGACGAATATACCAGCTTTCGTGGAACTAACACCATACTGCATTGATGACAAACAAATGGAATGCGTTAAGAACCACGCCTTTATATACGGAAAGATACATAATTTGAAAATTGTTTCCTCAAAATAAAATTACGTTGATATCGGACGTTTAACTCCTAATATTGTGGCAACGTTCTTGCGCTGCCAAGGGTATTCTCAGACATCCATTTATAGCTTTATCGATAGGACAATGACGTGTGTTTTATGTACATGTACAAGGGATCTGTAAAATGCAGACTTGTTTACTTTCTAGTCCTCAAGTTTAGTTGAATCAGTCTATATGAAGTAAAACAATCGAGGCGGTAGAATATAATGTAATATAAAGTGAAGGATATTGTTCAGTTATTCTTGTTGAAGATGACGAGAGAGAAAGAGCAGAAGTAGGAGAATCATATTTCTCATCTTTTTTTTTTCCCCCTTCTTTTCTTACTGAGCAGAAGATAGATGTGAAAAAAGAGCAGTGGTACCAGGCGAGAAAAAGAAATGGAAAATAGAAGAGGTACAGAACTGTCAAGACAGGATAAAATATAATGAATTTTGAAATGTAGGGTGTTCCTGAAGAGGAAAAGGCAAAGAAAGGAATGAACTGGAAAATTCTGTTGAAATTTTCAGTACATCGTTCTTCATTTTGTAGTGCACAAAAAGAAGCAGACTTCACGATTTACATCCACTTCAGTTTATGTTACAGTTGGTCCTATGCCGCAGCTATTGATTGAGTTTTTGGACTAATGAGATGTGTTTTCATACAAATGCACACACTCACGGGGTGAGGGGGGGGGGGCTGAAGACAGAGGGTAGACAGAGTGTGAGAGCTGATCAAGAGAAAATTGAAGAAGCCAGCTTTAAGTATAATGCGAGCACGTGTCGTAAATCCATGTGTTTGTGCGTAAATCCATGACCATTACCCGGGGCTTCATTTGACAATCTCAACAAATTTAGCAAGAGAATATGGCAGCAAGCTTACTCTCTGCAGATTAGTCAGGTTTGAGTATCGTCAGACAACAAACTGGAAAGCTGTTAGTTGCTAATTATTTTTGGTTAGACCTTTAAGATTTCAATGTGAAAATTATTGTTAATTTTTCTCATTTTTCTCGTTGCATTTTATTTGCATCATCTTTTTCCAATTCAAGATGTAAGCTAAACTGCAGTTCGTGTGTTAACTTGCTATTAGTGTATTTCTACCAAGGTCCATGCCTCAGCACCATAGTCTTCAAAATCCTCTTCTTTGTACAGTTGTACTCCACAGTACCCCATTCAACATCCTTATAGCTCTTCGTGCTTGTTCTAGCCTACTGTCAACATCCACTTTACAGCTCCCAGACTCATCAATAAATGATCCTAGATATTTAAACTTTTCAACAGCTTTCATAATTCCAATATGCGGTTTTATCCATATTTACTCTTAATCCTCCTACTTCATAATGATCCAGAAGTTTCCTCATTATATATTTCACATCTTCACGACTCAGCCATCACCACTTTGTCGTCTACAAATAGTAGTGAGTGTACGGAACCACCTTGAACCGGTATACCCATAGCTCCACAAGATCTATTTCATTATGCTAATATATGTTGAATATATATTTTAGATAAAGTAGGACATTCTACACCCTTGTCTTAGGCCTTTTGTAATTCTAAATGTAGACGATAATATCTTCTCTATTTTGACAGAGCCTGACATCTGTTGAACAAATGAAATCAGTGTTAGTTCAATATCAGCACCCACCATTACGTCCCAGATTTCATTAATAGTTACTGAATTATAGGCCTTTACTAAATCAACAAATATCAAATGTGTCTCTTGATCCTTTGCATGTGATATTTCTGCAATCTGTCTCACACTGAAGATATGGTCCATACATGATTTTCCTTTAGTAAATCCTACTTGATCTTCTAGCATTTCCCTTCAATAGTACATTTGAGCCTGTTTGTAATATTACAAACATTACAAATAGTTGGAAATTAATTGTTCTTTCACACTGGCCGTATGTAGGTTAAATTGTGGAAACGTAGAGTCAGACTGAAGAATTCAATGCCATAGCCGGGATTTCAACCACGGATCTTCTGGTTTCCGTCCAGCCGCTCTACCATTGAGCTACTATGGTCAACGTGCCGATATGACATTAAATTCTCCAACTGACTCGTATTTTCCCGGTAAACCACTTATGAGTTCTCATAAACACATGAGACAACTATAAAGTAGTATCTCGGTATGGGATCCCGGTAAGGTATCCCGGCTATGGCATTGAATTTTTCAGTCTGACTCTAAGTTTCCATTACAAATAGTTATTAAACCTAATTTAATTCCTGTAAAACTGCCACTAACTTACATACTCAAGGCAATTCCTAACACTTTTGTCTTTGATTTATTGATACACTGGGAAATCATGCATGGATATAACTAACTCTACTTCGTCATCGATGGGGCTTGATGTAAAGAATATAAGAGTTGGCTTATTCTTATCAATGCCGGTTTCGAAGAATAAAGGCTTGTCGACGTGTCTTGTGTTCATGCTTCAAGCAAGATGTTGCAAAAATAATTTACAAGTATAGTTTTTGGCGATGCGTTCATATGTAAAAACGCGATAGGTACAGTTAATTTCAAATGCGGAATAGATTATAAATATAGGTCCTCTGTAGGTTTACTTCACTCTTATCTTTTTCAGAGCGTTGTATCAAAGCATAACTTTTGGGAACCTAAAACATGCATACGAAAATGCATTCATTAGCTAACGTTGCAATGAAATATAATAGTTTGAGAGGTGACCAGAAGAAAATCAAAACGAAACTAGCTTTTATATACGAGGGCTGTTCAATAAAGAATGATCATAATTTATTTAGGACATAATTTTGCGCACTAAAATATTATATTCTGTTAGTTTAATGTGAAACAAACACGCCGTAGTAGTTGCATTGTTGGTACTGCTGGTTCCCGCCTTTGAGAACCAGGCAAGTTCAGATATGTTCACTATCGCCTACCGCTGCAATGGAGGTAACTTGCAGTTAAAGTTGATGTTAGAGGAAGATCCGGAGTTTCTTTCAAACGTAATCACTGCTGATGAAACCTGGCTACATCATTTTGATCCTGAGAGCAAACAGCAAAGCTCAGTGTGGAAATCTCCTTCATCACCAACCCCCAAAAAGCAAAAGTGGTTGCTTCTGCTGGGAAAGGTATGGTCATCTCATTCTTTGATATTCATGAAATGGTTTATCTGCATGTTGTACCTGCACAGACATCAGTAACTGAACAATACTACAGGGATGTCCTAAAACATTGCAAGTCGTATCAGACGCAAAAGACCCCATTTTCGTGAAGCAGGCTGGATGCTGCACCACGATAATGCTCGGCCGCATATTGCCAATATTGTTGCTGAATATCTTGCAAAAATCAACGTGAAGTACATCCCTCACCCTCCGTGTAGTCCGGATTTAGCCCCATGTGACCTTTTTCTATTCCCTAACATGAAGAAACGCCTTCATGGGAGGCATTATCCATTATCAGAAGCAGTGGTGAAGGCTGCGGAGGCGATTTTGAAGGATCTCTCAAAAAATTGTTTCCAGCATGTCTTTAAAGACTGGCAGAAACGCTGGGACAAGTGCATCGCATTCAGGGGAGACTATTTTGAGAAGGGCCATCAAAATTATGAGGATGAGTAAAGGTACGTTGTCAAAACAAAATTTTGATCATTCTTTATTGAACAGCTCTCGTATAAATGCGAGCGCATGATCCCATCTCGTTAGTAGCTTCAAAATATGTAGACACGTTAAATGTATATTTGGGTTTTATTATATAATCAATTAAAATGTAGCAAAATTTGACAATACCCTATAACTTTCTAAACCACCAACTTGTTGCAAATCTATACTCTTTGACCTATTGAGACTAACATTTCTAGATTACACTATAGAACCCAGTGTCAGTTTATAGTATAACTTACAATTCTAAGGAACTAGACTTTTTTCTATCATACGTTAAAGTCTTGCAAAAAGCACAGTTTGCCTCACAACTAACCAAAACCATCCAACCTTATCCTCTAGTACAATGAACATTTTAATATCTGCGTTTATTCTTGCATAAAACTGTATTCCGTTTGGCCAATCAGAACTCAGTTACACTTTAAAACGTGGCGAAAATTATGGGTATCTCTAATGTACTATCCATATTATTTGCACATTCCCGAGGCACGGGTCTGCACCATGTGATAATTTTGTATAAAACTTGGACAAAAAAAAACGTACTCATGAATTTAAAAAACTGCTCCAGTATTTTATTGCAATGCCGACAAAGCAGCTACCATATTAAAATGTAGTTCAAATAAGCTGCAGAGATCGGAAACTATTTTCCTTTTATGCAGTGAAACATATTACTTTTCTTACCTGCATCTGCAGTAGAGTGAAATTTGCGGTATGCGAAGCATGCCAAAGTTGCTTCATGAACTGAATTCCATGTTAAGCCGAGAATTCCATCCAACGGGAATAAAGGGTCAGGTATTGTGTATGCTGGCAAATTCGGCGAATTCCTTCATAATTGTTAGATGGATACAGACCAGGAAAAATTTTAATGCTTAGCGTTGGAGGAAGCGGTAGACAATAAATACATAATTTTCGGCCTATATGCGTAAACCAAATTAAGCACACTTAAATAAATATTAAATGCCCGTAATGGAATAGTAAGGATTCATACGATTAAGTTGGCGCATTATAATGTTTCCTATTTCATTTCTAATATTTTGTTTTAGTGTTTCCAGTTTATGAGGATTTGTCTCAGGTTACCTCACAAGTAAAAATCACACAGTTAGATCGGGGGTGGGGTTTAGGGGGCCATACACCAGCACTAATCACTCTATCTTCCAACACTTCCCTAATTTCATTCATGGACTATTCTGCTGTATAAGCAGTAGCACAATCTTGTTTAAACCACCCATATGATTTCATTTCCTCTATCAGTTCATGATAAAATGGGGTCAAAATGTCATTTCGTTACCTCTTTGTATGTACTCGTACATAATGAGAGATTTCTTGAACGCGATGTCGATTTTCAGAGGCCCATTACCGACTGTTATGACCACTGAGGTGGAATCACTCCTCATCGGAAAAGAACAGAATCAAAGAATTGATCCACAGAATTATTTGTGGGTCAATTATGAGGAGTGTCTGTAAAATAAGGTATCCAAATTTATTTAATATTGAATGCTACAGTGAGGGAAAGGCGGAACTTACAGCTATTCTTCAATGTAATCACCATTGCGATCGATGCACTTTCGTATGAGCTGTGGCAGTTTTTGTATACCCTTGTCATAGCACTCTCCCGCCAAGTTACGCGGGTAGCTCTCAACCTCGTTTTTCAAATCATCGTCTGTCTGGAAATGTTTTCCACCCAGATGTGACTTCAACTCAGGAAACTGATGATAATCACTAGGTGCTAAGTCTAAACTGTAGGGGGTATAGATGAGGATGTTGCATCCGAACTGGCCCAAGAGATCAGCCGTTGCATGTGCTGTATGGGGACGAGCGTTGTCGTGATGAAAAATCACTCCCTTCGTCAGCATTCCCCTCCTTCGATTTTGAATTGCAAGTCGCAATTTTTTTAAAGTCTCACAGTTTATTGTTGTGCCGATAGGCATAAACTCGCACAACAATACACCTTTTCTGTCCCAGAACACACTGGCCATCACTTTGCCGGCAGAAAATGTTTGAATTTTCGCGGCTTCGGCGAATTCGAATGCCGCCACTGACGAACGTTCTTTAGTTTCTAGTGTTGTGTAGTGCACCCAGGTTTCATCGCCAGTGACAATTGAATCCAACAATTCCTCGCCCTGTTCTGCATAGCGCTCCAGGAATCGGTGGGCCACTTCAACACGTTGCCGTTTATGGTCTTCGGTGAGCATTTTGGTGACCCACCTTGCGATAATGTCAATGTTCGGTCAAAATCTTGTCAACGGTAGTCTTACTGAATTCAAGGATAAGTTCGCACAGCTCGCGAACTGTCACACGCCGAACTTTAAGCACTTGTTGCTCCACTTTTGGAGTTGTTTCGGCTGAAACCGAAGGCCGACGAGAACGCTGTTCGTCATGGACGTCTGTACGTCCGTTTTTGAACTCTCTGACCCACTTTCGCACATTTTTTGACATCCATACAGTGTTGCCCATAGACTTCGTATAACTGACGATGAATTTCAGTGGGGGTAGTACCCTTGGTACTCAAAAAACGGATCACAGCACGCAACTCGCACTTGGCGGCGGAAGTGATAGGAAGCTCCATCTCAAACGGCTGCTCAGCCAAGACTAATAGTTGCAACGGGTTCGTTCTGGTGGGGATTTGAAGGGGTGAAACCAAGCTACACGCCAGTGTTGCCGGATCTCGCGTAATAGCGTTCCTCACGGCTCCAGCGCCTTGGATACCTTATTTTACGGACACGCCTCGTAAACCGTAATTAACCGCGCACAATGGTAGCCGGCTGTGGGGGAATGCCGCTAAGCCGCGGGAGAGGCAAAACGCCATGTTCTTCGTTAGGTTTTAAATGAAGAACCATGTATATAAAGTGCTTACTATTCCCTCGCGCCACACCTGTGATACCTGGTACGTATTACATGACATCCATTGATCGCGTCTGCTGAACTCCCTTTTTTTTTGTCGACAGCCTCTACCTTCTCGCGTAATCTCTCTGGGATATTTCCTCTTTTCAAAGTGTTCGAAGGCGCAGGGAGCCGAGGCTTGCAGAGCTAGGTGATGAGATGTTTTGTTGACAGAACCTGCATGAGACGCAAAGAGCGAACAAGCTCTTTGTCATGAATGATGAAGCTGCCAATCAGCACTTCTCTCCAGCTGCGACCATGTTCCTCTTACAGCATCCTTCAGTTGGCCAAGAAGTTTTATATAGCGCGTACTGGTGTTACGCTTAAACTAAGATATGGAAGTATTATGGAGTATTTCCTTCTTATTTACACGCTTGTATGTGAGATTATTCACATTTATTTGCCGTCCATTTTACTGTCAATCTACGTACAAGAATGACTCTAGCATTCCGTTAATTCAAGAGCAGCTGAACCCAGATCTCATTTTGTTTGTAAAACGCTGGAACAATTAGGAGGCGGCGAGTTAATCGAAATCAGATAATTATAAAAGAAGATAAAGTAATAAAAATGCTTTGCTAAACTATTATAAAAATCTTGGTATAATAATATGAGATTAGAATGGATAGAGTAATGATTAAAATGGTGGTTGACTTAAACAATAAGAAGGGAAGAATATAATTTAATATAACATATATACTAGCATCCAGGCAAGAAAGAGAAAATATTCTTGTAAAACTCTGTACACGTCGGAGAGACAGGAAGGTTGGACCGTTATCTTCTTTGTGCTAGGAAAAGTTCAATGTCTGAGAACTATAGAACATTTCCAGCGAGGAATGCGTCGGGACAAAGGGGCTTTCAAAATGCAGTTGAGCATGAACGCTAAAGGGATTCACTTCGCTGATTTGATAACCATTTATACCATTAAAAACAACTCAGGGTAAGGCGTTCCCCAACTCAGGGTGCGCTGAACGTCAATGAGTTAAATGACTTTTGCAAACCAATGCGAAAATTCGAAATAAATGAGAAACCAATAATAATGTAACATTTGAGAAGAGTGAGCTAGTTTGGTCATGTGATAAAGTTAGAGAGGGGATCAGAATAAGCTTCGAACTGAATCGTAAAGTACGAAAAATTTACTTAAAAGGTGATACTACGACAGGAATGACGTGTTCATGCGCGTTAAGAAGAGAAGTGAAGATTTATAAATCTGAAATGTAGGGAAGTTTAGAATAGCGCAACCAGCGTTAGTGGAAGCAGCATTAGAAGTTTATTAGAGCAAAGTAGTCGCTGTATAAAGAAGAAATAGAAGCCGCGCGGAAGTAACTTTAAACAAGTAATCCAGGGTTTCAGGTAATATTAAATATATGTTAGGAATTTTACTAACAGGTGGTTACCGATCCAAGTCGGTAAGCAAACATGGTAGAAATTAAACCAAATAAGTCTGCAACAAAAGTGTTTTTAATACGACTGAGTAGCCAAAAACCACCAAAATCCATTTCCTTAAACCATTCACCTGAGGATAAGAGAACTAATAGCTTCAATTAGAACCCAATCAATTTAACAATGGTATCCGGGTTTGCCGCATCGGACTATATGGTGGATAAGAGAGTGTTCAAAATTGTACTCCGTCGACTTGTCCCATTAGTTGACGACTACCATGTGGCATTATTGTGCAATATATTACCCTTCTTTTTTGAAGATAACTTTCTTTAAAATAACACACCAATTGTTTGCTTATGCCATTAGACTATTCATCTATCTTCTCCCAAAGCATTGTCAATACCTCTATAATGAAGCTCACAATTAAACTCGGTATTACAGGGTATTCAGTTGTATTTAAATAGCCCTCGTGAAAAATCTTAGATTATCTCTATTACCACAAGTAATTATAATTATAATTGGGAAACAGTACTACGATAGGTACTGTCATAACTTCTCACAATTATAAATTTTGGTCGACGTTTATCCACGTAATATTTCAGTGTTTGATAAATTTTAGTTTATTACATTTATGAGAGATAATTTTCATTTTTGAGGCAGATGGGGTCCATTGAAAATGACGTGTCATTAAATAATATATAGGAATATACTGAGCTGTTTTCAGTACTTCAGTGGGAAGAAAACAGTTATTACGAAAAGTTATCATGAAACAAATTAATGTAAAATTAAAGCTAAGTACCAACTAAGCAATCTGACATTTGAGACAGGAGAACAGTTAATGACATTCTGTTTCTTATCATTTCGAATAGTAAAGTACATATATTATTTCCGAGTTAAAGAGCCCTACATTTTCTGACTTTAAAATGTTTAAATTCGACAAATAAGTAAATAAATTAGTAATTAGAGTAAAAATAAGTTTTCCTACTCTAATTGATCTAATAATTCGTATAATTTCTGGCAAATAAGAACATCGTAAAGTGGTATATTATGCTTGCTTTCACATATATTAATCACACATGACTAGAATAAAGCTATTTAAAATTTTAGAAGATGCTTAAGCAACTGGGAAGCTTCTGAAGGGGGACGTAGCACCACGAGCTATAGATCTTTGTGGCTATGTCCCTGCTGGAGCGCTCCCCGGAAGGGAGTGGGGAGGTGAGAGGATACAAAGAGCAGCAAAAGGCAGGGTCCCTAATAGCTACGGCTTGGGACTTCGCGATGACGCTGTTCCCCTTTCAGCTCCCTGCGGGCTTACACATCCTGTGGGAATCGGTGAACCAGACACCTTCCCGGACCAGCACGACATGGATTTACAGATAGAAAATTCCCTGCCATACAACGCCGGAACTCCGTCAAAACTTTGAACCTTAAATAGCCAGTGAAAGGTGAAGTAAACTGAAATGAAGGGATAGAAAATTCAGGGGATGAAATTAACTTTGTCAGAATACGCCAAGTGGCCCGGAAAACCCCTGTAAAAGCCCAGGACTTAGGAAGGTCGACAATGGAAATCGAACCCATGACCTCCCCAATGCAAGCTAAAGACACTACAGTCTGTGGTATTCCGCCGTTTAACTTGGGAACATAATAAAATAATATATTTCTGTTGCATACATTTACAAAGTAAGAAGTAAAAATGTATTGTTATTGTTCTTGCTTGCCACTGAAATCCAAATTGAACCCCGACCTCTTCAATTCTGTCCTCCATTGCCCTATATTTCTTGCCCTAATTTCAAGCTTCTTATTCTTATTAGTATCTATGCATTTTCTTTTAGTGCATCTTCTGGTCTTTCTCGATAAGAGATTGGTGTTTGTTTTTCCCAAGCGCCTCTCTTGATCACCGTAGTCCCCTTAATCTAATGAAGCTACTTAACCGAATATCCTTGTGTAGCTAATATATTGATGTATTAAATCTAATTTTTTGACGTACCTTATTGTTTCTGTGGACCACAAAGCCTTAAATGTTGTTTTCCGTTTTCCTATGTTAAAATTGTGACCTCCGCTGATGCTACGTGATTGTGTTAATTCTAGATTGTCATATTCTGTACATATGGTTTGAAACGTATGCTCACGTATAATAATCAGTATTGTACAACATTTTCATGGATAAATTGGTTATCATTTCACTTATAATCTTGGGCGGCCATAGCAAAAGTTGAGTGTATTGCAATGTATGAAACCAGTTCACTCTTTTCTTCCAGGCTGCATTTCTACACACTCCGTGCGAAGTACTTATCGTGAAAGCAACTCATTTCACTCCGTCGATTCCGAACATTGCAAGTGTAGTTATTATATAGCTGTCAACTCACACTCTAGAATTTGGTTTTCGAGAAACCTTCTTCATTAAAGAGAAACCTCCTTTCTTTCTTATGACTTTTGGTAATTTCCCATGTCTCACATTATGACGAATGACTTTATTAACACTTGCCTCAGTAACCCTGTCTTAGAAACGTTTTTGCTTCACCAAATTTATCATACTAATTTTGGACTAATTCTTATTGAGTCCAGATATTTGAAACGATATATCATTTATTACACTCAATACTATTTCTGTGTGATTGCTAATATGTCAAGTTTTCCTCATAAATATGCAGCTTATTTTCGCTCATATGTTGCTAATTTTTGTTAATTTTGTTAATTTAATTCCTCCTTAAAATTTTGTTCGATTCTATCCAAAATATTGATATCGTCTATAGAGACTTAGGGTATAAATGCAGATATGTGTGCTGATAATTGAGGACAGTTTAATAAACACTATTAGACCTATATTTGCTTTATTTGTTCACTTGAACAGAGCAGCAGGTTTTGACGTTAGTAGCTTCAAATAGGCGTAGCCCACACAAGCTATATGTGTTTCTTTTGCCCGAGAATGTTGTCGCCGATCGCACTGTTGGTTGGTGCCGCGGCCGGCGCGTAGGCGAGCACTGGGCGCTTGCCGAGAGAGAGACAGAGATGTCTGGATAGCTCTTTCCTTCTGTTGCCGCCGTGAAAGGCCTTGAAACGTCGGCGGCTTTCTAGAAACAATGATTGGATGTATAATAAGCATTTAATTGTTAGAGCGTAGTTAGTTGCGAGTTACAGTTGTTAATTGAGTGTTCAGCTGTGTGGACGTGTGGCAGAGAACCTTGAGGACTGCGTTTGTATATGATACGTCATTTCGCTGCTTTTTACTGAAATAAATAGAATTTTAAATTTCTGCAAACAAGATTTAATTCTGCGAGAGACGTAACGCAGAGTTGGCTGGCCTCACGATAACGAATGAACTGAGTTCTAAAGCTTCCTGTAAGACCAATGACTGCACACTAGGTGGGACTGGGATTTCATTACGGAGGGGATTCGGTACGTAGGCCACCATGCTGGGTTGGGGGGCATCCCCGGGAGGGAGGATGAGGCGGAGAAGACAGAGGGCGGCCGACCCAAGGAGCCACGACAGTACAGTGAGCAGGGTCCCTGCAGTTTACTTAGACTTTCCCCGACAGGCCAGGACAACGAACTCGCTCCCCTACAGCGGGACGGCAACGAGCCCAGCAGCCGAGCCCTAATGATCACAGGCAAGAGATCCGAGGCCCAAAGGTCCCTGGCTGGCGGTCCCGAAATTAGAGTGGAGACCGGCAACCGACCTACCGGAGGAGGAAGTAGTTTTCCTCAGAGCATATCATCCTGCCATGCACCGCCGAGATACCCGCCGACACTTCTACCCTGAAATGGATCACCAGATGAAAGATGATATGAAATGGTAATGGAGATGAAATGGAGGGACGGGAAATTCGGAGGATGTAATTAACCTACCCATAATTCGCCTAGCGACCCGAGAAAACCACCAAAAAACCCATGGGTCAGTTAGTTCGGCCACGGGAATCGAACCCGGGCCTCCCGAATGCGGGCCTAAGACGAAACCGCCTGAGCCATCCCGCTCGGTGCACACTCGGTGGGCCGATAGATGTGAACACTGGAAGCAAAGCGGAAAGTGTGTACTGGAAGGTGTTATTCCTTTCGAGATGCAGTTACGGCCGTGCAAAAATAGTCGGGTATTTAAATTGTGTAGTTTATATGTGGGGAAACTGCTGGATAAGAAAAAGCTACAAACACACCGAAGTGGATACATATTAAGGTACCAGTTATCAAATACCTGCACTAATACCCGCAACAGGTGTAGCTACTATTTTAATGGGCCTGCACATGGTTTTGCAGTCATTGCTGCGGTATTTCAGGGGTTTACAAATCATTGAGTATAACTGTTTAAACTTATATTTCTTGCTGTG
The DNA here is from genome assembly GCA_030765055.1 of Mantis religiosa. Classification (NCBI taxonomy): domain Eukaryota; kingdom Metazoa; phylum Arthropoda; class Insecta; order Mantodea; family Mantidae; genus Mantis; species Mantis religiosa. The sequence continues at coordinate 128,946,277 of CM060953.1, read as the reverse complement.
CAATATATGTGCCCTTTACACTGGAAAATATTCGTTCTTGTTTATTTTTACTAACTTGTTAACAAGTTTAATTAAAATACCACATGTTTAACGTGGTTCATTAATAATAAAATTTATGTATTGAATTTCCTGATAAATAGTCTGAAGTTTCTTCATTCTGCGTTACTTTTTTATAACTGGTGAACCATAAAATATGTATTAAGAACATATACGATCTCGTTAAATATATGTTAACAAATCCTTTCTTGTGGCTTTAACCATTCCAAGATATTCTTTGCTATTGAGACTTCCGCCAGGACACTCCGTTCGCACTGTCATTGAAGATGTCTGCCGCAGCCGCAGACGAAACGTCTGGGAAGATGAAGGAGGGCAGTAGACCACGGCCCACAAGCCCGGTTAATACTTTATATTATACTGACACCGGCCGTGAAAGTTTACGAATTTTAATAGTTTGAATTTTTATTTTTTTATATACGTCGACGCATCGGACGATGAATGAAATAGGTGAAATGATGCTCTAATGAGCTTAGAGTTACCGGATATTCGTCTTTCAGGACAAGGGAAAACATCTTATCCAGGTAACTCACCTTGACCGAGATTCGAACTCGGGCTCCCTTGAACATGAGGCAGACACGCTACAATCTACGCTACTTGAATTATTTACAGGTAGCTCCCATGTTTTTTTGGGGGGGGGTAATTTACATCCTCCAACGTTAAGTCATGTCGGACGATGAATGAACTGGGTGAAATGACGCTCAAATGAGTCTGAGGTACATGGAGCTTACAGTTACCCGACATTCGTCTATCAGGATAAAGTAAACCCCGGAAAAAACCTTATTCAGATAACTCACCCTAACCGAGATGCGAACTCGGGACCTCTTGAACGTGAGACAGATACGCTACCGAGGCTTGCACCACCCCGCCCCCCCCCCCTTTCAAAGTCTTGTAAAGAGGGATGGAAATTCTTAGTGATGGGCTTTTTAAATATCTATTTACTTATAGTATCCTTATATCTAATACCGGAACAAAATCTCTAAATGCTTAACAACTATTTTATCCTGATATATAAATAAAAGAATAAGCTGTAGAAGGAGAATCAGTAGAGAAAATAATGTCAAATTAACACATGATTTTCTGTTTTTCAACATACTAGAACATTTGTAATTATAATTTTACCTATTCTACAGATAACAGTTCTCTTCCAATAGCATTGTTTCATCCTTCTATGCCTCAACAAATAAATTATGGATTATTTTAGTAATCTCTAACTATGAATATTTACTATTTTCCCTCACTGTGAAGTCACTTGCATATTTAAATGGTAGCTGTATTTTCTCTTCCACGAGAACATACGATGCAGTAACAAATGAAGTACGGAGGAATACAAACTCCTGCAGCTGCACAAGCGTTTTTGAGTATGAGAAGCACGTGATGCAGCTGGGGTTGTTTGATAACAGTGCTGTTATCGAGTTACGATCTCGCAGTCCCCCCCAGCAGATTCGCTGAGTAGTATTCAGAAACTAACGACCTGACCTCGATACGTCCTAATGCTGTTGGCTCCGGGCCCCTTTAGAACTTCTGCGTATGTTTCAACTCCGTCGCTCCGCATTGCGTCCATGTCAACTACTGCACAGGAAAACAATCACATCGCTGCCTTCTCTGTACATTAGTACTTCAAATTAAATCTATTACGTTCACTTTCCTTATAGTTTACTTAATGTACACGGAGTATTGCATTTTATTTAAAATTCTGAGGAATGATTTTTTAAATTTCGCTGAAAATAAACTTTTTGAAGTACTTGAAAAAATCTCTACATAACAATACACAAAGAGAGAGAGAGAGAGAGAGAGAGAGAGAGAGAGAGAGAGAGAGAGAGAGAGAGAGAGAGAGAGAGAGAGAGAGAGAGAGAGAGAGAGAGAGGCAGAGAGAGAGATCTAAAACCACATCATCTATTTTCACAATTTTCGCCAATGAAAGAAAACCCCTATTCTTCGAGACGAATTTGGCCTATATACCATGGTGGCCAGAGTGGCTCCTCTAACATTTTCGTATGGCTCTGAAACATTGTGAGGCTAAACTGAAAATTGTTTATTTTTCTAACCTGGTGTTTGATTAAAAAAATCACTTTTGGTCCTAGGCTTAAGCTGTTCAGCTCAAATACAGCACAACCCATACAAAAGTTATTTTTCATACTTAAAGTGTTTCAAAACATGTATATTTGGAGAAATGTAGACATGAATTTTTGTGTCAGAGACGAAAGAAACAGCAGCAAAATTACTATTGTCTTCCATATTTTGTGATCAAAAGAGCCAATCTCCAGATTTAATGACCTGTCTCTAGAATTGGAAACACTGCTCGTATTAACATTAGTGTAATATCGCTGAAAGTACGGAAGTAATAGAGTAATTGAAAGTCTTTCACTGAGAAGAAAGAGTTAAAAAAAGAATACGTCCTCCAGCGTTGTCATATCGAACGATGAATGAAATGGATGAAATGATACTCAAGTGAGCTCAGTATCCATAGAGCTTAGAGTTCCGGGCAAAACCTCTGAAAACCTTATCCACGTAACTCTCCCTCACCGAGATTCAAGCTTGGGACCTCTTGAACGTGAGACAGACATGCTAGCAACTACTCTACCGAGGCGGGCGAGAAGTAAGAGTTACGTGTTCCTTGATGATGCTAAATTTAAACTCGTAATTCAAATGTAGATCATATCTCCTCCCCTGTAAGCAGGCAAATCTCAGTTTACGATAATTTCAGAGAAGCTTCTCTGCATTGGGGTAAGTAATCATTGTATAGCTGAAATGCTGCGAGCGCACAAAGCCATTTGTTTACTAATGAACAACTTTATTGCCTTTATTAGCTTGCTTAGTATCAGTACACCTAAACAATTTATGAACACACAGTATCAAACATTGGTCCACACATCTTAATGAATATATCGTCATCACATACATACTCACATTTTATTTTGTTCTTGTTTCACTTTTTAATCGCAGGACTCGATAAAAGATAAATTACTTTTTATTTTTATTTTTCTCAGGCTGTCCCTGCATTAGCAAGGTCGTGGGTTGGTTTCCCGTGACCGACCTTCGTTATCCGCTGTTTTGTTCGGGATTTTCTTGGCTTGCTAAGCGCATGCTAGAAAGGATACTTACATTCCCGGAATTTCCAGTCTTCCATTTCGCTTCCCTTCTTATTTCATTTCTTTATTTCAGGTTTTAAGTGTCGTCGAAAGTTTTGGTGAGTTTGCCAGGTGCATTTCGTTCTGTAAATTCTCGTACGCGAGTTCTGGGTTCCCCAAGGTATGTGTAAGCTCACGGGGCCGCCATCGGGTTGTTCAAATCTGTAGTTGATCAGGACCCTGTCCTCTGCTGCTGTCTAATCATTCCGGCTACCTTTAGTAGCCTCTCATCTCAACCCTCCCTCCTTGGGAGCTCATAAGGCGCAAAGGATTTAATTGATTTAAGTGCTAATTTCCATATTCATTCATTATCGGTTTGTCTTCTCAGTTGAGGCACGTTAAACTTACCTTGGTCCAAATAAAGAAAAAAGGAAGAAGGCGCCAAAAGTTTATGGTTAGCGCGTGTTAACTGAACAATCTTTAAAATTCCTCCCGAACATTTTCCGTTGCTGCGTGACTGTTGACTTAGTGACGTGGATTACGTTCAAATCACGCGTTTAGCCTTCTAAGTATTTTCTCTGCGTAGAAATTGAAGTGTTTGTCTTGTACAGACTTAAGTGCGCATCGATGTGAAATAGCAATATTTCTATACCTGAGCGGTGTGCTAATAAGGTTGTAATTATTGAATGCTAATAGTCACGATGTAAGACTGAGGAACAGTTTTTTCAGAATCTAGAGAAGGGAGTAATACACGAGCGAGATGGCTGCAGTGACCTGTGAGGCTTGGGAACTGCTGGGTTCGATTTCCGACGACCGCCTACTCTGAACTTGGGTGTTTTGGTTTTCCTGGTCGGGGTAGGCTAACTCAGGCTTGTTTCTTGTCTACCGCGATTTCCTTTTCATCCCATTTCTTTCTCATGTTTCTCTCCTAGACAGTACAGGGCTGCTTGATCGATGGGTCGTTCATAGACGTCTAGGCAGCTTCAGAGATGATACAGGCCTTCAAGCCTGAAGCTGTTAGGGACTTGCCTTTTCTGTGGCTTATCTGTCTGGTCTGTAGCCTTGATTTCATCCTTTTTTTTTTTTCTGGAGAGTGGTAGCCACAAAATATCTACTATGCGATGGGTCCACTATGCGATGGGTCCCCCTCTTGTGTGTGTTTGTCTGTGTACTTGCATTGTACAGCTTATCTTGGGGGGGGGGATACTGTGTTTTAAATGATGCATTTAAAAATTCTTAATAATAGATACCTAACCTATAATAAGATTAATAGTCGAATCGTGTTAGCGGTTTGTTTAACTTATTACTTAAATTCTGAAGTGTGGTGGGTCATGCCAAAAATCAGTTAGGTACAGAGAAGAACTGTGCTTAAGGTAGTTTATGGACTGAATAGTCAGTGCTGTAGATAATAAATCGGAAGAAAACGTGTGTGTGTATTTGTGTGTGTGTGTGTGTGTGTGTGTGTGTGTGTGTGTGTGTGTGTGTGTGTGTGTGTGGTGTGTGTGTGTGTGTGTGTGTTTGGGGGGGGGGGTGAAGGCATGGTTCAAGGAACATTCAATTACTGCGCAAATTTTACAACTTCGTTGTGAACTTATAAAATGAGTCAGATGTTTTAATATTCCCTGTCCCATTGGAATAATTTTATGTATCTTTAATATGTTAAATAGCCCGCGTCGGTAGCGTAGATGGTAACGTGTCTGCCTCACGTTCAAGAGGTCCTGAGTTCGAATCTCGTTCAGGGTGAGTTACCTGGATATTATTTTTTCCGGGGTTTCCCTTATCCTGAAAGACGAATGTCAGGTAACTCTAAGCTCCATGGACCCCGGGCTCTTTTGAGCATCATTTCACCCATTTCATTCATCGTCCGATATGACATAAAGTTGGAGGACGTAAGCTACCACAACAAAAAAGTGAAACATGTTTGATTAAAGTTTAGTAGATTTCAAATGCAGTAATTTATTTCGTTAATAGTAACATAGCCGTTTGCGTATTAGTTTTTATGGATTATTGTATTTGATAAAGGTTACTGTTTTACTTACGTCCGAATCTTGTTGCCCTTCTGATCTCCACTTTATTCATTTTTCCTAGGGATCATATTGTTAACTCGAACGGTTCACTATGACCTATTTGCGGTAATGTGCTTCAATAGAGGAAGATTATATCTGATTATATTTAAATCCACTCTAAATTTGTTCTGCATAGGAACCTAAGTTATTTTTTTTAAACCGTACACATGTATAATTTAATTTCTTAATT